>CM050530.1:2741678-3276678 GCA_027563665.1 Antrozous pallidus
GTCAGTTTTCAGCTCTCAAAATAAATTTTAATCATTGTACTGTTGATATTTGGCTCAGTTGACTAATGAATTTGCCGACCACTGGCCTAGACTCTCGATTCCAATAATTACAGGCTGTTGTTGTTTCTTGTGATTAAGCCCCGATCCCAGTGGTCAACAGAGTGGCAAACCATGGCTCGCGAGCCGCAGTTTGCCAACCACTGCCCTAGACAGCCTCACAGTCACCTGAGGGGGGCCAGGAGCCACCAGCACAGACCAGCCCCTCTGAGGCCCCACCCCCTGGACCTGTTACACTCCCTCCTGCCTCCTGTCCACCTGCAGCCCCAACCCCCGCACCCCTGCTGGGCACCCTCCAACACAGGGCCCGATGACACCCCGGGCCTCCCCCAGACCCGAGCTGCCCCAAGCTCTGCAGAGGGTCAGGCTCGCTCGACCGGGAGATCGTTATTTCAGAATGTGCCCGCACCTCTGGAAGTGTCAGCGCACAGAGCGGAGTGAAAATAACAAACCAACACCACCAGCAAGCAGCGCCCCGCGTCAACAGGAAGCTGACAAATGAAGAAAATAACTGGGGTGGGGAAAGGCAGGGCTCCAAGTCGGGGGACAAGGGAGGTGAGAGCATGGCCTCCAAAGGCACTCGAATTCCCCCAATCTGGGGCCCGCTCCCTGCAGCCCTGGCGAACACAGAGGGGAGACCCCGTGTGTCCCCTCCAGGCGGAAGGGCAGTGATGAGCCAGACCAGGTTATCTGGAGGGGTCACCAACCCCTGGGCTAGAGAGAGGGCGGAGCGCCTGGGGAAGGACAACATATGCTGAGAAACTAGCGGAGACATGAACCGGAGGCAGGAGAAGGGGTGGACGTCTCCCTCCATCTCCTACGCGTCATGATGGGCTCTGAAAGGTGCAGGTGCGTCTGCTGTCACTGCCTGACCCCTCTCCACTCCCTGGTCTTGGATCAGCACCCCCCTCTCCCTGGTGCTCAGCCTCCACTGGGGGAGGCATAGACTGGCCCCAACCTCTGCTTCACAGGCAGGCGTGGCCCAGGCCTGGCCAGAGTAGTCCATCCCGCCATGTCAATAGCACATGGGGGGGGGGGGGGGGGGCTTGAGAGTAAATCCTGTGGAAAAGGAGAAACTCACCAAGAAACTTAGCCCGAAGCTGGGGTACCACCGTGGGCAGGAATGCCCCACATGCCCCCCCCCCCAGCTGTGCTGCCGGTGGAACGTGAAGACAGGCCTGGTGAGAAGAGGCCATCACCACAAAAGACAAACTCCCCAGGACCCCACTCATCAGAGGCGCCTCCGGGTCACATTTGCATCCGGGCTCTCAGGCGTCTTTGCCTCGGAGTCCAGCCCAGCCCAGCTGCTGATAAAGGGGTCCTTACTCCCCCTGGTTCTTCCATTCAGTGTTCAGGAACCCTACAGACAATTGTCGGGCCAAGAAGTGAGAGTTGCTGGGTCTCTGGCAGACACACTGTCAAACTTGAACCTAATTGGTACCACCGGCCACCATGGGACAACTTCCGCCTGTCTGGGGAGGTAGGAGGGGGTGCTGCTAGGATGCTGGGAGGATTTCCTCCAGCTGTCATCTCTACTCAAGCCTCAGCAGAGTGTCCACCTTCTTCAAAGGACAGCCCCTGACCACCCCCATTCATCCCTCAGTAGGAACCAGGGAAGGGAGGTAGAGAGAGGCTGACATCCCCCCCCACAGAGAGGCAGCCAGCTTGCACCACGCCATGCACGAGGCAGCTTCCCCCAGGAATACCTGTTGGGAGGAAAGCCACCTAACGGGCTGAAAGGTTCAAATAAAAAGAGACTCTGGTGTGGAGATGAGGGGCCCGGGCCCAGCTCCGGACCTGCGGTCCAGTTCTCGCGCCATCTGATTTAGGTAGGTCAGACGTGGTGTCTAACCAAAGTGATGCCGTGTGCACAAATATAGTTCATATTGTACAGATTTATAAATACAAGTGCGGTCGCACCACCGGGCCACCTGTGAAGATGCAGGCAGGTTGTGAGGAGGGGTGAGCCAGTTGCTGATTGGGGGTTAATTAGCTCTGCTAATAAACTGCCTGTAGCTTTACTTAAGAAAAAATAACATATTTCATCGCAGGGAGAACAATTACAGTGCATGTACAATAGATACTTGTGCCTAATGAACATTAGAAAGGCTTTTCTTGGAGGAAGAAAACCAAACACACACACACACACACACACACATACACACACACACACACACCTCTGCTTTGAACAAAGAGGGAAGTCCAATCTCTCCATCCACCATGGGACGGACTGCAGTGACAATGGACTTCAATGGTGTGCGGGCAGCTCTCCAGTCCCAACGCTGACCGTCTGCTGGTGGCCACTGGCGACAGCGCCTGCCTTCAGGAAATCAGAGTTGGGTCCCAGTGGGAACCCGGGGCTGTGGGGGAACAGCCATCGAGCTGCGAAGCCACAGGCTCAGAAGAAATGCCTTCATTAGCAGTAAGAGGGGCTGGATGGGCAGCCCCAGGAGCCAGAGGAGGAACCAGCAAGCAAAGAACCCTAGAAGGAGCACAGCAGCGGCAGATTGCAGGGTGTGGGCGCACCATTGGGATGGGGGTGGGACTCCAGGAACACGATCAACACTCGGACCCGGGTCTGCACGCTCCTGTGGTCCGCAGTCGGGGAGCCTAGAGCTGGGAAAGCCCTCGGAGCCATCAGACTGGGATGGCGGTCTCGGCATGCCTGTTGCGTTTGCTCCTCCAGCACCCTCTGCGGCGTGGCCCCCTGGCCGGGCTCTCTCGCCTACTGGCCACAGGCTGCCACTCAGAATGGACTGGAACTGGCTGGGCCGGGTCTTCGCCATCTCTGCTCTGACCTTGCCTCTTCGTTTCAAGGTAAGGGAAGTGAGATCCAAGTTCAGTTCGTGTTTTAAGTGGCCTTGACAAAGGACTCTTGGCTCTATGTGCGATGAACGCTGTCCAGGGGATGTCCAGATATCTGCAGTCCCTGGTTTCATCAAGGCTGTTCTCCAATGAGTCACATCCACCTTCCAGAACCCAGAAAACGAGTCCAGAGGAATGCAGGCAGAGAGAGATGTTTGTTCCAAAGAATCGCCTTGGGGTGAAGGAAGATGCACAAATAGAGCCTGAAGGGGGAAGCATCATGGGAGCCATTAGGTTGCACGAGAGTAATAAGCTTATTTTTCTTCAGAGTGCTGAGCCAAGGGAGACTGCGATGTCACCCTGTTCCAGTCTTGGTTGCTAGGGTTACCATAACAAAGTACCACAGATGGAGCAGCTTCAATGTCAGGCACTCATTTCTCACAGTTCTGGAGGTTGGCAGCCCAAGATTGAGGCATCAGCAGGGTTGGTTTCTCCTGAGGCCTCGCTCCTTGGCTTGCAGACGGCCGCCTTCTCTGTGCCCTCACGAGGCCTTTGCTCAGTGTTTGCACATCCCTGGATATCCGAGTGGGCCCAGTGTAACCACAGGGCCTTTAAATGGGGAAGGCGAGGCAAAAGAGGAGGGCCAGGGGGAGATGTGACTAGGGCAGGAAGGCACCAGGATGCCACGTTGCAGGGGTGCAGGCAGAGGAAGGAGCTCTGAGCCAATGAGTGAGGGCGGCCTCTAGAAGCCAGAAAAGGTAGGAGCCCACTTCAGCCCTGGAGCCCCAGAAGGGACGCAGCCCTGCCAACACCTTGACTTCAGTCCAGTGGGCTGAGCTGGACTTCTGACCTGCAAGACTGGACGACCGGAAGTCTGTGCTGCACTGTACCCCACCAAGTTTATGGTCCTCTCTTAGAGGAAACTGATGCAACGCTGATGACGCTCTCCCTGGTGCTGACTATGGGACCGGATAGGGACCCAGGAAGGAAGGCGAACAGAAGGTGGAAAAGGGAGAGGCCAGGCCCACCGCTCTCCACCAGAGCACCTACTTCACTGACTGATGAATGTGGCCTCGCTCAACACCGACACGGAGCCAGCTAACGCCTCTCGTGGCTTCCTGGCCCTGCCACCGACCTGCTGTGGGCCTCTAGCCCGAAGGACAGCACTGGCTGACAGGAGTGTCCCCCTGCCCCTCCCCACCGTCAGCTCCCGGACAGCCCTCAGCATCGCCCCTTGATGACCTTCGGAGTGGCACCTGGGTCTCACAGACCTACTTGAAAGGAGAGGCAACCCAGACTTCCGCCTGCCACACAGATGTCAGCCTCGGGAAAGTCCTGCTCAGTGTTGTACATCCACACTGCACTTCCGGGCTGGGTTTAATGCTTCACGCTTCCCACGGTGGCCTGCCCTGTGCGCTCACTCGCCCTCTCTCTGTTCTGCTGCTTCAAACCCGGGGCCTGGGAACAAGCCCCTGAGCGGGGAGGAAGGCAAAGCGGCCTGCTTCCTGAGGAGCCCCGCTGAGGGGCGCTCTCCACCCGCAGGGCCTGGTTGAAGACAAGTGCGACCAGTGTTCCCGTCTCCTGCAGAGCCCCGAGCCCCGAGCGAGGCACGTCTGGGCCTCGGTGTAAAACTAAACCGGGGCCGCCAAGGCCCAGCATGGTAATGACAATCAATGATTCGCTCTCCGTGGGCACCTGTGACAGGCTTCGGGCCGGACGCCCTCCCCCGCCTTCGCCTCCTGGGGGCTCCATCCATAGCAGAGCTGCTCAGGAGGGCATGTCTAGGAGGACACCTTCATAGGAAGAGGTGCCCACGACCAAACACCTGCCCAAGGGCAGTGGGAGAGCGGTAGCCCCGTGTGGAGGCTCCTGCTCTTCCCGGGACCTGCGGGCCAGCAGCTACCATTCGCTTACAGCCCGCGGGCAGGGACCAGGGCCAGGAAAACCCAGGCCTCCACATGTGCTCCTGCTTCAGCTGTTGGCACTTCAGGGGCTCAGAGGGCACCCCCTCATTCCTGCTGACGAGTGCCCCTAGGGATCCCGGGCCCTAAAGGGGTGGTGGCAGCCGCTTCCAGCCCCAGAAAGACCCATCTTCCTTTGCCTCTCTTCTGGGCTTCACGTGTCTCAGAGACGCTGAGCCCCATAGTGTGTTCCCGCAGTGCCCTGGTCCCCCTAAAGCGCTCCTCACGGTGTGCGTCTGAACACCGTTTCCCCCTTTACTGTAACATGGGGGTGCCGCAGCCCCAGCGGAAGGACACATTTCAGAAGGTGCCCACGCCTCTGGGAAGCATCAGTGCCTCTGACCGATGAAGCGGGAGGGCAGCCCCCCTGTGGGCACCCAGGGGGTTTTTGGCTGTCGGGGCCTTCATTTCACCCCGGACTCCCTGGGCTGGGAAAGTTCTCAAAGACAGACACAGAGATCTGGGAACCATTTTCTTCTCTCTGCTCGTGTGCCCCATTGGGCCCCAATTGCCTGCCTAGTGTCAGGCGTGTCCCCCAAAATGCTGATGTGTGGCTGGCCAACTGGCCAGGTATGGAAGGTGCGACGCACGCGTGTTAGGCACCCAGAGCCAGCGGGTGCACCGTCCCATTCAATCCTTCCTCCACTCCATCTATGCCTTCGGCGCTATAATGACCCCCATTATTCAGAGGAAGAAAATAAAGCTCCTGGTGCCGAGATAACTCCTTCCTGGTCCCACAGCTCATGGGCACCAAAGCCCAGCATCACCCATAGGCTGTGTCTGCCCCATCAGTCACTCCGCGCGGAGGGGTCCCCAACCTGGTCACACAGCAGAGCTGGGGTTCGCCTGAAAACTTCATGGAAGATGACGTCCCACACACTTCTGACTGGCGACACTTGAGAAACGGGTGCGAGGCTGGAGAAGGCCTGGTGAGAGGCCCTTGGGGTTTCTGAGCTCTCCCCCCCCGGCTGGGCCCCTGGCCGTGGGGCTAGAGGCAGGGCGGGTTTCTGAACTGGGGGTGAAATGACGGCATGTTCACCCAGGGGCCCGGGGTTCTCCGCACAGCGGGGAGCCGGTGCCGGGGGGCTCCGTGCATCAACACCCCACTCACGCGGGGAAGCAGAGAGACGGCCGGCGGGTCTGCCAGCATCGCCCGGCGCTGTAATGAGCGGGAGATAAACTCTGCCTTGATAACACACTGCCTTTTCCTACAGTTCCATTTGGGATTACAACCACAATGGGGGAAAAAGACAAAGAAAAACTGAATCAAAAAAAGCCCGCAAATAGTACCTTGAACACTTGTCCCCTTTGAAATCTCTCTAATTGGGCGAGTATCTGGGCCTCTCCCGGCTGCTGCAGAAACACACACAGTGAGGGGACGCTGCCTGGGGGGTCCGGCAGCCCTGCTGTGCCCGCTGAGCGGAGGCACCGAGATGCCCTGGATTAGGATAAGCTGCTGAGGCTTGAGAGGTTTTGTGACAGCCATTCGTATATCCTAACCCTGGCCCCTCGGTTGTCCAAACTCTGCAGACACAGGGCCTGGACCCTGCTTGTCATCTGTGCCCCTCCAGCCTCTCTCCTGACCCCGCCCTCCTGCCAAGGTCTGTGCTCTCTCTGTGCAGCCCTCTCAGCCTCCATCTCCCAAGCCCTTTCACCATTTTTGCCACATCCATGTAATATGTCTATTATCACTCACTTCATTTCTTTCCTTAAATGGATTCTTTGTGTATTTAGATAAATATGTTGAATAAGGATACCTTCTGTAACTTCTTAAATGGAATACTAGTGCTTGCTGTATTAGCCAGGGTTCTCAAGGGAAATGGAGCGGATATAGATATAGGGATATAAATATAGCAGGTATACCAGTTAATAATCCATATGTAGATATAAAATATAAGTAAAGGTATAGGTATAGAGATAGACATAGATATAGAGATATAGACATAGCAAGTGTACCAATTAATAATGCACATGTAGATATAAAGATGTAAGTATAGGTATAGGTATATGGATATAGATATATCAGGTGTACCAGTTAATGCACATTTGGTGTACCAGTTAATAATGCACATCTATACTAATAAAAGCGTAGGTGGCCCTTGCACCCTCACTAGATGTCCTCATGTCATCACAAGATGGCCGCCTCCACATCATCAGAAGATGGCCACTACAAGATGGCTGCCACAAGATGGCCAGCAGGGGAGGGCAGTTGTGGGTGATCATGCTGGCAGGAGAAGGCAATTGTGGGTGGTCATGCCAGCAGGGGAGGGCAGTTGGGGGCAATCAGGCCAGCAGGTGAGCAGTTACGTATCAATCAGGCCAGCAGGGGAGCCATTAGGGGGCGATCAGGCTGGCAGGCAGAAGCAATTAGGGGCAATCAGGCAGGCGAGTGGTTAGGAGCCAGCAGTCCTGGATTGTGAGAAGGATGTCCAAAGGCTGGTTTAGGCTCCCCAAACTGGCAGTCAGACATCCCCTGAGGGGTCCCAGATTGGAGAGGGTGCAGACTGGGCTGAGGGACACACCCCCTTGTGCACAAATTTTGTGCATTGGGGCCCTAGTGTAGATATGAAGATATAAGTATAGGTATAGATATAGGCTATAGGTATCGCTATAGATGCTATAGATACAGAGATTGATCAGAAGGAACTGGCTCACACAATTCTGGAGGCCGGCCAGGCCCTTGGTCTGCAGGTGAGCAGCTGGAGACCCGGGAGTGCCAGCAGTGCAGGCCCACAGAAGTCTGCAGGCTCAAGAGCTCAGAGGAGCTGAAGTTTCCGTTCAAATCCGAAGGCGGGAAGAAAGCAATGTCTTAGCTCAAGACCATCAGGCAGGGGGAGTTGCCCTCTCCCAAGAGGGAGGTTCAGTCTTCCTGTTCTATTTGGCCAGGCCTTCACCTGATGGGGTGGGGCCCACCCACTGTGCACAGGGCAATCTGCTGCACGCAGGCTAGGGACACAAATGTCCCTCTCATTTAGAAACAGCCTCACACAAGACACTGAGAATGACATCTGAGCAAATGCCTGGGCCCGCCGTGGCCCAGTCGAGTGGACACCCCAAGGTAACCGCTGTGCTCGTCACAAACGGAAGATGAAGCGATGCAAACCTAACAGCATATTTGAAGTCCGGCTCCATTCTGCAGCCTCTCAGGCTGTGGGCCTGAGGCCTGCTACTCATTCTCTATGTGAAAGGGAGATTAGCAAGGACTGCGGTGAGTCAGGTGTTCAAGGTGAGCTGATAGCACACTGAGACACAAACCCTAAAATAATCATGAGGCGTGCCCACCAGCAACTCACACCCACTGGGGGGGGCCACTCTTCAAGGCCATGGCCTCTGCCGGCCAAGCCGACATCCTAACGGCAGTCACGTCTCCGTGGTGCTTCACACGTGGGAGCCACTTAATCCGTGGTGACGAGGGAAGGCATGGCCGGGAACAGTCTCTGGCCTCACGATTTCTGCCAGAAGTGGCATCGGGACAAAGAAGACGGGACAAGAATGTGAAACCACACGGAAGGTTCCATCTCCCAAACAGCCACGGTAGCGCTTTGGGGCAGGGCTGTGTCTAAGGAATTAGAACATTCAATAGCCCCGGGCCCATTCTGAGGCTCTCCACTCCGCCCACGTCACCCCAGACACCAGGACGCATTATTCACAGAAAGAACGTTGGCCGTTTGTATCTAAACATGGATTAAAGTGGCATATTTACAGAAACACAGTGTATTAAGAGAAAAGGAAAGAGGGGGGTAGAGAAAGAGTAGAAGGAAGAGAGAAAGGAAAGAATCAGAAAGAGAAGGAGGAGGAGGAGGAGGAGGAGGAGGAGGAGGAGGAGGAGGAGGAGGAGGAGACGGAGAAGGAGGTGCTGGCGGCCATTACCACCGACACAGAGTCCCTGGGGCCGCATAGGGCGGAACTAACGCTGTCTGCTTGGCCCGGAGACTCCGCCCATCCAACCTGAGCACAGCTGAGCTTCACAGACAATTGGCCTGGAGGTCAACCCTCCAAGTGCTCACAACGATTAACCTGAGCTTAACTTCAGCAAGACTGTGCAGCCCATATCCACCTCAGGTAACTGGGAAGGCTAAGCCACTGTCCCTAGTAGGAAGTCTACCACACAAAGCTAATTGACCATCTCAGGGAAGCAGCCACCATGCAGAGACATGGAAAGAAATCAGATGTGAAAGAAATGGAGGGAAAAAAACGACTGGACATGGAATTCAAAACCACGGTTATAGGGTTTTTCAAGAGGCTCCAACAAAAGGTCGAGGCCTATAAGGAATTAAGCAAGACCACAAAGGAAATGAATGAGTCCTACAAGGGAATGAAGGAGACCCTCAAGGATATAAAGGAGACTCTCAAGGATATGAAAAAAGACCAACCAGAAATTAAGCATACACTGACTGAAATAAAAAATATTATACAAAGACCTAAAAGTGCTCTGTAGCACCCCAAGAACCAAGTTCAAGATTTGAAATACAAAGAAGTAAAATCCACTCAGCTGAAAAAGCAAGAAACCAAAAGAATCCAAAAAATTGAAGATAGTGTAAGGGGCCTCTGGGACAACCTCAAGCATACCAACATCCGAATTATAGGGGTGCCAGAAAAAAAGAGAGAGCAAGACAATGAAAACCTATTTGAAGAAATAGTGACCGAAAACTTCCTACACCTAGTGAAAGAAACTGACTTAGGAGTCCAAGAAGCGCACCAAACCCCAATATATAGGAACCCTAAGAGGACCACACCAAGGCACATCATAATTAAAATGCCAAGAGCAAAAGACAAAGAGGGAATATTAAAAGCAGCAATAGAAAAACAGATGGTTACCTATAAGGGAGCACCCATACGATTGTCAGCGGATTTCTCAACAGAAACGATGCAGGCCAGACGGGAGTGGCAAGAAATATTCAAAGTGATGGACAGCAAGAATCTACAACCAAGATTACTCTATCCAGCAAAGCTATCATTCAGAATTGAAGGTCAGATAAAGTGCTTCGCAGATAAGAAAAAGCTAACGGAGTTCATCACCACCAAACCAATATTATATGAAATACTGAAAGATATTCTTTAAGAAGAGGAAGAAGAAAAAGTGTAAATTAGGAACAACAAATTCACATCTAGCAACAAATGAATCTAAAAATCAAGTGAATTAATAAGCTGATGCACAGGATATACTGGTGAATGTAACAGAATCCCGGACATAGAGAGGGAATGGACTGACAACTCTTGGGGAGAAAGGGGGTGTGGGAAGTGCAGCAAGAAACTGGACAAAAATCATGCAACTATGGGAGAGGACAGAGGAGGGGGGTGAGGGCAGAGGGTGGGATGGGTACCAGATGGAGGGGAACTATAGGGTGAAAAAAAAAGGGAACCATGTAATTAATAAACTGAACAATAAAGATAAAAAAAAAGAAAAAGAAGAAGAAGCAGAAGCAGCAGCAGCAGCAGCAGCAGCAATGGAAAATGGGGGCAAGAAGAAGTGAGAAGAAAAAGAATCTCTCTGAAGTCTGACCATGGCTCTTCCCAGAGGCGACTCTTCCCTCCACAATAGGAATAAGCCCAACCTCCTTTATAAACACAGAGCTTTGGGTCATTTCTACCAAACCTAGCCCCTCAGCCCCCCCCCCCCCCCCCCGTGCCTCCAGCTCCCTGCAGGAGCAGCTCCCCCGCCCGCTCGTGGGCCACCAGGGCCATCTGTGGCTGCCGGGGCCTTCATTTCACCCGGACTCCCCGGGCGAGGACAATTCGCAAAGACAGATACAGAGATCTGGGAACTATTTTCCAATTCCAGGGAAAAAAATGTAATGGGTATCATATATTTTCCTGCGACAAAAACTACTAAATGACTTGCATTCCTGTAGTGGGGTCCTTACTCGCCTGTCTCCCACCCACCCAGCAGTATGAGCTTCTGGCAGTTGGAAACCATGCACTCGTGTGATTGCACTTTTTAAAAACACTACAGCCCGGCCGGCGTGGCTCAGTGGGTGAGCGTCGACCTATGAACCAGGAGGTCGAAGTTCAACTCCAGGTCGGGGCACACGTCCAGAATGCCATCCCCAGTGCAGGGTGTGCTGGAGGCAGCTGACCAGTGATTCGCTTTCATCATTTATGTTTTTATCTCTCTCACTCTCCCTTCCTCTCTGAAATCAATAACATATATATATATATATATATATATATATATATATATGAAACAAATTATCAATGCCGGGAACATAAGGAGCCTTAAAAGATGTCTATGAATAATAAGTCCATGAATAAATGAAACAAAGGTGACGCTATGCTTTTTTAATGAGACAAGTCTATTGGTAGTAAATGTAGGTTATTTGGGGGGGAAATCACTCAAAATGAGTTAAAAAAAAAAAAAACTACAATGACAGGGGCACCAGGCAAGGAAGAGGTCGGGAGCCTCTGACACACACGCACACATCTGTCCCCACCCAGGCCCAGGAAACCCGAATCTCCCCGGGGAGGCCGAGCCCCGATGCTGTTTGCAGCTGGGCCCCCAGCTCCTGAGGCAGTACTTCTCCAAGGGCGGTCTGGAGACCCTCAGGGTCCGAACCCATGGGAAGCCTGTTAAAATGCCAATGCCTAGACCCTGCCCCGACCCAAAGGCTCTATCTGAATGTCTGAGACTGGGACCCGGATGTCACAGATCTAAGAAGTTCTTTGAGTCATGCTCACCAGCACAGTTTAAGGACTGCTGGGCAAATCCCATCCGGCCACCTGCTACCCGGAGTTGGGGTGGGCTCAGAGCGGCTGTCTCATCCCCATGCCCCAGGCATGCGCACTGGTCCCTCACCCGGGACCCATAAACACTGTACTGGAGAGAAGATGAAGTGAAATCAGAGCATAAATTATGCTGCTCTGCCCCTCCTCCACTCCTGCCTTCCCCTTAGGAAGGCCCTGACCCCAGGGACTGCTCACCGGGCATTTCAATAAACTCCGCTGGCCCCTCATCAGCTGGTCCAGTCAATTAGAACTTCATCAGGAATCAATTTGTGAGGCCCAGCTGAGATGTAACTATAGATCAGGGCAATGGCAACTGATTATCCCGCTAATGGAATATTCCATTGATTAATTGAGTATTTAAATCTTGCAAAGCGTGGCCACGCTTGCTGCCATTGTTGCTGGATGGAGAGCATCTTGGCCAGAGAAGAAATGACGGCTCGTTCTTCATCCACCAGCTCCCAGAACAAGAGCGGGGCCTGTCTCGGGCGGTGGGGAAGCTGGAGGGTTGCAAGGTTTTCAGCACAAGGCAGGGACCTCCCAACCCACCCGCCAATGGAGCAGGCCGGAGAGGATGGGCTTAAACTCTCCATTTTCCTGCCAGGCTGTATGCCCAGCGTCTCGGAGAAGCGTCCCTACTAGCGCCTCTCTTCTCACATTCCCGCACAACCCAGAGTCTCTTCAAACACACATCCCTACCTGGGGCAGCAGATCTGGGGAGGGAGGGATTGGGGGGGTGGGGGCGGGAAGCACTGAGAATTCACATTTCCAGCAGTGCAGCTGGGACCACATCTGAGTGGCTCTTCTCTCCAACTTACAACACACACTTCAACAAGCGGCAGTGAGAGTGCACGTTACCGAATATCTACCCGAGGTGTGCTGGAGTCTGAAATTTAAAACTGCGCATGATCAGTGCCTGTGCAGGATTGCGCACAGCTGTAACATGCCTACCTGCTGCACCCATGAAACGCTACATGCATATCACACGCGTGCTGGGACCCTTGCTTAAGAGGGAGATTTTGGCCCGGCCGGCATGGCTCAGTGGTTGAGCACTGACCTGGGAACCAGGAGGTCACGGCTGGATTCCCGGTCAGGGCACAGGCCCGGGTTGCAGGCTCCATCCCCAGCAGGGAGCGTGCAGGAGGCAGCCGATCCATGGTTCTCTCTCATCATGCTGTTTCTTTCTCCCTCTACTTCTCCCTTCTTCTCTAAAATCAATAAAATAAAAATATATTTTTAAAATGAGGGGGATTTTTGGGGGGGGCTTCACACCCTGTGCCCTCTGGCTAAGCAGCCTAGCTTCCCAGGGCCTGGGACCCCTTGTCCTGGCGCCGCCATCTGCATCGTTGAAAAGCCTGGGTAAGAAAGCACCCAGCACTCCACGTGACACCTGGCACCAGGAAAATGCAGTCGTCCGCAGCTACTGCCATTAGGACCCTGACACCCAACACCTAAAAAGGTCCCAGAAGCCCGGTTCCCTTCGGGAAAAGAGGGACGTGACTGCTATTTGCCGAGAAGCAGATGTGTCTGCGTGAGGGATGGGGACAGGCAGGGAAGGCCCTGCTCCTGCATCCTCCCAGCGGCCCGCGTGACTGTGAAGTTTATGACCTGAGACCCTCTAAGGGGCGTGACCCAGTTCCCCCAAGTGGCTGGCAGATTGTGAGGGAGAAGAAAAGAAGAAAGGAAATTGGCATTATTGAGCCCCCACTACATGCTATGCATTTTTTCATACATGACCTCATTTCATCTTTACTAAAACCTGGAGGGGTTAACAGAATTGCCCCCATTTTTTAAAAGAATATATTTTATTGATTTTTTTTTTACAGAGCGGAAGGGAGAGGGATAGAGTTAGAAACATTGATGAGAGAGAAACATCGATCAGCTGCCTCCTGCACACCCCCTACTGGGGATGTGCCTGTAACTAAGGTATATGCCCTTGACCGGAATCGAACCTGGGACCCTTCAGTCCACAGGCCGACGCTCTATCCACTGAACCACACCAGTTAGGGCTGCCCCCATTTTCCAGGTGGAGAAACTGAGACCCAGAGGAGACAAGACGTGAGCTTTAGACAATGTGCTGACGGGTTGGAACCGGAGCCCAGGCTTGCTCGCCTCAAAGATCCGTGTCCTTCCTCCCTACCACCCCGTGCCCTGGTTCTGGGCGCCCGCGGGTGCAGGTGTGAGGCTGTGGGCGGCTGCGCTGTCATGAGACACACGCCTGTGCGGAGGTGTGCGCGCAGCCGCGCCGGCAGATGTAGGCCATCTGTATTCCGAGCACGCCGGGGGAGCTATTCTCGGCCCTGGGAGTTCAACCTATCCCCCGGAGGACTTCCCAACACCGGGGTCTGCTCTTTCCCTGACAAACATGGATTGCTTCGTCAGCCCTGAAATTTTCATTTGAGTGACCTACAAAGCACAAAGAGTGACAGCGGCTCGTGAGTTATTTCAGACTGTAAACCGTGTCAGCAGGAAACGATCCCGTCAGCTGCCTGTCCCCTGAACGCCCGCAGAGGCGCAGCGCCACCAGCGCGCACGGAGAGACTGCACTGCTCTCGATAAAGCACTGTGACCGATGTCCCATTCCCAGAAACTAGCAGAGGTCACTCCTTCGTCCACGCCACACCAATGAGACCCACTGTCACCTGGGCCAATTCATCCTTGAAGACATGCGCCCGGCGACATCGAGGCCGCTCATGCTTGTGTCTGAGAAGCCCAGGTGGCCGTCTCTCTCCTGGTGACCTGAGCCCACGTTTTGGAAGGTAATGAAAAGTCTGAGGGTGAGATACTTAGATACGTCTGTCAGCCTGTGGCCCTGCCTTTCATGAGCACATCTCCTGGGTCTTCATGTCAGCTGTCTGGGGCACCCATGCAGGGGACCCTGAACTGGTCCCACTAACCAGGTGGGAATATGAGAAAAGGGTCTGAAGATGGGGGGGTGGGGGGCCTAGATTAACCAGGGAATGAATATATATATATATGTTTTGCATAGCCCATGGGCACAGACAATTGTGTGGTGAAGGCCTGGGAGGGCAGGTGCGGGGTGGAGGGGGCCAATGGGGGAAAGGGGGGACATCTGTAATTCTTTCGACAGTAAAGATACATTTTAAGAAATAAAATAGTGCATCTACACAATGGAATACTACGCTGAAGTAAAAAAGAAAGAGCTCTCACCATTTGCAACAACATGGATGGAGATGGAGAGCATTATGCTGAGTGAAATAAGCCAGGCAGAGAAGGATAAGTATCACGTGATCTCACTCATTTGTGGAATATAATGAACAACATACACTGATGAACAAAAATAGATCCAGAGACAGAGAAACATCAGTCAGAACGTCCAACCTCAGGGAAGGTAGGGAATGGTGGGGGTAAGCAGGAGAGATCAACCAAAGGACTTGTGTGCATGCACATGAGCCTCATCAATGGACACAGACAACAGGGGGTGGGGCATGAATGGGAGGTGGGGGTAATGGGGAAATAAGGACAGATATGTAATACCTTAATCAATAAAGAAAATTTTAAAATAAAATAAAATAAAATACAAAAAGAAAAAGAAAAGGTCCGGCCCTCTTTGGCCTCAGCACCCTCGGTTCTGCTATACTGTGATTCTAAAATACAGTCCCGCTTGGCAGATGCAGTGTTATGGGTCCTGCCTTTGCCTCGAGGGGTCCTGCTCTAGACAGAGGTGTTTCCTCAAAGACCAAGTATGTCACAGACAACCTTTTCACAGCTGGCTCGAGGGAAGGCAGGGACAGCATGAAAAATTCACAAAGCAAAGGTCAGAACTTAGCCCCGGCCCCGGACAGTCGCCCGAGCCTTCGCAAACCCGCGCCACGTCCTGTGTGGTTCCGAGCGCTGCCAACTGCGGCTCGTCCTGGCCAGTCCTCGAGCCAAGAAGGGCCGCCACACCGCTGACTCAGGCCTCCGCAGACAGAAGGACTCTTGGAGGTGGTCTGGGACGTGAGCGCCCACCTTCTAGGTCAGCGTGGCGTCAGAGTCGCTACCTGGACAGTTTCAAGAGAGTCACAGCGCTGTGCCCCTCTGCCCAGCTCATGGCAATGACCTGGGGCCCTGGAGCCTGTTCTTGAACCCACTCCAGTTTTCATCAGGAACTGGGGTCTAGCCTGACCCTCCAACTTACGCTATTTCCCACCAGCCCCTGACTCACCCCCAAGAAGGTGGTAAGAGAGCCGGAACGAACAGCCGGACCCCTAGCCCAGGGCTCCTTCCCCTGCCACACAGCTGACACGCTGGCAATGCTTTGGGTCACCTGGAGAGAGAAGGCAGCTGGGCTTCTCAGAACCCCCCATAAAGACTCATCAACCAGGGGCGCTTCGTTCCCTAATCTGACAAGTCACAGAAGCACAGAAGTTCAAAGGTCGCTCTAGGGGTTAAACAAAGTCCCAAACAAACAGGCCCCTTCGTCCCTTCTCCTCTTCCGTAACCATCACTCCCTTCCGGCTTGTCTCCGCGTGGCCCCACGATGGCTGCCGGGTTCCGGGCCTCGCATCCGCACAACCATCGTCACAATATAAGGGGGGAGGCCTCTATCCTCGCGTCTCCTCTCACCAGGGAAGAGACCATTTCTCGGCAGCCCCCCCACACCTGTCCTCCCTGGTCCCAGTGACAGCACTCAGACCCGCTGACCATACTCTGGATGCAAAGGAGGTTGGGACAATGGGTGTGTGACAGTCACCCTTACAGTGGGAGGCTGGCTCTGGCATCAAAGGAGGATTTGGGGTGCTGAGAGGTCTGTTCCCCAGGCAACCAGCAGTGTCTGCCCAGCCAGGAAGGCGATCATTTGTCTGGGTAACTGAGCATGCGCGAGTCCTTCTTGGATGAGTTGAGAGCTCAAGGATGACGGAAGTATCGGAGGGCAAGTCTGGGCCTGGGCGGTGAGAGCCCATCTGGGCGCAGGACGGAACCGCATGGCAGGAGGGACTGGCAGGCCCACGGCGCACAGCCCGTGCAGCTAGAACTCGAGCAGGAAGGCCGCCAGGCTGCCCGGTCCCCGAGGACACCATCCACGTAGGACACGATGACATGCAGAGTCAGAAGAAAAGCGTGGTCGCCAGGACACTTAGAGCCCCTGGGGAACCTTGGACACTGCCCCAGATCTCAGAGGTTCTCACCCCCCAACATCTGCGCCCCATCCCATGACCCCAAGTCTGCCCTCACTCTCACCTCTCCTACCAGGCAGCGGATGAAAGTGACCCTGAACCCGATCGATCAAACCTCCTGAATCAGCTCCAGTGACCAAGAAGAAAGCTATTTTTTGCTTCCCTTCTCCCTCACCCCACCCTTCCTTCCACCTTCCGTCCCGTTGGGGCACAGGCCGCAGAGAGAGCGCCCCGGAGGAGAGCAGAGGCGGGCAAATGCGGCTCCCTGGGCGTGGCCTCTCCTGTGAGACCATCCCTGCTCGGATCAAAGCCAGCAGGAGCCAAAGGAGAAGCTGAGGGCATGGCCAGAAGAACTAAGTGGCCTGTGGGAGCCACTCTGTGCCATGCGGTGGGTGGGTGCCATTTCACGCACCATCAGTGACTATGAACAGGCCCGAGGACGGCACCTAAGAGGAGCCACCTTCATGGTCCCCTATGGGGCTGGGAGGACTTCCCTCCGCTCTCCTTCAGGGAGACGGTGGGCTTGGAGAGGCAGAGGGAGTCTGCGCGCTGGGATGGGGCCGAGAGCAGATGGTATCTGTGTGTGCGAGTGCCTGTGGCTCAACAGAGAAGCGAGTGCAGACACCTCGGAGCCATGCGTGCGGGTCCCATTGCTCAAGTGCTGCTGGAGAACACCATCGCTGCCCCAGCAGCAGCTGGGCCACTTGGGGTCCGAGTGGGGAGCACAGCCCCTCTCGCACCCCTCAGCGGGAAGTGGTTCTCTCGAGTTACCGGCCTCGGCCCGGTACCCCACACTTCCTCCCGCTCCCCGGAGCCTGCCCAGCCCCGGACCCCATCGGAGCCAGCAGCTCCATGGCTCACTGGGCCCGAGGCTGGCCTGACCCTCTGACCTCCGGTCGCAGGACTGTCCCCCACTCCACAGAGGAGGCACACGGCTAATGAGCGGCCGAACTCGGATCTGACGCCGGCTCTTTCTGACTTAGCAGCCCTTCCCTGGGGTGAGGGCCCCGTTTCCCGGGACAGGACGGAGGTTCCGGGCGCCTGGGGTAATGGAAGACAGCTGCTTTGCCCACATACGTCTGGGACATTTTTGTAGCGTGAGAAGCCCTCTTCGCCCATAGCAACCACTTGGGGTTTCTGGCGGCTCACCCTGTCCTCCAGGACAGCAGCGAGGCTGGGCAGGACGCGTTCCCACAGCCCCTCCTCCTCTCTCCGCTACCAGGCCTGGATTCCCCTGGTTTCTTCCCGGCTTCTCGTCTGCTTCTCCCAAGAGCACAAGAAGCACAACTGACTGTAAAGTAAAACCTCCAGACGTGCACAGCACTCATTCCTCAGAAAGGCCAACGACGAGGAGGCAGCTCTCCCCCGGTCCTGACTTGGTCACCTTGCATCTGAAACACCACGAGACAGGGTGGCCGCCCCTGGTGGCGCCCCATGTGGGCGGCCGTCTCAGGTGATGTGGGTGGCGGTGGCGGGGTGTCCTTGGCTCGGAGCAGACACACACCACAAAGGACAAGGACTTCTGCGTCAGCAGAGCGGGAAGAGGCTTGGCAGCGCCCGCCCAGCTCCTGCCCTGTGTCTGTTCCATCCGCGGGGCCGGAACCTCGGGACCTGGGAGTCAGTGAGCCAAGAGCTACACGGATGCCCAGAGAAAGTCCCTCAAATGGAGAATGTGGCCCTGGCAGGTGTGGCTCGGTGGCTAGAGCGTCGGCCTGGGAACTGGAGGGTCCTGGGTTCCATGCTGGTCAGGGGCACGAACCTGGGCTGCAGGCTCCATCCCTGGCCCTGGTCGGGTGTATGCTGGAGGCAACCAATGGATGTGTCTCTCACATCGATGCCTCTCTGTCTCTCCCCCTCCCTTCCACTCTCTGATAAACCAAGGTGAAAGCTTGCTCAGGTGATGATTAACAAAAGGGGGGAGAGAGAGAGAGAGAGAGAGAGAGAGAGAGAGAGAGAGAGAGAGAGAGAGGCTGACTGTGGCCTCCCTGATGGGCTGGAGCAGTTATTTCTGTATCGCAATGCCCCACTGAAAATTAAGCCTGCGTTTTCCTTCTTCTAGTCCAGTGGTCGGCAAACTGCGGCTCTGTTGACTAATGAGTTTGCCGACCAGGTTCTAGTCAATCTGTCATTTGGAGACAGCTGACATCAGCCCAGCTCTTCGGCTGCCAGGCCCGCTGGCTCTGGCGTGTGACTTTGTGTGGAGAACATGCCAGCACATGGCCACGCAGACTCGAGTGCTGCATCTGTCCGACCAGAGCCCGCTCTCCGGCTCAGGTCCTCTCGCCGTAAGCTCGCTCCCGCCCTCTCCTCTGAGAAAGAACAGGAGCAAGCACGCCCTGGCCTCGCATCCTCCTGCAGTGTCTGCGCCTCCCTCCCTGTCAGAAGCAAGGCTCCAGATCAGTCCTGCATGCCGTTACCGTCTCTCACTGCCCACCTCCACGGGGCTTCTACCCGGCAGGGCAGTGCCAGCATTTACCAGTCGCTGCCAATGTGGTGGAAACCAACCAACAAGCCACGGGGTCCCGGCAGGCTCCTAGAGACCCAGCTGACGGAGGCCACTGCTGCCGGGACCACGGGAGGTCAACCAGCGAGCCAGGGAAGGAGCGGGGCTGGGGCGATGCCGTCACTCCAGGGGCCAGGTGGTAGCTATTTGCTATCAACACACAAGTGTTTCCACGTTCTGATCGCCGCAGGGCCCATCACGCCACACGAACAGGGTCATGGGTAACGTGCACGTCGCTAAGTCCGGTGAGGATATTTTTGAGTCCTCCTCTTCCTTAACCTCTCAGCTGAGCCTGACCCTCTTGACCATCCCCTTCTTCTTAGTTTTATTTGTCATCTGCACCTGAGGACATTTTTTCCGTTGATTTTCAGAGAGAGGGAGGGAGGGAGGGAGGGAGGGACAGAAACATCGATGTGACACAGGCACATTGGGTTGCCTCCCACACGCACTCTGACCACGGCCAGGAATCGAACCCACGACCCTTCAGTGTGCGGGCCGGTCCTCTAACCATTGAGCACACCAGCCAGGGCCATTCCCTCTGGAAACTCTCCTTTCTCTTGTCACCTTGGCCTCAAACTTTCCTGAGTTCCTCTTAAACTTTTGGCAACTCTATCAGTCTCCGTTCCAGCCCAGCCCATTGACCTGGTATTAAAGTCTGAGATTCCTAAAGGTTCCGCGTGAAGCTCTGTCCTTTCCACACTCTTCCTCCTCCCTCAGCCACTGCACCCACGCCCGTGAGCTCAGCTCCAACTTACACACAGTCCGGGCCAGCGGCCTAGAGCCGTCCGCTGCGCATCAGCTCCACACACTTGAGGGTCTCAAAGCACTTCCAGACAAAGCTCTATGAGACGCGTGTCTGGTCAAGTCTTGTCCCCAGAATATACACTTAAAACTCCTCCAAGATTGGTAATAAAAAATAATAAATAAATAAAATAAAAAATAAAAAAACCACCCGATTGTTAAATGGGCACAAGCTGCAAACTGATGCTTTAACTAGGAGGATGTACAGACAGCCAACGGGCCCATGGAAGCATGCTCCATGTCCTTCATCATCGGGGAAACGTCCAGCAGAGTGACTGCCTACTAAAACGGCAGAGAGAAGCCAAAACCGGTGTGGCTCAGTGGATAGAGCGTCGGACTGCGGACTGAAAGGTCCCAGGTTCAATTCCGGTCAAGGGCATGTACCTTGGCTGCGGGCACATCCCCGGTGGGGAGTGTGCAAGAGGCAGTGGATGGATGTTTCTTGCTCATTGATGTTTCTGACTTTCTATCCCTCTCCCTTCCTCTCTGTAAAAAAATCAATAAAATATATTTTTAAAAAATAAAAATAAAATGGCTGAGAGAAGATAATGCCAACAGCCGGTGCGGACGAGGACAACGAAGCAACAAGAACTCTCACACACTTGCTGGTGGGAATGCCCCTGGCTCGGCCACTTTGGAAAACAGTTGAGCAGTTTCTTATCGAGTTAAACATACGCTTACCATCTGACCCAGCAGTCCCACTCTGAATTATCACCATCTATTCCAGAGGAAAAAATATGGCAACACAAAACCCAGCCCGTGAGCATTTATGATGACTGTCATCAGAGCTGCCAAGTACTGGGGACGACCCGACTGTCCTTCAGCTGGTGGCTGAACGAACAAGCGGGGATGCTTCCATGGCAAGTCGCAGGAGGGGACACGTGGGCCACCAGGGGCGAACCGCAGGTGCACCGTGAGGCGGACGCAGGAGGCCCCGTGCTGTATGTGTCTGCTCAGAGCACATCTGGAGACGGCAAGGCCACAGGGACTGAAATCAGAGTCACTGCTGCCAAGGGTCTTGGGAAGGGCCAGGAGGAAACTCTTCGGGGTGATGGGAAACAGGACCAACTCCATCACTGGCAGGGCCCAGCCAACAATGAAAATGCATGACCAATTGTTCGGAAATTAAGACTTTCGAGACAGTGAAAGGAAAGCATTAAACCAGCACCGGCTCTTCTGAGCGCCGGGACTTGCGCAACCACGGGTCACATGCCCAGGGAGCCGGCCCGGATGGAAACCTTCTATTTATTCTTGTGGTGGCGGTGGCACAGTGCTTTGCATTTGCCAAAACCATGGAACCACGCACTACACAGGATGCATGTTACTGTGTGCAAACTGCACCTCAGCAAACCTGACACACAAACATGAGGCTGCCTCCCACGCCTGCAGGCGGAGGGTCGCCCTCCAGGAGAGAGGCCTGCCCTTGTCGCACTTCCAAACTGCACAGGGGAGTCAGGGAAGCACAGAGCAGGCCCCAGACTGGACGGGACTGAGACACGGCCCCCAAACGCAGTGTGTGTTCCTGGATGGGATCTTGGGCCAGGGAAGTGCCAAAGACATTGCTGGAACCAGGGCCTTGCACACCCAAGTGCTGTTCCTACCCCTACAGCAGTGGCTCTCAACCTTTCTAATGCCGCGACCCTTTAGTACATGTTGTGGTGACCCCCAACCATAAAGTTATTTTCGTTGCTACTTTCGTAACTGTAATTTTGCTACTGCTGTGAATCGTAATGTAAATATCTGTGTTTTCCGATGGTCTTAGGCGACCCTGCTAGTGGTTCTCAACCTGTGGGTCGCCTAAGACCATCGGAAAACACAGATATTTACATTACGATTCATTAACAGTAGCAAAATGACAGTTATGAAGTAGCAACGAAAATAACTTTATGGTTGGGGGTCACCACAACATAAGGAACTGTATTAAAGGGTCGCGGCATTAGAAAGGTTGAGAGCCACTGCCCCCAAAACTTCAAGCATGCTCCCCAGGGGGCGCTGTCCTGCAGGGGAGGTAGGAGTTCCACAGCAAGAGGGAGGGTTAGGGTTAGGGTTAGGCCCAGGAGTCAGGCCGCCTCTGTGACAAACGCTGCCCCCAGCTCTTGGGAGATGGGAGCTTGGGGTCAATGACCCCATCACATTAAATTTTATTTTCTCACCTGTGTCACATAGGGGCCCGATTCACTGGTGCAACTGCTGGAAGGGTTAAAAGAAAATTTATGCAAAGAAAGAAATATAGTGCCTGGTGTGTATAGGGAGAAAAAAAGGTAGACAACTGTGAGTCACTGTTATTTTTTTACTAGAAGCCTGGTGCACAAAATTCGTGCACAGGCAGGGTCCCTAGGCCTGGACAGCAATCAGGGCTGATCTGTGTGGAGACCAGCAGGGGTGACTGGAGGGCCCCCTGGCACCCACCTTGGCCTGCAGGCTGGGGGAAGGTCCTGCATTGACTGTCTTCCCCCCCGGTGATCAGTGCACATCATAGCGACCGGTCATTCCCCTGGTCATTCTGCCATTCAGTCAATTTACATATTAGGCTTTTATTATACAGGATGACACTAAGGAAAGTGGCATTAATGAATTATTGCTGTGTCCTCAGGCTTGGGAAGATTGGGTGAACTCAGGACTGGGGTTACCAGAGCCATTATCAGTCTAGGAAGAGTGCTAGAGGCTCTCGAACCTCAAGTGCCATATTTATAATTTCCTCCCGACAATCTCGCTGAGGCAACTCATTTATACCATCTCTGTTTTCTCACTCATTAATATCTTGCCCTCCCCTAATCAGCTCTCAAAACAGATTCATCTATTTCACTACTACTTTCTACAAAGAATAAGCTTTGGATTTTATTTATCCTTTCTAACCTACTTTGGCTTTTATTCTATGAATCTCTGCTTTTATCTCTATTCATATTCTTCCCCCACTTTGTGTTTATTCAATTTTCCTAATTTCTTAAGAATATTACCTAACACCAGCCCTTTTTTGTGAGGGGGGTCTTTCTTTATTAACAATGAAGACACTTAAGGCTATAAATTTTCCTCTAAAAACAGCTTTCACTGCATCAGACAGACTTGGGGATTACACTCTCTCTAAAGACGGATTTCTGAACACAAGTTCAAAATTAATGACATGCATAGCCAATGGGCTAATACTTGACTGTGTGTCCTGAAGGCTTTTCTTTTCTCCCCCAGCCTAGCACCTGTGTCCAGGCCTGCACCCTCCCTAGCCCCTAATGACCTCTCTGCCTCCAGCTCCTTCTCCATAGCGTGGCTCCGACATCTTTCTAATTCACATTCATGGTCTCGTGGTCCCTCTGCCTACAACTGGTCCCAGCTTTCTTGCTCCAGGATTGTGTGTAGCATGGCAGATACGACTCGTCTGAACTCCTGCCCACCTCCAGCCTCGCCTACCCTCACGGCCCACACCACCCACCCAAGCCCCCATTCTGCAGCAGAACCACGCACTGCCCAGCAGAACCACGGGCCAGTGTACCCTGTGTCCCACCTGCTGTACAACCTCATCCCTTTGCTCTGCAGGCTGTCCTGCCTGCTGTGTCCACCACCCTCTGGACTTGAGAGCCAGTGGCTTCTGGAAGCTTCCCTGGTACTTTCCCCACCCCCTGGCAAAGCGCCTCTCAGCTCCCACAGCCCCCTGGACAGCACTCTTCCCTTTCCCTAACCTCACTGCATTATAATAACCGGGACTGAGGTCATTATCACTGTCACCCCCATCCTGACCCCAAGCCCTGTCTTCCTTCTCCTCCTCCACACCGGCCCAGCCCTGTGCTGTCAGCCACGAGAGCGCTCCGGGCACGGTGGCACCCGTGGAGCGGAAGGCCCATTTCACACCGGCAGGGCACCACAGCGGGTCCGAGAGGGGCTTGCCTGGGTACCCTCTTCAGGAGCACTCAGGCAGCTGCTGGCCCTTTAAACGCAGGCAGCTCCCACTGGGCACTCTTAAAGCTCACTTCATTCATGAATTAAGTCCCTGACATCCCATATCTGTATGATCAATATGTTTGTTTATTAGCAGCAGCTGCTGTGTTTTAGCAAAGGTGGTGGGCCCCCGCGGGAGGGCCGCTCAGGAACCACAGAGCGGGGCCCGGGACGAGGAGAAGAAAGGCCTCCTGCTGGCCGATGGGAGCTGGGGCTGGGTAGGGTTTCATGGTAATGGCCCTTTAATTGAAATCACGGCTTCACTAGGACTGTGGGGTGGGGAGCTGCGCTGATGGCTGCCGCTCGCCCCCCTTCAAGAGGTCCATTAAGTGGTGGATGGCTCCCAGCAGCACGGGGTGGGGGGGTTAAGGGGTAAGGGGGAGGCTGCACTAGGCAGCCGTTAGCATCCACACAGCTGGGGGCCTGGGCTGCACAGAGTAGGCCTCGAGGGTCGGTGCTCTCAGATGGCAGGCCCCCGGCTGGGCCTCCCTGGCCGGGTCCCAAACCCGAGCTCTGCCACTGTCCCCGCCCCGGGCTCACTCCGCCTCAGTGACTCAGGAGCCCCAGCCCAGGCTGACTTCTGTTTTTCCAGGAGGGGAAAACACTCGTCATGTTCCACTTCGATGGCCGGGCTGTGCTGATGATTCAGGATCCCTGCCTCTGGTCCATCTGTGGTGCTGGAGGTCTAGGGAGCAGTCCCCCAGATCACTACTTCATTCATTCATTCACTCATTCGTTCGTTCATTCATTCACTCACTCACACATTCGGAATACGTCCAGTGAGCACCTTCTCTATGCCAGGAACCACGGCTGAGCCACATGGGCACGGGCGGAAGAGCCCTCCAAGCAGAGGAAGAGCTGGTGCAATGACCGAGGCAGGAGCATGGCTGGCGGGGTCCGGAAGTGGCAAAGAGACCAGTCGTCTGGAGCGAGGCCAAAGGGGGAGGAGGAGGTGAACTAAGTGCAATAAACTGAATGCTTGTGTGCCCAGCGTTCATATGTTGAAACCTACCCCCCAATGTGGTGGTACCAGGGGGCGGAACCTTTGGGGGCCATGAGCCTCGAGCGCTCGTGAAGGGGTTAGCGCCTGTATGATAGAGCCCCAGAGAGCTCCCTGCCCCTCCCACCGTGGGGGACACAGTGAGAAGACAGCAGGTAAGAATGGGGAAGTGGGCTGCCACCAGACCCCACTCTGCCAGTGCCTTGACCTTGGACTTCCAGCCTGAGATGTGAGAAGTGAATTTCTGCTGTTCACAAGCCACACAGCCCGAGCGGACTGAGATGGGAGAGGGGCAGCAAGGGCCCCTGCAGGGTTTGAGGCTTCGGGAAGGCTCTTGGAGTTCAGTGAGGGGGATGAAGAGCCACCGAAGGGATCAGAACAATGGACGGACATTATCTGATGCTTTAAAGGGCTCTCCGCAGCTGCCGGTTTGCAATGGGCTTCAGGGACCAAGAGCGGAGCCGGCAGAGCAGCCGGAAGCTGCTGAATCAAATGGGCGGTGGCTGGGAGCAGGTCAGCCCGCAGACACGGGAGGTGGGCCTGGGTCTATTCTGAAGGCGGCCCACGGGAACGCCTCGTGGACAAAAGATGTGGCGTGTGAGGGGAAGGGTAGAGCGACGATGCCACCAAGATGTCTGGCCTGAGCGTGGAAGGAGGGGCTGCCTGGAGCTGGGACTGGAGGTGGCTGTGCGGGGAGCAGAGGTCTGGAGGGGCAGCCGTGACCGTGGACACATTAAGTCTGAGAAGCCTGTCACACGCCGGGGCGGCACTGAGTAACCAGGCGGCCCGAGACCCACGTCCCAGGAGCGCTCCGTGGTGCCCAGTGGGAGCTGCCTGCGCGCTCAGGCTCTTTACCGAGGGCCTGCTGCAGCTGGCGAGGGCGCAGACACCGACATGTTTCTGGAGAAACATAAACTTGGGCTTGTATTCAAATCAGTACCAAGTGGCACTTCCTCCGGAGCTAGACTTCAACAGCCACGGCTTCTGCTCCTGCGGCGGCGGCACACCCTTCACACACACACACACACACACACACACCCTTCACACACACACACCCTTCACACACACACCCTTCACACACACACACACACACACACACACACACACCCTTCACACACACACACCCTTCACACACACACCCTTCACACACACACACACACCCTTCACACACACACACACCCTTCACACACACCCTTCACACACACACACACACACACACACACACACACCCTTCACACACACACCCTTCACACACACACACACACCCTTCACACACACACCCTTCACACACACACACACACCCTTCACACACACACACACACACACACACACACACCCTTCACACACACACCCTTCACACACACACACACACCCTTCACACACACACCCTTCACACACACACACACACCCTTCACACACACACACACACACACACACACACACCCTTCACACACACACACCCTTCACACACACACCCTTCACACACACACACACACCCTTCACACACACACCCTTCACACACACACACACACCCTTCACACACACACACCCTTCACACACACACCCTTCACACACACACACACACCCTTCACACACACACCCTTCACACACACACACACACCCTTCACACACACACACACACACACACACACACCCTTCACACACACACACCCTTCACACACACACCCTTCACACACACACACACACCCTTCACACACACACCCTTCACACACACACACACACACACACACCCTTCACACACACACACCCTTCACACACACACCCTTCACACACACACACACACACACACACACACACACACCCTTCACACACACACACCCTTCACACACACACCCTTCACACACACACACACACCCTTCACACACACACCCTTCACACACACACACACACACACACACACACACACCCTTCACACACACACACCCTTCACACACACACACACCCTTCACACACACACACACACCCTTCACACACACACCCTTCACACACACACCCTTCACACACACACCCTTCACACACACACACACACACCCTTCACATACACACCCTTCACACACACACCCTTCACACACACACCCTTCACACACACACACACACACCCTTCACATACACACCCTTCACACACACACCCTTCACATACACACCCTTCACACACACACCCTTCACACACACACACACACACACCCTTCACATACACACCCTTCACACACACACCCTTCACACACACACCCTTCACACACACACACACACACCCTTCACATACACACCCTTCACACACACACACACACACACCCTTCACATACACACCCTTCACACACACACCCTTCACACACACACCCTTCACACACACACACCCCCTTCACACACACACCCTTCACACACACACCCTTCACACACACACACACACACACACACACCCTTCACACACACACCCTTCTCACACACACACACACCCTTCACACACACACCCTTCTCACACACACACACACCCTTCACACACACACCCTTCACACACACACACACCCTTCACTCACACACCCTTCACACACACACACACCCTTCACACACACACACACACACACACACACATCCTTCACACACACACCCTTCACACACACACACACACACACACACACCCTTCACACACACACCCTTCACACACACACACACCCTTCACACACACACCCTTCACACACACACACACCCTTCACACACACACCCTTCACACACACACACACCCTTCACACACACACACACCCTTCACACACACCCTTCACACACACCCTTCACACACACCCACACACACACCCTTCACACACACACACACACACACACACACCCTTCACACACACCCTTCACACACACACACACACCCTTCACACACACACACACACACACCCTTCACACACACACACACACACCCTTCACACACACACACACACACCCTTCACACACACACACCCTTCACACACACACACACCCTTCACACACACACCCTTCACACACACACACACACACACACCCTTCACACACACACACCCTGGGGCCTGTGTAGAGGAAATCTGGGAAGAGGAGCGGGGAGAAGATGAGGCAGGTGCACCTTGAATGGAGGTGCGCGTGCTCTCAGACTCCCTGCTTCTGCCTCCTGGGCCTGACCTTGGCTCCTGCCACACCCACTCAACATCTGTCTCCTCGCACGGGGCCTGGGCGCCTCCTCTAAGAGCAACCTGCGAGCAGGCACCGCTGTCCAAGGAGGCTGCACGGCCTCCTTCAGGACTGCAGTGAGGGAGACCCATACAGTCAGACAACACCCCTCTGCCCCCGCCTCCTTTCCCCCTCTTCTGGTTTAATCAGGGCTCTGGCAGGGAGGGCTCAGCTGGGGCAGAAATCCGCACTCCGGACCCGCCTGCAGGCGCTGAGGTTCCTGCCAGACAGACCTGGGGAGGCTCTGCCCCTGGACTTCGGCTGGGAGACGAAGCCTTTTTAATTAGAAGTTGTTATTAATGGGAAATGCTGCAAATTAAAACGAGGCCTCCTCCCTCTCCCTCCTTCCTTCCCCACTATATTTATCTCTGATCTCAATTAGAAAGTTCAGCGACTCGCTGCTGCCGCATAGAATTTGTGGAGATGGAAGCTGCCGGGGACCCCAGGAGGGGGTGAAGGCGGAGTGGAGTGGAGGGCAGGCGGAGGCTGCAGGGGAAGCAGGGGGAGGGGGCGGGGGGAGACAAAGGGGAGACAGAGCCCAGGGACGGAAGGTCCACAGCCCCGGGCTCCAAAATAGGTCCCGGAAATGGCCCAGAAAAGGCCTCCTCGGCTTTTTCTGTCTCCAGTGCTAGGACAAGTGTCTCCACTCCTCCACAGGGCACACCCAGTCACCAGCACACAGAGACACTCCGAAAGCCACTGTGTCTGGGAAGAGTCGAGGACACCTTCAGTCCGATTTGGCTTACACATTTTCACGTGAAAAAAAAAGCCTTCTATTTCCCAACTCAAAGGTAATGTACGCTTGTTGCTTTAAAAACTCACACGTTATAGATGAGGTTACAGCAGAGAAGAATAAAGCACAGATGATGTGAAACCCGCCACCCACAGAGACGGACAGTGTTCCCGGTTCTGGTGAGCGCCCTGCTCCCTATCCATCTCTGTCTCCCTTGCCAGTGTTATATCTGGGGGACAATGCTATATATACTCAAATGTCCTGAGGCATGCTCTTCCCTCAGCAGAATAGATGGCGCGGTATCTTTCTATAGCAATCCACATAAATCCATGTCATAATTTTTAATGGCGACATGGCATTCTGTGCCGTGGGTGTGTTAGAATTGATTTCACCCAGCCAGGTGCGGGAGTCATTTGCTTGTTTCCAGGGTCCATTCATAGAAGCAGCTCTGTGTTTGTTTGTTTGTTTGTTTGTTTTAACAGAGCTGAGCTGGGACTGGCCCTGGCCCACATTGCTCCCTCCATCCACCTGCACCAGGGACGTCCCAGAGTCCAACAGCTCCACCTATGGGCTGGAAGACCCCACAGTGCCGGCCTCTCTCCAGCAGCCCCTTTGCTTGGAGCTAGGGCCCCCAGCGGACCTTCTGCCTGGTGGCCCCGAGTTGTGGAGAACTGCATGAGCGGGGAATCTAGAACAACAAGCAAAGCTCCCCTCTGGGTTACACACTTGGGTGGACCTTTGGGCAGACTATCCCCCAAGCTCAGCATCCTCAGTCTGGTCTGCTTTCTTATGCTATCCAGCCGTGAGATGGCCTTGGGAGCGTGACCATGATCGTTCAATTCCACAGCAAAGGAAAAGAAAAAGAATCAGGAGGAGGGGGAGAGGGAGGGGAGAAAAGAGAAGGGAAGAGGAAGAGAAGGAGGAGGAGGAAGAGGAGGAGGAGGAGAAGGAGAAGAAGGGAAGAGAAAGAGGAGAAGGAGGAGGAGGGGAGGGGAAGGGAAGAGAAGGATGAGGAAGAGGAGGAAGAAGAGGAGAGGGAGGAAGAAGAGGTGGAAGAGGAAGAAGAGGAGGAGGAAGACGAGGGGGAGGAGGAAAAGGAGGAGAAGAAGGAGGAGGAGAAGGGAGAAGGAAGAAGAGATGAGGAGAAGGAGGAGGGAACAGGAGGAGGAGAAAGAGAAGGAGGAGGAGGAGGAGGAAGAGAAGGAGGAGGAGGAGGAAGAGGAGAAAAGAGGAGGAGGAGGAGAAGGGAATAGGAGGAGGAGGGAAGAGGAGAAGGAGGAGGAAGAGGAAGAGGAGGGAAGAGGAGAAAGAGGAGGAGGAGGAGAAAAAGGGAAGAGGAGGACGAGAAGGGAGAAGGGATGAGGAGGAAAAGGAGAAGGAGGAGGAGGAGGAGAAGGGAAGAGAAGGAGGAGGAGGAGGAATGGGGAGTGGGGAGAAGAGAGAGCTTTGGGAACTGCAGCAGGAGTCACTCCTGAAAGGTCCCCTGTAGCACAGCCTCCCTGAGCGTCACTCTCCTCGTTTGAAAATGAGAGGGAGGATCCTCCCTGGCAGGTTAACTTGAGAACTAGAGTCTCACACATGGTCAGTGCAGTGGGAGTTTTCGTCACTATTAGCATTATTAACAACAGCAAAAAGGCGACAAAGGATTAACAACACGGTTCTCTCCGTCACGCCTCCTGCTGGTCTCCCAGGGAAGACGTACAAGGCGTGGCCCTGCCCTCAGAGCAGCACAGATCTCTGCGGGCAACTCTCCGGGGAAGCCGGTCCTGGCGGAGACACAGGTGGCTGTGGAGAGCAGGGAGTCTGGGGGGCAGAGAGGAAGGCATGCGGCCTGATGAGAGGCCTTAGGAAGCAGGGGCCAGGAAGGCATCTACAGTCAGGAAGCCCGCCCCGTTCCCACCCTGGAATCTGAGCGCTCCACCAGCTTCTGTCTGTCTGCCCCGCTCCGCTCGGGGAGGAGTGGAGGCCACACCCAGGAGGCAGCTGAGAGTCAGAAACTCCTGCTCTAGGTTCGGAACGGCCCGCTTTCTGAGCTGTCGGGATGATTAAGTGCAGGCCTCCGGGGGGGGGAGAGAGATTGTGGGGCTGCAAACGGGACGGGACCGCTGTGGTGGGTGGCTTCGGTTGTCGTCTGTAAAAAGCAAGGACTGCTCTGGCTGGTTTGGCTCCGTGGATGGAGCTTCAGCCTGTGGACTGGAGGGTCCCAGGTTCGATTCCAGTCAAGGGCATATGCCTGGGTTGCGGGCCTGACCCCCAGTAGAGGATGTGCATAAAGCAGCCAATCAATAATTCTCTCTCATCAATGATGTTTCTCTCTCTCTCTTTCTCTCTAAAATCAATAAAAATAATTTTTTTTAAAAAGCAAGGGCTAATCCAGATGGCCAGTTGACCTCCTGGCCACGCCAGCCTCGTGCCCCACACTGTCCAGACATGCCGTCCACAGCGTGCCTGACCCGGGCTGAGGCCGTCCACAGTGTGCCTGACCCGGGCTGATGCACAGTGTGTCTAAGCTGGGCTGAGGCTGTCCACAACCATCCATAGCTCCCTACTGCCTGCATGATGAGGTCTAAATAATCACCCAGCATGCAAAACTTCCCATTAGCTCACCCCAACTCTCGCCCCAGCTCTCCCCGATCTGCAGACAGAAATGTCGGAGGTCTCCACGCTGACCCAGCGTTTCCCACGGCCTGTCTCCAGATCGCCACATGTCAAATCCCTCCCGCCCTCCACGGTGACACTTTGCTGGCCACCCATTCAGAGGGGACCCGACCCCTCTCTCCTCTGGCCTCCCTGCATCTTCAAGTAGAAGTTAGCATTTGAAATCTTCCATGGCCATTACCAATTCTAGAGGAGGAGCCTTGTAGATGGCATTCACACTGGTCTGTGCACCCATTGTAACCATGACTACCAGGTGATGAATGCTCAGGACACGCCCCTGGGTCTTAGGCACCTCTGACACTCATCAACTGTGTGTCCTCAACTAAGTCAGGATGGAAAGCCTTGGTTTTCTCATCTGAAGAATGGGGCTAGTAACACCTGCCCGGTTACTTGCCAATCCCAAAGCTAAGGAAGTTGGTGACGGGAGGTGCAGAGACCTCTAGGTAAACGGGGGTGGGGGTGAGAGGAACAGAAAGAACCAAAGCGGGCTGTTCCCTGGGCAAAGTTCACCGCCTTCCCCAAGCTCGTGTCCGGGAGGTGAGGCTGGAACCCCGACAATGGGGAGGCTTCCCTTAGCTCCCTCTGGGGACCCCAGTGCCCTGCCTCACAGCGGGAGCCCACCCTGGTCCCGGGCCTCTCCCGCGCCCCCTCTGCACCCAGGCCCCACGCCTCACCTGCCCCCTGCTGGGGGACCCGGCTCCCAGACAGCCAAGTCCAGGGGCCCCCTCTCCCCATGCAACAGCCCCAACTCTGCAATTACCCCTCGCCCGCTAATTGCTCGCCGCTGTCTCTCCGTCTCTGTAGGATTATCGCTGCCAGCAATTAGCACACAGGTCCTTCCCCACTCTAGTTAAGATCCCGAGCTGCAGTTAAATGCTCCCAGATCCCATTTAAATGATTTCAAATGCAATTCATTCTGGCTCATTAAATAATTCCAGGGCTGGCTTTCGCTGCTTCTGCCACCTTAGAAATCTCTCTTTCCAGAAAGGGGGGGGGGCGGGGGCCGAGGGAGAGTTGATGGAGGAGGACCCGTCTGGCCTGGGAGAGGGAAGGAGAGGCTGTCTGCTCCGGACTCGCCAGCGCCCGCCTGGTTTTGCATCTCCCTCCCTCCCTCTGGCTCCCACCCCAGCTCCCCTCGGCTCTCTCCCTCCATCCTTTCCTCTCGGAAATGACTTCACCTGACAGCTATGGATTTAGAGCTTTTTTGCCAATTACTTATGCCCAGTGAGAAAATGGGTTTTTAATGTCTGTCCTTGTTCCGCCCAGCCTGGCTACCTCCCCGTGAAGTGAGGCCACAGCCTCTCCCCCTCGGTCTGTGCTCCCTGCCCCGCTGCCCGGCTGGAGGGCACAGGGTGAGGACAGCTGGAGGGGGCGGGATGTGGGAGGGGAGGGCGGCTCGGTTCCCAGGGGCAGCACCCAGCGATGGGCCACTGGGGGTGGACCCGCCCATGGACTCCACACCTCCCCACAGCCCGGTTCAACCCTCATTCACTCATTCTTCATTAATCACCAAGATTTACTGAGCACTTACTACAGGCCAGGTACCAGGTAAGCATTTTACGAGTATTAATTTTCTAAATCCTTGAAACAACCCTGTAAGATAGATGCTGTTCTTAAGGCAGTCGTACAGAGAGGGAAATTAAGCCTCCAGAGAAGAGTAATGAATCACCCAAAATCACCCAACTAGGAAATGCCTGACTTGGGACTTGAACTTGGGCACGGCTGTTCCTGGACACCCATCCCCATTCCGGTGCACTACCTGGTGCTTGGTGACCTCCGATCTGTGCAGGGCCTAGCTCCCCTGGGCAGCCCTGGGCCGGCTGGGGTCCCATTCTACTCAGGAGACAACAATGACACTATATTCCTATGACACAGTGCATGGTCCGGTGAGGGCCGTGGGGCGGTTCGTGCAAAGTGCTGCGCGACCTGGGAGAGCAGGGCCATCCATTCTATTTGGGGAGAGAAGTGGCGGCTGCCTTCTAGGTTTGGGGGCTAAGGAGGAAATCAGATGAAGGAATGAGGGGAAGGGCATTCCTGGGAGAGGGAACAGCACAAACCAGCGCTCAGAGGCTGGAAAGGGCCTGGCATGAGCAGGGAGCATCACCCTGGCAGGTCACAGCTCAGGGAGGCAAGGGACCAGTGACATCAATATTGCTCTAGAACCCGGGGCCATGTGCTTTCCCCCTGAGCACTGTGGGGTGGGGAGAAGCTGCTGGTATCCAGGGGAACAGTGGGGTGCTGCTCAGCCATCTGCGCTGAGGGACAGCCCCCCAACAAGGACAGTCCCAGCAGCAGACGCTGGTCCCGGGGTGACAGTGTCACTCAGAGCAGAGCAAAGCCCATCTGGTCGCTGAGTCCGAAAAGGGCTTGTGGATAAAGGAACGGCCTCTGGGCGGCATGGGGGGATGGGACCAGACATTCCCCACGGAGAGGAGAGAGCGGCCGGCCCAGAGGGCGGAGAGCGCTGTGCTTTAAGGAACTGTCCATTGTGTTGCGGTCCCTGAGGCGCAGGCCAGGAAAGGGCTGGAAACCCAGCTTCCATTGGTCTTCAGGAGCCTCAGGCACCTGGGGGTGGTCAGGAAGGCCCGGGGAGCCCTCCAAGGGCTTTAAGGTCAGGAGGTTGGACTAGATGCATTTCTTCCCATCAGGACTTGGGAAGTGCAGGTAGCGCTGGAGGAAGGGGCCCAGGGCCGACCTGACCTTGACTGTGGCAGCCACAGGAGAGGAGAGGAGAGAACTCTGTGAGACTCTGTGAGGGCGAGGAGGCGTGGGAATGACAAGGCTCTGGATCCTGACCACGTGCATAAGGGGACGGGGAGCAGGAGGAGAGGAGGGGTTGGGAGGACTCTCTATCTCCAGGGGCAGGGAGCAATGCAGGCCATGAAAGGGCAGGAGTGGAGGGAGCACAGAGGACCGCTCCCCGCTGACCACGACCCCGGCTTCTGGGGTCGAGCTGCCTTGTGAGCAGCCCCAAGCCCTTCGAACAGCTGCAGTCACAGGCGGTGCAAGGGGGGACCCAGGAGGATTCGGCAGGAAGACGCGCTGGGAAGGGCCCGCCCGATGGCATCACCGACAGAGGAAAGCAAGGCTTGGGCATCCGGATGTGCCAGGAGGATGCTGACGCATCGGGGATTGACAGGTGCCAGGCCTGGTGCCGAACACCTAACACGAGCCAGAGCCGTGGCTGGGCCTCGGTTACTCCCCAGACAGGTGTCTGGGGGATACAGCACCAGGCTCCTGCTGACGGATTTACAATTTATACACAGCCGGAACCGGGGTGGCTCAGTGGACAGAGCGTCGGCCTGCGGACTGCAGGGTCTCAGGTTTGATTCCGGTCAAGGGCATGTACCTTGGCTGCGGGCACATCCCCAGTAGGGGGTGCACAGGAGGCAGCTGATCGATGTTTCTCTCTCATTGATGTTTCTAACTTTCTATCCTTCTCCCTTCCTCTCTGTAAAAAATCAATAAAATATTTTTAAATAAAAATAATTTATATGTAATTCGACATTTCAGTTTGCTAAACAAACACGCATGACTTTTGCAATTAAAAATATAGGAAAAGTTTTTAAACCGAAGCTAAGAGTCAGGCAGGGATGCGTTCGCTATGGGACAGCCATGTGTTTGCCGGCGGCGGCTCACCGAGGACAGCGGCAGCGCACCGTGCTTCACGGGGGAGAAACAACGACTGTGTCTTTAAAAAGCAGTTTGCTGTTAACGAACCGGCAGATAGCAGCAGTTGAGTAAAATGTCCTAAAAGACTCGTTTACTCGATCCCAGTTGGAAGGAAGGGCGCTGGCTGGGCCTGGGCCTCAGGGGGAGTAGGAAAAAGCAGGCGTGAGTCTGATGCTGCGCTCGCTCGTCTCCAAAATGAGTGGATGAGCGCATAGGGAGCGGCCAGAGCTGCTTCCACCCTGCTGCCCGGTCAGGTCCCCGGCTCTGACAGGGGTAAGGCCACCCCGGAGTCAGGAAGAGGGACAGTGAGTGCGGCAGGAAGGGAAGAACAGGAGAAAGATTTAGTGACCCCAGAGGGCTGCACGGAAGGAGGACTGCAGACCTCACTGACTCCCCAAAAGAGCCCACAGTCCGTGCACACTGACAGGCGCGTCGTGGTCACTGCTGAGTCAGAGGCTGGGGTGACATCTCTCAGCCCCCCAGCTCCTGGGAGCAGCGAGCCAGCCAGGCCAGCCAGCTGGGCCTTTCTCTGTCCATGCAGAAGCCCCAAAGGGCAAGAGGAACCCACACCCCTCCCACCCTCCTAGCCCCCCCAAGTCCTGTACTGAGCGCGGAGTCAAGAGGCAGGGACGTCTGCCCACCCTTCCCTTTCGTGAAGGAACTCAAGGCCTCAGAGCAAAGGGCCTGGAGACACGCGGGGGGCAGAACTGAGTGGTCAATCATACAGCGTCAGCCCAGGGACTATTTGCAATTCCTGCCCTCACTCACCAAGCGGGCCCTGCTGTAAACTGAGGGGGCTCTTTGCGATGGGTGGGCACTCTCTCCTGAGACGCCAAATGGGGTGCAGGGGACACCCTGACCCATAAGCTGGAAGCCCTGAGTCTATTTAAAGCTTCATCTTCATGAGCATTCACCTCACCCTAACCTTGACCTTAACCCTCTGGGCACTGGCAATCACCCTTTTCTTTATAAAACTCCTTTTTGTCTTTCCAGAGCATCATTCTCTTGCTGCCTTCTCCTGCTCCACCGACCGGCCTAGCTCCAATGAGGCTGTTCTGTCCATCGATTTATAAATGCTTTTACCTCCCAAAAGCCTCAGAGCTCACAATACAATAGCAGGCGCTCTATAAACGTTTGTTGAATAAATAAATACATAAATAACTGATAAATTATTTGTCCCTCTTACCAGTCTGGTGATGGATACTGAGTGAGTCCTGTATCTCCCGCGGGTCTCAGTTTCCTCATCTGCAAAATAGAAATAAGAGCCTAATGTTAATAGTGAACAGTGAGTGGTGGCCCATTCACATAACTGAAAATAACATAATAAAAAAATGTTATCAAGACTATGTAATAACATAGGAAAAGCATATGATGTTAAAGAGAAAGAAGCAGGATAGGAAAGTGATGTAGGGCATGTGACTACAACTATATTTTTTAAAAATAGTAACTGCATACACAAACACATTCACACCCAGAAGATTGAAAAGACATGTACCAACATTTGTCCTTGGGTATTGTGCCCATGGGTGATTTCTCCTTCATTTTATAGCCTACTAGAGGCCCAGTGCACAAAATCCATGCACGAGGTGGGGGGGGGGGGGGCGGTGTTCTCCTCAGGCCAGCCTGCACCCTCTCCAATCCAGGACCCCTTGGGGGATATCTGACTGCCAGTTCAGGCCCGATTCCAGGGATTGGGCCTAAACTGGCAGTCAGACATCCCTCTCACAATCCTGGACCACTGGCTCCTAATCGCTCATCTGCCTGCCTCCCTGGTCACCCCTTACTGCCCCCCCTGCCAGCCTGGTCGCCCCCAACTACCCCCCCCACCCTGTGCCGGCCTGGTTGCCCCTCACTGACTCCCCTGCTGACTTGAATGCCCCACGCAACCTGCTTGTTCAATAGTTTGCTCATCCCTCATTAACCTCCCTGCCATCCTAGTCAGTCATAGGCAGCCATCTTGTGAGGGATGGTGTGAAGGTCAATTTGCATATTACCTCTTTATTATACAGGATTATATAGGATGTTTTCCACATTTCCTTTAGACAATATGCATTACTTTTTTTTGTTTTGTTTTGTTAATCCTCTTCCAAAGATATTTTTCCCACCGATTTTCAGAGAGAGTAGAGGGAGGGATGGGGATAAAGAGAGGAACATAGATGTGAGAGGGACACACTGACTAGTTGCCTCCATACACACCTGGACTGGGACGGAAACAAACCTACAGCCCTGGCACGGTGCCTTGACCAGAATTGAACCCTCGACCCTTTGGTGTGTGAGCCAATGCTATAACCACTGAGCTAAACCAGTCAGAGCATTACTTTTTTGATGAAAAATTAAACTTTCTTACAAAAAAAAAAGAGGATTCTAGAAAAGGAAGGAACCCACATCCTCCTCACCTGGCAATGGGTCAAATGCCTCCCAGCACTCTCGAGGGGATGGTCTGATTCCTACAGACGCCTCCTCCCTTTCGCTCAGGCCCTGCCGCCAGATGCCTGCCCTGAGGGCACTGTGTGCGTAGCGCCTGGGATGAGCTCCCCTGGGAGGAAGGGCAACTCCTGCTCGGTTACTCACTTGGCCACTGAGTTCGGCACGGGGAGACGAACCTCTTTCTGGAACCCCGCTGTGTGAGAAGGCACTCTGGGGCGGCCCATTTTCTGTGCTTTTGCATCCCAGAAAGGGCGGCCCATTCCATCTCACTTAGCACCGAGCAACCTCTAAATCCCAAACGCTGTTCAGACTGGGCTGGAGGGGCTTCCCACGCTTGCCCCCTGCTGGCGGGAACGGGAAGTGGCACGATTGTCCTGTTGAGCCATTTGACAAGTCGCATGTCACCCCGATTTCCACTTGTTGGCATTTATTCAGGAACGTGGTGAGGGAGAAAATTCCAAGAATGTTCATCAAACACTATTTATAACATTTAAGAAGTGGGAACCAGGTAAATTCTAAAATAGGGTTGATTAAATAAATCATGACAGAATCATGAATGGGTTGCCATGCAACCATTAAAATAAGAAGGTAGGGGAACAGCTCATTACACGGGAAATGTTTGTGAAACATTGTTAGGTTGAAAAGCAGATTACAAGACAGTCTACACAGACGATCCTGTTTTTGCAGGATGTGTAATGTATCCGAAATGTATCTATACGCAGAGTAAAGGCACGGATAGGATAAACAAGACACTGCTAGTGGTTATTTCTGAGCACTAAAGTTTCAAAAAGGCTTGCCTGCTTTTGGCTCGTATCTATAGTATTTTCTATATTTACCCGCAATTAGTTTGGATTGCTTTTGTAACGTGGAAAAAAAATATCTAAAGGAGTTATATTTTGACAATATTCCCCTTCTCTTGAGCCATCTTGCTTCCTAATCTTGGGCTATGATTTACTCGGGTCCAGCTTCTTAAGGAGTATGGAACTGACGGTGCCCAGGTTCGCCCACTCTGAGATGGCCGGGAGATTCCCAGAGAGCCAGGCATGTCTTCTCCACCCAGCTTCTCCTTCTCGCTCACGGGCTAACGCAACAGGACCCGTGTGCTCCTCCCCGCATGCCAGCCCATGAACTGAACACTAAGACGGGTCAGGAAAGCAGCTTGTTGTTAAATGGAACTTAGACAAAGTGACAGAATCCTGCTCCACTCTGGATTTCTTAAAAAATATTTATTGATTTCGGAGAGAAAGGGAAGAGGGAATGAGAGAGAGAAACATCAATGATGAGAGAGAATTATGGATCAGCTGCCTCCTGCACATTTCACTGGGGATGGAGCCCAAAACCCGGGCATGTGCCCTGAGCCGGAACTGAACCATAACCTCCTGGTCATAGGTCGACGCTCAACCACTGAGCAACACTGGCCGGGCCACCTCCAGACTTGTGAGCTTCATGAGCCCACAGAGTCTGGCAGTGCTAAGCCAGCCGGGACTGGGGTGGGAACAATTGCCACTAAGAGTCTTGATGCGTCTTTACAAACGTAAGGATGGCAATGGCGCTGACGACGACGATCCTAACAGCAGCACAGACGCCTCTTAAGAAGTAACCGGATCACACCCGGAGCATCCACGTCTCAGAGATTCATGACAACGGCACAGCCCACGGACAGGAAGCTAGTTATCAGAAGTGTTCTCAGAGAATTCCACACACGGGGGCATTCCTCTGGACGCATGGCTGCCTCCGCTCACCTCCAAGTCAGAAACCTAACCTTAAGGAAGGTGTTTAGAAAGTTGGAGATGTTGCCCGGACGGTGTGGCTCAGAGGTTGAGCATCGACCTACGAACCAGGAGGTCACGGTTTGATTCCTGGTCAGGGCACATGGCCAGGTTGTGGGCTCCATCCCCAGCAGGGGGCGTGCGGGAGGCGGCCGGTCCATGATTCTCTCTCCTCACTGATGTTTCTATCCCACTCTCAGCCTCTCCCTTCCTCTCTGAGATCAATAAAAATAAATAGATAAATAAAGCCCAGACGGTGAATGCCCAAGAGGGAGGTGTGCCAGGACTCCCGCATGGATTTCATCACAGCGATGTCACAGGGGGAACACCTGTGACACCCCGCACAGCCCAGGGCTGGACAAACTGAACTGGACAATCCTCAAGAGAAGCCTCATTCCCCAGACCCTGGGGCCCAACAGGAAGAAGCCATTGAGAACGTGGGAACTCACACGCCACGGAAAGCTACTAAGAGAGATTATACTCTGGCTTCAACTTAAGTATAACTGAATCCAACAAACGACAGATTTTTAAGTTTTTTTCTAATTATGAATACCCAAGTTACAAACTTTAGATGCAAACAAAGCTACAAAACAAAATCACATCAACTCAGCCTCCCGCACATAGAGTCCTTGGTTAAAAGTGGCGATCTTGCTGGGGTCCACCCTTTTGGGTGGACAGAATGGAAAACCACCAACGACCCCCATCACTGAGCATCCTATCCACCTGCTGCTTGTCCCTCTTCTTTTTTAAAAAAAATATATATATATTTTTACTGATTTTTCACAGAGAGGAAAGGAGAGGGATAGAGAGCCAGAAACATCGATGAGAGAGAAACATCGATCAGCTGCCTCCTGCATATCCCCCACTGGGAATGTGCCCACAACCAAGGAGCATGCCCCTCACCGGAATCAAACCTGGGACCCTTCGGTCTGCAGGCCGACGCTCTATCCACTGAGCCACACCGGCCAGACTGCTTGTCCCTCTTCTTGACCTAAACTGTGAGCTCCATGAGGTCAGGCTCTCCACACGGTGTGGTAGGTAGAGCAGTAAGTGAATTCCCCTGAAAGTCCGGAACAAGGTAAACATTTCCCTCTGGACCACAGTGGACAGGAATGTGGGGGGCCAAAGACTGCTGCCTTTTAAACCCCTGTGACTCCTGGCCTCCCTGCCTCCTCCCTCCCTTAGGGACAATGGGCTCCTCTCCCCAATCCTAGAACTAAGCCCAGGTGGCAAAGGGGGCAGATGCCACCTGGTGGGAGAGAAAGAGGAGTGGCTCGCTGCACCCACCCCTTCACCTGCCCCCCTCCTGCCTCCCTGCGCCCTCCACCTCCTACAGAACCAGTGACTAATGGCTGGCGTTTCTCTGACTTGTGTCACCCAGCAGAGCAGGCGGTGGTTTTACAGCTAATTCTTTCAGGGGCTGGGAGTGACATTCTCCAAGTGACATTCCCTGTCTCTGAGCAGCACCCTCTGCTGACTCTCCCCCTCAATCTCTCCTTCTCGCCCCCCCTCGCTCATTCCCCACTTCCGGGACCTTGCTGGGGAGACTAGGAGAGGCTTTCCAGCCCACTGACCCCTGGGAGGCCCACCAGGGGCAGCTCCTCAAAGGTGCCCCGCACCCTGCAAGAGTCTGGTCCCGGGCCACCCAGAAGTTTGGAAGCCACACCTGGCTCCTTCCTCCCTCTCATCCTCCCTCCCTCCCCACTATGAACATTTTCTAAACATCAGCCAAGTGCCAGCCCCCAGTACAAGGTAGCAAGCAACACAAACACAATTTCTGGCCTGGAGGTGATGGGTAGAGAGGGAGGTCCATTGTTACCGTCCATCAGTGATCTGGCTACTGTAACACCATGGCATTTGCTACAACCTGGGAGCCACGGGGCCTATTACAGGCCTTGAGTAGGCACTACAGCTCACCTGTGGGGGTGGGGGGATGATCACGGAGCTTCTAGGAGCTGGGGTGACCAAATGAGGATGAGATGTGGTATGAAGGGGGAGGGAAGGGACACAAAACAAACAAATAAAAAAAAAAAATCATGATGGTTAGAACATAATAGAAAAAGGGAAGGAGTGAGACAGCTCAAGCTGAGCCAAGGCAACCATCTGGGGGCTCCCAGTTCTCTCCCCATAAATAAGGGAATGGGCCAGATCACCTCTAAAAGCCCCTCTAGCTATCGACCCATGATGGACATGAAAATGAGTAAGAAATAAACCTTTGCTGTGCTAAGCAACTGAGATTTGGGTGCTATTTGTTACTGCAGCGTGGACTTACGCTGACTGATACACGTATGCCACAGGTAAGGAAACCAGGGCTGCGATGAGTGAACTGACTTGCCTTACGGAAAAGAAGAGAGCGGCCGACCGGAGCTGGTCTGGGGTGTGCTCTCTGACCCAAAGGTCAATGATGCAAAACTATTTTAACCTTGAGCTCTGCCTGTTTGGTCCTTGTCGCCAGTCCCTAGGACCCCGGCTTCTGCCAGGTAGGATCGTACTGCACAAGTCAGGCCCTGATTCTTCACTGAGTTTAAACTTTCGGGAGTCTTGAGACGTCCCATCACAGCCAAAGCTCGTGCCATCCATAAGCAGCTAATCCCCGTACTCTGCCTCAGTTTCCCTACTCGGAGCAGAACAGAGAAGACTGCTTAGCTCACCGGCCCTTGTGACTTTTCATGCAGAAGAACCACATGATGTCTTCAGCAGGACAGGCCCAAGGTCTCACCCTCAGGGGATCGCACCTCCCTTGGCCTCACACTGGCCAGCCGGTAGCTCTAGAGAAACCCCCGAGGTTCGGGAAGGCTGGGAATGATGATCAGAGGAGCTCAGTCGTCAGCGACAGGAAGTGGCGGGGCCTTAGAGATAGGGCCGTGTGCAGCGAAGACTGGTCTCCTCAGGAGAACAGATCCAGCTCCATCGCTGGGAGGTAAAAATAGCCCAGAATCACCACTCTTGGCTGAGGCTGCAGGTCCGAGACCTAATGGAGGGCTTGGGCACACCACCCGGCAGCCTCGCCCTGCCCGAGCCTGCATAATGGCCTCCTGGGCAGCGTGTCAGACCCGTGGCCACTTAGAAATGGTCTCCATAGATGCCTCTGGGCTCGCTCAGCCGCACCGAGGCATCCCAGCGTGCCAGAGCGACGAGAGGGCTGTGACCTCCTGCCTCCTGGTACCCTGGCTCCCCAAAAGGGCATGGGCATGGGCAGGCCAGGCGGGAGCTGGTGTGCAAGTAAAGCCAGCACCCACCAGGTCCCAGGCCCTGTCTGGACACTTATCCACTGAACTCATTTAGGTTTCACAGCCTCTCTGTCGGATGGATGCTGTTTTCTTCATTCTGCAGAGGAGGAAACTGAGACTCGGGAGACAAGTAACCTAGCACAGGGCCTTTGTGAATGACTCTCAAAAAGAGTACCGTGTTTTCCGGCGTGTAAGACGACTGGAACTGATGATGACAGGAGGAAGATAATAAACAACAGAGAGAGAGCAAGTGCCGGGCAAGACCCTGGTGAGTTAGCAACGCCCATCATAATTGCAAGCTACGGTATTTTTACACCCCGCGTATAAGACGACCCCCGACTTTTGAGAAGATTTTCTTGGGTTAAAAAGTCATCTTATACGCCGAAAAATACGGTAGATCTTACTATAGTCACTGCCATCATCATCGCCATCATCATCGCCATCATTTGGAAACCCAAACGCAAAGGCTTCCACGGTCATCTCCGCATCCCGGCTCAGAGACACCAGCAGCCTCTAGACCCGGGAGGGAGCCTCTGTTCTGCCAAGGGCATCTGGATACTGACAACATCATTCGTGGGCCATACGAGATGGCCAACTTGAACATGAACTTGCCACATTTGATGCAACATCTAATTAACTCGCCCTAACGCCTTGGCAGGGCCAGACCGAAGGATCCCGTGGGCCCTCCAGAAGGGATGTGACCTTGCCGTCACCTTGGCTTTGACTCAGGAGACCTATTTCAGACCCCTGGCCTCCGCACCGCGAGGCGATTATGTGTGGCCATTGGTCATAGCAGCCACAGGGAACCGATGCCGCGTGAGGAGGCGGCACTGGGGGACTTCTCCCTGCACCAGCGCATGCACGCTGGCCTCTCCCAGGGAGCCAGACCTGCGCGAGTACGGTTATTGGGGTGAAGCCAGGGGTTCGTGGGAATAAGGGGAAGGCAGATGGAGAAGCTCTGTGTTCGGGCTTTCCCGCACTCGCTGGACACCCTGTAGCTGTCCCAGGGACGCACGCCACAGACCAACCCTCCCTGAGAGCGCGGCTGGTGGGGGACGGTGTCCACGCCACTGAGGTCATCTTCAGGGACCAGCCAGCAGAGAGCTGCCCGCACATCCTCAATGAAGTACTCTGTGGGCATCACACACCCCATCTCCTCCGTCATCTGCTTCCGGAAGATGAGGCTGGGCGGGAGGAATGGGCCAGGTTTGGGGCCTCCTGGACTTCGGGGACACGGAGCTTTCCACAGCCGATTCGACTTGTCTGCACTCAGACACTCCCACCCCGCTCTGCCCATAGGTCTCCCTGACTCTATGCTATTCTATTAAGATTTCTAGCTTTACTTATCTGATCTAATTTTGTGCCCCTCCCCGCAATCAAGGAAACTAAGGCTCTCGGAGTTAACTGATTACGAAGCCAAGGCTAGAATCCAGCTTTCCTCATTCCAGAACCACACTTCCTCCCGTGTCCAGAACTCCAATCCAAACCTCACGCGAGGGTCTGAGACGGGCCATGAGCTCGAGCCTGGCCCGTGGCAGACCTGCTGTCATATCCTCATGCCCCGGTGTCCCCGTCATGAAAGGGAGGCCTCGTGAGGAGTAGAGGACAGAGTTCTGCCAGTGTCGGCGAGCTGAGGACGAACGCAGGAGCCACCCCCGCTGCGTGCCAGCCAGGGAGCCGGCAGGAGGAAAATGGGCATCTCCCGAGTTTTTTCTCACCAAACTGCAGAGCAGGACGTGGTGTGAGCACTGCTCTCGGGCTGAGTGGCGTGGCTCCCCTCTCAGGGAGCCGGGAGCCGGGAGCCGGGAGCGGCGTGCCGGTTTTAATCGCCTGCACCTCCCCCTTCCTGTGCGGAAGTGATCAATGAGCGGATCCGAAGGCGGTAGGCGCGGCAGTGTGTGTGTGACACGGAGCCATCCCCTGCCCTGCGCTGGGTCCTACTAATTATAGGAGAGTGTTTGCAGCTCGGGTGTCAGCTTGTCATCCAGGTGGCTTGTGATTCAGGATCTGAATTCAGACTGGAGGGGGACTGACAGAAACCGCACGGAGCCGGGCTCAGCAGGCCTCTGCCTCGCTGGCTCCGCAGCGTGCAGGGCGCTGACCATTGCTCTGCCCGCTCCTGTGGGCGCTCCCTCCTCTCCCTTCCCCAGGAGAAAGGGTGTGGGGCCGGGGAGGGACATCGGGCAGCAAACCACAGCAAAACTGGAAAAAAATCCCCATTGAGGACCCATCCACCCTCCCATTTCATTCCCTCCCTAGTTACTGAGATTCTAAACGTGGTGTTTAAACAGAGTCGGGTTCCAAAGGATTGATGATCTTCGACTTTCTTGGAAATAGCAATCTGCTTTGATTCAAGGCAACAGATATTTCACGGGTGCCTACTATGTGCTCTGCTTTGATTCAAGGAGACAGATATTTTATGGGTGCCTACTATGTGCTCTGCTTTGATCCAAAGCGACAGGTATTTATTCCATGGGTGCCTACTATGTGCTCTGCCTTGATTCAAGGTGACAGGTATTTCATGGGTGCCTACTATGTGTTCTGCCTTGATTCAAGGTGACAGGTATTCCATGGGTGCCTACATGTGCTCTGCCTTGATTCAAGGTGACAGGTATCCATGGCTCTGGCACGGAGGCTGGCTCACAGTGTGGGCTCCGGAGCTGACCCGATGTGGCTCTACTCACACGCCGGGCCTCTGACTCCTCTGTAAAACGGAGCAGTGGGGGCATCGCCGGGTTGAGAGAGATGATGTTTGTGAAGGAGTCAGACGGAGCCTGGCATTGAGTAAGCAGCCAATGATGCTTAGCGGTCATTATGGCCACGAAGCGGACAGTCCGGCGGGCAAACACATTGGACGGAGGGCCTTGACCTTCAGGGCAATCACCCGGATACTCCTGTTTCTCATAACTATTTGCTTTATAGCAATGCATTTCACTCTCACTTACCCCCCAAAACTCAGGAATATGCCCTCTTTCAAGACAACACCTCTCGCTGCCAAGGAGAAGCAGGAAACAGCCCATGTGGACAGAAGAGGACCCACATTCAAGGTCTCCTTCCCCTGGCCGAGTCCTCCTCTCGCCAGCCCCTCTGCCCACACAGAGCACTTCCTGAGGCTCTGGCCACCGGCAGCAGGCCTTGCCGGGAAGACCACTGGTCTGTTACTTCAGCCATATTCTACTTTAGCCCCCAGAGAAACCTGGGGTGACCACAGTCCTGTGTCCCCAACCTGACTGTCTTCAGTCACTGCTACAGTCTGAATGTTTGTGTCACCCCCGAATTCATGTTGTGAAATCCTGACCCCAACATGATGGCTTTAGGGGGTGGGGTCCCCAGGAGGCGATTGGGTCATGAGGGTGGAACCCTCGTGAACGGGATTAGTGCCCTTATACGAGGGACTCCAGAGGGCTCCCTTGCCCCTCCCGCGGTTTGGGGACACAGCAAGAAGACAGTGGTTTATGAACGAGGAAGCCAACCTCACCGACACAGAGCCTGGCCCCCGATTGGCAGCTGCCAGCCTGCCGAGCCCCAAGAGAGAAATGTCTGGTGCTTCTAAGCCGCCATCGTGGTGTTTCCTTACAGCGGCCGGACAGACGAACACAGCCACCCTCCAGGTTTCAATGGTCCCTGCACCAGTGAGTGCCACACCCCCTCCAGCCTCAGCCCCCTCCTGAGCTTCAACCCCAGAGCCAACCGCATCTCATGGCTCCTTCTCTCCTCCCGCCCTGTTTACTCACTCTCCCTCTGGCGCCCCAGCATCCCTGACTCACGCTCTCGCTCGCACGCACTGTCATTCACCAAGGCCTCTGTGTGGGGTTGGAAACGTCATTTCTCTCCTCACATCCTACCCCCACACTGTCGCATCTGGGCACAGCGGTACTCAACGCCTTCCTAACCAGCCTGTCACCGATGCCCCTCCAATGGCAAGCTGCCCGTCATTGGTCCTGGGCTCCACCCGACAACCCAAGGCGCAGAGAAGCCAACATTTCCCTTTCCTACTGTAAGTAACAAAGCACCCCAACACTCAGCGTCTTGAAACAATGACTGTGACTCCTCACAGTCCGGGCTTGGAACCCAGGCGGTACTTCTGTGGGTTGTACCTGGGGTCCCACGTAGGCCACAGCCAGCTGACAGGTCACCTGCAGCTGGAGGGTCACCTCGCTAGCCCCACCTAGGCCCCTCACTCTCCACCAGGCTACACCAGCTTCCGTTCACCGTGGTCTCAGGGCAGTGTTCCAAGAGAGTGGAAAGCAACAGCTAGAGTCCCTTAGGCACAAACTAACCTGGTGACACTCCACCACGTACTGTTGGTCACAGTAAGGCACAGGCCAACCGCACAGAAGGGATGGAGGCGCAGTCTGTCCCTTCACGGAAGGAGCGGCAACATCCGGTGGCAGAAGGGGCCCAGGCAGGCCTGGCTCACAAGGGTCGCCGGGACATGAGCCACCACGCTCAGGCCTGTGGGACCCCAGGGTGTGAGCCAGGTCTTCTGATGCCAGTGTCCGCTCACTCCACACCGGCCGCCAAGAGGAGGCCACGTGGATGGGTCACCAAGAGCAGTCCAGGGTGACACTTCTGCACGAGCCGTGCCGCCCTGGGTGGCAGTGGCTGGTGGCTGGCCAGCACCACCTCCTCCCACCAGCCAGCCCCCCTTCCCACCGGCACCGCTTCCCACTGGCAGCGTCCAGCTTGGCCTCGGCAGCAGCAGCGTAATGCAGGGCCCAGCTCCCCCAGGCCCCGGCTCCATTAGGAGCTGATTAAAGTTTGATGCCCCCATTTAACACCTATTAGCCGGCACAGGGCGCTCCTGCCAGGAGGGAGGACTTGGAAGAAGGGGCCTCCCCGGCTCCCAGCAGCGCCCTTCCTGCCAAGGTGGCAGAGCATTAGACGGAGGAATGTGGAGCAGAGGCAAACGGGAGAGGGAGGACCAGCTGGCTTCCTGAGCCCCAAAGTGTGCCTGAGAGCCTGATCCTCAAGTCCCAGTGCCCTACCACGGACTGAGGACGGGGCCGGGGATGAGAGATGGCAGCCAGGAGCCCGCAGCCCTGAGAAAGGTGAGCGGCCGCCTCCCTCTGGCTTCCACCAGCCAAAGAGCTCCATCACCCAACACCAGAAGCAGAGGGGAGAGTGTAACCAGGAGACAATACTCAATGGAAAGAACCATCCCTGTGCCCCACGTCAGCCATGGGAATGCCCCTCAAAGACCCCGCAGGGGAAGGGGACCGAGAGAAAGGGAAAGCCTTCCGTTCAGCGTCCCCAGCAGAATGAAACCCCTACTGGAGCCCCATCCTCAGGATGTGTTCCACTCCCCTGCAGGCTTACAAGGGCTTCCCATCCCACCCCCCTCTCTCCGTCTCACTCCCCCACCAGCACCTACAAGCAGTCCCTCCACACTTCCCCCCTCCCACCACCTGCTGTCACCCTGGGCTGCACCGCCCTCAGCCTAGGCAGCCCTGCCTCTCCCCACCCCCTCCCCAGCACATGGTCCCAGTGAAAACTCATAGACTGGCCACCGGGTCCAGCGAAGTCTTCCCTGGTACCCCGCATCCACTGCCCCTTCCTCCAGGCCGGGGCCTGCCAACACAGCCCAAATCCAGCCGCAGCCTGCTTTTCTAGGGACCACCAGCTGAGAATGGTTGTTACTTTTAAATAAAATATATATATATATATATATATATATATATATATATATATATTTGTATTGATTTCAGAGAGGAAGGGAGAGGGAGAGAGAGATAGAAACATCAATGATGAGAGAGAATCATGGATTGGCTGCCTCCTGCCTGCCCCCTACTGGGCATTGAGCCCACAACCTGGGCAAGTGCCCTTGACTGGAATGGAACCCGTGACCCCTCAGTCCACAGGCCGGCGCTCTATCCACTGAGCCAAACTGCGGCTCTCGAGCCACATGCAGCTCTTTGGCCTCTTGAGTGTGGCTCTTCCACAAAATACCACGGCCTGGGCAAGTCTATTTTAAAGAAGTGGCACTGGAAGAAGTTTAAGTTTTAAAAATTTGGCTCTCAAAAGAAAGTTTAATCGTTGTGCTATTGATATTTGGCTCTGTTGACTAATGAGTTTGCTGAACACTGGGCTAGGGCGATTGGTAGATTTTAAAGGGTTGGTAAAGAATCAAAGGAAGAAGAATACATTAGGGAACATGAAAATGAGGAGGAATTTTACTCAGCTCTGTCCCTGGGCCTGGCCCGTTCCCGTTCTGAGCAGCAGCACACAATGTTCCGCTCCCGCCGGAAACACCTCCTCGCCCATCGGCAGTGGAAGGCACTTCCCACGGCAGAGAGCAAGCTCCCACCTACAGACAGATAAACCGCACGCTAAGCGGGGAGCTGACTTGCCTGGGCTCATGGAGTTAGAGGGGGACAGAGCAGAGATCCACATCGGGACCCCTCCCTGCAAATGTGACACTACCCTTCCCCTGGTGCACAGATGCCTCGCCCCCCCTTCCCCCCCCACGCAGAGGAGCCCGGGAGCCGCTGGCGAGGGGAGCTGCGACTCCTTCGCATCCGAGTCCCGGGACCAGGAGCAGCTCCGCCAGCATGTTTGTTGCGTGGGGTTTGTAAGCAGCATTTGTCTAATAAAGTAATTTCTGAACATCTCACATCCCCTAATTACTTGTCACAATAATGCGAGGCAGCTCCGTACGCTTGTTTTTCCCATCGCTGCACCCAGCGGGAGCTCCGGCCCGGGAGGCGGAGGTAAATATAGCCACGCGCTTACTCACCAGTTGGGTTGCCTCAGCGCACGACCGTACACGTCGCCACGCCAACACACGCCAAGCCCACACACATGCGCGCGGGCAGCGGTGCTGGTGGACCACATGACGTCACTGAGACTTCCTGGGCCAGCCCCAACTTGGAAAGAAGCTTGGGCTGGTCCAGCACGGAGGCAACGGGCCACAAGTGGGACCTTCACGGAAAGGCAGAACTGGGGGTGACAACGGCAAGGCATTGGATGATCCCAATCCAGGACACGTCCCAGGTGAGGGTGGATTTGCTTCTGGGGTTGCCATAGGTTCCAAGTGCAGGATGTTCTGTACCTGGAAGTGCCCCACCCTTTCTGGGGCTCCAGGGGCTCGGCTGGGAAGCACAGAGGAGCTGGGGGGGCCGAGGGGTGGAGGAGGCACGGCCCTCACACAGCATTCCCAGGCTGCCCTCAGCCTCACCCCTGCCTTTCCTCAGGGGGCTGATGCCAGGTTCCATCACCATCTCGCCTCCTGGGAGAACAGCAGCAGGACCACGAGGTGGTGACCGATGTGGTCGCAACTCTATCCTTTCCGGTGTGCCCCGTGTCACCAGGGCTCCCTAACTCCCAGCACCCCCTACGCAGAGCCTTGACCAGAACCTTCCCACATCACAGTCTGGAGGCCCCGATATAGAGTGCTCGAGAGAGAACGTGTGTGTGTATGTGTCCCCAAATTTTCTAGAAAATACCCCCGACCTAGAGCAGCAGGAAAATGCTTGCTCCCAGCAAACTCCCTGCCCCTCCTGGTCTTGCTCAAGGGGCCCCTCTCCCCTGTGTGGTTCCAGACAGGCACAGAACTGACATATCGAGCTGGGTGGTATCTGTCCAGCTCATCCCGATAGGGATTCATTCATTCATTCATGCATTCACTCACTCACTCACTCACTCACAGGACTCGCGCCCTCCAATGTCATTCTCGAAACGCCAGGGCTCATGTGTGGTCACAGCGATGCCCAGGCCCAGCCGTGTTAGGTCACATACAGTGGCGTTTGCCAAGCCTGGAGGCTGACGGGATGAGGCTTTGGAAACGAGACCAGTGAGGCCAGTCTCTCCAGCACAGATGTCGCCCTACAGACCCCCAGTTCCCAGATCCTGTGTCCGGCTACCGAAGTCCACCTGGCAGTGGCTTTCTTCCCTGGTTATTCCAGAAGCCCACCTTTTCCTTCTCTCCATCCCCTCCCGTTCCCTTCCTCTCCCGGACCAAGCTCGTTTCCTACGGTGCCTTGGCCAGCCTGGGGATCAAAGCAGACTGGAGAGGGAGCCCCGCTTGGGCTGAAGTCGAATCTCCACTGAGTCTGAGCTTGTGACTTCTCTCTCCTCAATGTCTTCGTCAGTGCTGTGGACGCTGTCAATCAGTTTCTAAGGGACACCTGTCATTTTGGCCAACCCATAAACCACCGTCCTGCCTTCTGGTGTCACATCATGATTTTCCTTTGCGGAAACCCCCTTCCTCTCACTCCCAGGCCAGCCGCTTTACCTGGGCTGAGGCTCCCTCACCACAGGGGCACAGGTAGCCCCGGGCCTGGCCACCGTGCTTGGTTCAGGAAGGCCATGAGACCCAGGCCACGCCGACGACAGTCAGCCCCGGGAGTCTGCTGAAGAGCGCTTTCCTTGGGGGCTGCTGTGAAGGTGGGGTACATGGTGTCGCTGCTGGTGGCCAGCTGTGCCTGAGGCATGCCTGAGCATGAACCAACCAACGCAGCAGAAACCAGAACGAAGACCTAGAGAGAAACTGTCTCCGGACATTCAGAACGTGTCGGTGGCCCCGTCTGAAATTCATCCTTGAACTTCCCAGTGACACGAGCCAATCTGTGGCCTCGGAGCTTGTCTGAGTTGGGTTTCTTTCCCCGGCAACAGAAAGTCCTGACTAATACCATTACCGCTGGGCCTGCGTCAGAAGCCAATGAAACAGCATACACAATCACCTCGCTGGCTGCCGGCACGAAATAGGAACTCATTAAATATTAGTCGCCTTCCCAACAAGAGGAGGGAGGGAGAGTGCCAGTGGACACAGACGGAGAGCCGGAGAGCTGGATCATGAGCAGGGCCAGGGCCTGGGGCGCCAAGAGGGATGAGATCAAAGCCAGGGCGCAAGGCGTAGTTGGCTGTGGAGGAGACGCTGCGTGGGAAGCTCAGAAAGGTTGGGGTGGGGAGGAAGGGCGAGAGACTTAACAGGTCTCAAGCTGAGGCTCGGGTCCTCTGCTGAGGGGGCACGTGGGTGGCTCGGGGTGGGAGGACAGTAGAGAAAGGTCAGGTCATGCTGTCACAGCTGGGAGAAAGGGAGGTCACTGCCTAGCAAGGGGCCTGTCCACGCGGATTCGGGCCTTTGCCTGTAACATCTCTTTGGCTCTCATTCTCTCTCCCCAAGGGCCTGGGAAAGAAGGTCCTGCATCTCGCTTCCCTGAACAAGAGCTCAGGGACCGGCACCTCCAGATACGCAGCCCTTGTCTGCAGAGAATTCCTGTTGCCCCCTCTTCCCCATCCCTCACCTCCATCCTGCTTCTGCTAGAAGAGGAGAAATCGCTCCACAACAAAAGCCACCCTTCCCCTTAAGCTCTGTCTCTGCTCATGGGGTTCACTTGTCTGCAGTAGCACCCCCAATCCGACGGCCTCCATCCCCCCAACTCCTCACCTAAAATCACCCAGAGAGATCCTACTTGGCACGCAAGGCCAGACCCAAGGCAAGTCTTTCCAGATGCCCAGCTCAACCTCCCCCTCCGTCCTGAGCCAGAAACGGGCACATTCTCTATAGAGGACCACGCAGCACGCGGTTTATATTGCCTGCCGTCATGTGCGCCAGGTGTGAAGCAAGAGCAGCCACAGAAAACACATGAACAAAACAAGCGTAGCCGTATCTAATAAAACTTTATGGACAATGAAATGTGCACTCTACACTGAGTGGCCAGATTATTATGATCTCTGGACACTAATAATCTGGCCACTCAGTGTATATCCTATATAATAAAAGGCTAATATGCAAATTGTCCCCTCAACCAGAAGTTCGACCAGCAGGCAAGCTTGCCAACCGCCCATGTCCCCTCCCCCTGGCCAGGCTGGCTGGACCCACCCATGCACAAATTCATGCACTGAGCCTCCAATATATAGATAGATAGATACATACATACATACATACACACACACACACAGACTGAGTGGCCACATTTTTATGTGTTCAAAGATCATAATAATCTGGCCACTTGGTGTACATGATGTTCATGTATCATGAAATCTTCTTCCTTTGATTTCCTCCAACAATTAAAAAATGTGAATCATTCTTAGCTGGTGGGCTGTACAGAAATCGTCAGCAGGCCCACGGGTGGTGATTTGCCAAGCTCCGCTCAACAGAGCAACCAGGAAGGACAGCCGCTCCAGACGGTCGGTCCCCAAATCCCTGCTCCACACGAGAGTGTCTGCTTCTTATCCGGCCACTGTCCCTGCCTTATCGGTTCGCAGGATTGTCCTCATTTTATGTCACAAAACGGGAGTTTCAGAGAGGCTTAGTGACTTGCAGCAGCACATGCAGCTCACAGGTTCCAACCAGCTGAGTCTTCCCCAGGCCTTCCCTTCACGCAGCTATCCCCAGCCTCGCAGCTCCCCGTGCCTCCTGCCTGAACGCCGTGCACCCTCTGTTGAGTTGTCTGTAACCTGGACTTACTCCCTGCAGAGTGGCGGCTGCCCGAGGGCAGCACTGGGTCTGGCTTATACCCTCATGACCGCGAGCCCCAGCCAGCCCATCGTAGCCACTCAACAAAGCAAACCACAGTGAGGCTGGTGCTCCTTTAAATGCACAACCACAAACCACAAACCACCCTCAGCACGGCCCCGTAGTCCCAGCATGCCTCTCTAGAAATTTCTCCTTCTCTCCAAGGTGATTATTGGATACCTCCTCTTCTCTCCATATCCTTCTCCATCCCCTGCTCTCTGAGTCCGCCCACTGGACCCTTCGCTCTCAGCTGATCTCACTCCATGCTGGACCACCCTTCACTGCCATTGCCAGATCCACCAACAATTCCCACCCTCTCCCCACAGCCACCCGGCCTCCCTGCGCCCATGCTGTTCCGTGAACATCCCCAGCTCCGGGCCTTTGCTCTCTCCCTCTCCCACACTCCCCTGCGCCTCCATGCCTTTCAGTCTCAGGAAAAGTGCTTCTGTGGCCTCCCTCGTTCGGTGTCCCCTGGGCCACCTGGCTATGCTGTCCTCCCATCCTCCGTCCCATAGCTTTGTGTAACGTTGCTTCTCCCAGGTCTCACTCCCTGAGGCTGTTACACGCATGCATTTGCACAAGCGCCTCTGTGTGTCTCCCAGAGTGAGCTCGTTGGGGGCAAGAACGGACAGGTATGCTTGCTCAGAGCTGGATCCCCCCCCACAAGGCAGGGGACAGAGCAGGTGTTCACTACATGTGCTGTGAAGGCACTAAGAACACCCCGAATCCCCCAAAACTTCTGCAGATTCTCTTTCCTTACATTCCCCATCCCTGCAACTCTCTCCCCTGCATCCCTGAGGGCTCCCTCCTGGTCCAGGTCCCCAGAGCCCTGGGAAAACTCCAGGGAAATACCCTCCTCCCTCTGCGCCCCATCCAAGCTCCAGGGACTGCTGGCATCTGAGCCACTTCCAGGCCAGGTGAGTGTTCTTTAACTTGGGGGGCCCAGAGTGGCCCTAGAACCAGCAGGGCAATTACAGGGCTTATTCCCAGGGCCTGTGGGGACCAGGTATTAGGCCGAAAGGGAGGGTGTGGGAGTGCTCATCTCCGCAGAGCGAGCGAGCGAGCGAGAGCCTTTCCAGCTAAGGCAGGGCCCGCCAGGGGCAGCTCAGGTCCAGAGTAGATCCCAGCTTCCACACCCCCAGATCTGCACCTGGAACTGGCTGGGGGTGCAGGGTCTCCACCAGGGTCAGCTGGGAGTCGGGTCAGAGGCACTGGCCTCAAAGGTAAGCCCATGTTTGGTGGAGGAGCCAGAACTGGCACGCTGTCCATCAGACAGTCTGAGACACTGCAAAAACCCCTCTCCTTCCCGTCCAGCCTGACCCCTTCCCCGCGTGACTGTGCCTTTCACATCCAGAGTGGGCGCTCAGCCATGGTTTGTAGGGAAAGGCAGGCGGGGTCTGCAATGACAGGGGTAGGAAGGGGTCCCCAAAGTCTCCCTCCTGTCTGGCCTGGCGTGTCACAGGCTGGTGACTAGGATGGCCATATTGTGCCACCGGAGCTCAGCACCCGAGGACAGAGCTGAGGTGCCACTGACTCCTGCATCCCTGAGGGCTCCCTCCTGGTCCAGGTCCCCAGGTCCCCATCGATGAGCTCCTCTCCTGAAAGCACCGAGGGCCGGAGCTGGAAGGGACTTCTGGGGTCTCCCAGGCCAACTCCCTAAACTAAAACTGCAGGAAGCAGAGCCCCAGAGCTCCGGTGTGGCTTTCACTACCCCAGCAGGACTGCATGTGCAAGGGGCTCTCCATGCCCCCCACACACCCCTGCTCCACTCTCCTCACCCTGACTCCACTCTCCTAACCCCTGACCCACTCTCCTAACCCCTGACCCACTCTCCTCACCTCGACTCCACCCTCCTCGCCCCTGACTCCACCCTCCTCGCCCTGACTCCACCCTCCTCGCCCCTGACTCCACCCTCCTCGCCCTGACTCCACTCTCCTCGCCCTGACTCCACTCTCCCAGCTGCAGGAGCAGCGCTGACCCCTGGGCCGGGCGGGCGCAGCATGTGCATTTTTAACCAGCCCTCAGGAGCTGCTGAGACAGCCGTTCCCGCGTGGGAAGAGGCGGCTGGATGAGCTCCTTTCTCCATAAATGATTAACAGCCTAGAAACCCTGAGTAACAGCTGAGAACTCTTCCTTCCTCAGCCTTCCCTGGCGTCAGGTGTGGGTGCTCTGGATGTGTGAGCAGGGGCAGAGGCCCCCTCGAGTTCCCGGTGGCTGGGGAGGCGATGGGACAGGAGCCTCGAGAGCCACTGCCCACCAGGTGAATGTATCCAGGCTTCAATGCCGGGGGACGACGCCTCCCTGCAGCTCACAGCCCCACAGAGTGAGGAGGGGGACCCAAGGCGAGGCCCTGTGCGGGGGCAGAGTGGGGGGAAGCCTCTAGCAGGCCCTTGCACACCAGGTCTCAATTCCCATGACCCTCCATGGGGTGGCTACTCCCGCCCCATCTCACAGATGAGGAAACGGGGTTCCTGAGAGATGCAGTGGCTCCCCATGTCATCCCTTTGGTACACAGCAATGTCCAGAGTTCTTGACCCGGGGCTGGTATCCTCAGCTCCTCCCCCCCACACCGGCCCTTGAAGCCCGAGTCAGTGGTCACCATTCTGAAGGGTAGGCTCACACTGTACGTTCCCCTCCCAGGGCGTCAGCACAGAGGCTGAGGCAGCCGAGATGGGGGAGGAAGACTACGGGTGCTGATCCCAAGGGAGACTGGAGAGCAGCATCTAGCACACCCTTCTGCCACGCCCTGCCCGGCCCCATTTCCGGCTGTGACCCAGGACAGACAGAGCCTGCAACCCTAAAGTGCTAGATGAAAGCCCGTTAATAACCCTCCTGGCAAGGCCCGGCCTGGGCAGCCCGGGGTGTGCAGTCATAAATCTCTGCTCGGCGCTCAGCTCTGCTCCGCCGCCCGCTCGGGGTGACTGGGCTGCAGCAGCCAGGGCAGAGGCCTGGAGCAGAGCGGGGTGTCCTGACCCCTCGGCACCCTCGCTCTTCTCTCCAGACTCGGCTGTGGAACCAGGAAGGGCACCTGGGCTGTGGGAGCCCAGGGCGCTGGGGAAGCCGCACACCTCAGTTAAGGACCGTCCCAGGCCTGGGGGTCGGGGACTTCAGGCAGGTGCTGAGCTGGTCTCATCCAGAAATGGACTGCTGACAGCTCCGGTCGCTCCCAGGCCACCGTTCCGGGAGACCTGTGACAGGCTATTCGTGAGACTCAATGTCCCTTTTGGGAGGAACTAACATTTCTAGAGTCACCGCCGAGATCCAGGCACCCTGCGTGCTCTACTCCAACGAATCCCTCAATGACCCCATGAGGCCAGGCCTGCCATGATTCCCATTCCGCAGAGGTGAGAGCTGAGGCCCGCCACAGTAAAGAACTCCCCCAGAATCGCAGCTCTGTTCACCAAAGACTTCGCCCTCCAGGTCCCTTCGGAACAGGACAGAATGTAAGTAAGTAGAAGGAACACAGACAGGTGGATTCAAATCGGTGCTGTCCCACACTCTCTTCCTCCACCCCGCTGGCTCTCAGAGGAGACAGGACCACATCTGGAGACATCTGGCCTGGCACAGCTGGGGGAGTGGGGTGCAGCTGGCTTCTAGCTGCTAACATGCCACAGGGTAAGCCGGACAGCCTCGCACAGGGCAAGTTATCTGGCCCACAACGTAAACAGCACCCCGGCTGAGAAGCACTGCTTCCAGCCCCTGAGAGCAGCCGCACGGCTCCCGGCCCCACTGCGCCCGGCCCTCCTGCCCGCGCTCACTGCATAGCCTCAGCGGCAGGGCCAGCGTGGGCAGGCGAACCCCAGAGTGTCCTCTGGGTGCACTGGGTGTGAATGGCTATTGTGGAGGGGTAGGAAGTGGGATGTTCTCATTCATGGGAGTTTGGGAAACTATGGGCTTCACCAACCAAGTGGTGTGTGTGTGAGGTCAGTGTGTGTGAGGGCAGTGTGTGTGAGGGCAGTGTGTGTGTGTGAGGGCAGTGTGTGTGTGAGGTCAGTGTGTGTGTGAGGTCAGTGTGTGTGTGAGGTCAGTGTATGTGAGGTCAGTGTGTGTGTGTGAGGGCAGTGTGTGTGTGAGGTCAGTGTGTGTGTGTGAGGTCAGTGTGTGTGTGAAGTCAGTGTGTGTGTGAGGGCAGTGTGTGTGTGAAGTCAGTGTGTGTGAGGTCAGTGTGTGTGTGAGGTCAGTGTGTGTGTGAAGACAGTGTGTGTGTGAGGTCAGTGTGTGTGTGAGGGCAGTGTGTGTGTGAGGTCAGTGTGTGTGTGAGGTCAGTGTGTGTGTGAGGTCAGTGTGTGTGTGAAGACAGTGTGTGTGTGAGGTCAGTGTGTGTGTGAGGTCAGTGTGTGTGTGAGGTCAGTGTGTGTGAGGTCAGTGTGTGTGTGAGGTCAGTGTGTGTGTGAAGACAGTGTGTGTGTGAGGTCAGTGTGTGTGTGAGGTCAGTGTGTGTGTGAGGTCAGTGTGTGTGTGAAGTCAGTGTGTGTGTGGGATCAGTGTGTGTGTGAGGTCAGTGTGTGTGTGAAGTCAGTGTGTGTGTGAGGGCAGTGTGTGTGTGAAGTCAGTGTGTGTGAGGTCAGTGTGTGTGTGAGGTCAGTGTGTGTGTGAAGACAGTGTGTGTGTGAGGTCAGTGTGTGTGTGAAGTCAGTGTGTGTGTGGGATCAGTGTGTGTGTGAGGTCAGTGTGTGTGTGAAGTCAGTGTGTGTGTGAGGGCAGTGTGTGTGTGAAGTCAGTGTGTGTGAGGTCAGTGTGTGTGAGGTCAGTGTGTGTGTGAAGTCAGTGTGTGTGTGAGGGCAGTGTGTGTGTGAAGTCAGTGTGTGTGAGGTCAGTGTGTGTGTGAGGTCAGTGTGTGTGTGAAGTCAGTGTGTGTGAGGTCAGTGTGTGTGTGAGGTCAGTGTGTGTGTGAAGGTCAGTGTGTGTGTGAGGGCAGTGTGTGTGTGAAGTCAGTGTGTGTGTGAGGTCAGGTGTGTGTGTGAGGTCAGTGTGTGTGAGGTCAGTGTGTGTGTGAGGTCAGTGTGTGTGTGAGGTCAGTGTGTGTGTGAGGTCAGTGTGTGTGTGAGGTCAGTGTGTGTGAGGACAGTGTGTGTGTGAGGTCAGTGTGTGTGTGAGGTCAGTGTGTGTGTGAGGTCAGTGTGTGTGTGAGAGAGGGACAGTGTGTGTGTGAGAGAGAGGGACAGTGTGTGTGTGAGGTCAGTGTGTGTGTGAAGTCAGTGTGTGTGTGAGGTCAGTGTGTGTGTGAAGTCAGTGTGTGTGTGAGTCAGTGTGTGTGTGAGGTCAGTGTGTGTGTGAGGTCAGTGTGTGTGTGTGAGGTCAGTGTGTGTGTGAGGTCAGTGTGTGTGTGAGGTCAGTGTGTGTGTGAGTCAGTGTGTGTGTGAGGTCAGTGTGTGTGTGTGAGGGCAGTGTGTGTGTGAGGTCAGTGTGTGTGTGTGAGGGCAGTGTGTGTGTGAAGTCAGTGTGTGTGTGGGATCAGTGTGTGTGTGAAGTCAGTGTGTGTGTGAAGGGTGTGTGTGTGAGGTCAGTGTGTGTGTGAGGTCAGTGTGTGTGTGAGGTCAGTGTGTGTGTGAGGTCAGTGTGTGTGTGAGGTCAGTGTGTGTGTGAGGTCAGTGTGTGTGTGAGGTCAGTGTGTGTGTGTGTGAGTGTGTGTGAGGGTCAGTGTGTGTGTGAGGTCAGTGTGTGTGTGAGGTCAGTGTGTGTGTGAGGTCAGTGTGTGTGTGAAGTCAGTGTGTGTGTGAGGTCAGTGTGTGTGTGAGGTCAGTGTGTGTGTGAGGTCAGTGTGTGTGTGAGGTCAGTGTGTGTGTGAGGTCAGTGTGTGTGTGAGGTCAGTGTGTGTGTGAGGTCAGTGTGTGTGTGAGGTCAGTGTGTGTGTGAGGTCAGTGTGTGTGTGAGGTCAGTGTGTGTGTGAGGTCAGTGTGTGTGTGAGTCAGTGTGTGTGTGAGGTCAGTGTGTGTGTGAGGTCAGTGTGTGTGTGAGGTCAGTGTGTGTGTGAGGTCAGTGTGTGTGTGAGGTCAGTGTGTGTGTGAAGGTCAGTGTGTGTGTGAGGTCAGTGTGTGTGTGAGGTCAGTGTGTGTGTGAGGTCAGTGTGTGTGTGAGGTCAGTGTGTGTGTGAGGTCAGTGTGTGTGTGAGGTCAGTGTGTGTGTGTGAGGTCAGTGTGTGTGTGAGGTCAGTGTGTGTGTGAGTCAGTGTGTGTGTGAAGTCAGTGTGTGTGTGAGGGTCAGTGTGTGTGTGAGGTCAGTGTGTGTGTGAGGTCAGTGTGTGTGTGAGGTCAGTGTGTGTGTGAGGTCAGTGTGTGTGTGAGGTCAGTGTGTGTGTGAGGGCAGTGTGTGTGTGTGAAGTCAGTGTGTGTGTGGGATCAGTGTGTGTGTGAGGTCAGTGTGTGTGTGAGGTCAGTGTGTGTGTGAGGTCAGTGTGTGTGTGAGGTCAGTGTGTGTGTGAGGTCAGTGTGGTGTGTGAGGTCAGTGTGTGTGTGAGGTCAGTGTGTGTGTGAGGTCAGTGTGTGTGTGAGGTCAGTGTGTGTGTGTGAGGTCAGTGTGTGTGTGAAGTCAGTGTGTGTGTGAGGTCAGTGTGTGTGTGAGGTCAGTGTGTGTGTGAGGTCAGTGTGTGTGTGAGGTCAGTGTGTGTGTGAGGTCAGTGTGTGTGTGAGGTCAGTGTGTGTGTGAGTCAGTGTGTGTGTGAGGTCAGTGTGTGTGTGAGGTCAGTGTGTGTGTGTGAGGTCAGTGTGTGTGTGAGACAGTGTGTGTGTGAGGTCAGTGTGTGTGTGAGGTCAGTGTGTGTGTGAGGTCAGTGTGTGTGTGAGGTCAGTGTGTGTGTGAGGTCAGTGTGTGTGTGTGAGGTCAGTGTGTGTGTGAGGTCAGTGTGTGTGTGAGGTCAGTGTGTGTGTGAGGTCAGTGTGTGTGTGAGGTCAGTGTGTGTGTGAAGTCAGTGTGTGTGTGAGGTCAGTGTGTGTGTGAGGTCAGTGTGTGTGTGAGGTCAGTGTGTGTGTGAGGTCAGTGTGTGTGTGAGGTCAGTGTGTGTGTGAGGTCAGTGTGTGTGTGTGAGGTCAGTGTGTGTGTGAGGTCAGTGTGTGTATAAGGTGAGTGTGTGTAAGGTGAGTGTGTGTGTGAGGTCAGTGTGTGTGTGTGAGGTCAGTGTGTGTGTGAGGTCAGTGTGTGTGTGAGGTCAGTGTGTGTGTGAGGTCAGTGTGTGTGTGTGAGGTCAGTGTGTGTGTGTGAGGGCAGTGTGTGTGTGAGGTCAGTGTGTGTGAGGTCAGTGTGTGTGAGGTTAGTGTGTGTGTGAGGTCAGTGTGTGTGTGAGGTCAGTGTGTGTATAAGGTGAGTGTGTGTAAGGTGAGTGTGTGTGTGAGGTCAGTGTGTGTGTGTGAGGTCAGTGTGTGTATAAGGTGAGTGTGTGTAAGGTGAGTGTGTGTGTGAGGTCAGTGTGTGTGTGTGAGGTCAGTGTGTGTGTGAGGTCAGTGTGTGTGTGTGAGGTCAGTGTGTGTGTGTGAGGGCAGTGTGTGTGTGAGGTCAGTGTGTGTGAGGTCAGTGTGTGTGAGGTCAGTGTGTGTGTGAGGTCAGTGTGTGTGTGAGGTCAGTGTGTGTATAAGGTGAGTGTGTGTAAGGTGAGTGTGTGTGTGAGGTCAGTGTGTGTGTGTGAGGTCAGTGTGTGTATAAGGTGAGTGTGTGTAAGGTGAGTGTGTGTGTGAGGTCAGTGTGTGTGTGTGAGGTCAGTGTGTGTATAAGGTGAGTGTGTGTAAGGTGAGTGTGTGTGTGAGGTCAGTGTGTGTGTGTGAGGTCAGTGTGTGTGAGGTCAGTGTGTGTGTGAGGTCAGTGTGTGTGTGAGGTCAGTGTGTGTATAAGGTGAGTGTGTGGAGTTGTGTGTTTGAAGTCAGTGTGTGTGTGAGGTCAGTGTGTGTGTATGTGTGTGTGTGTGGTCAGTGTGTGTGAGGCATACAGGGCCAGCTGAGCTTAAGGGAGCCGGAGTTCCTTAGGATGGTGAGCATAACCCTGTGCTCCCACGAGGGTGGAGTGCTCTCACCCCTGCAGTGCCAGCCACCAGTGTCACCAGTGCCAGCTGCGGTCTTGGCGGCTCGCATCAGGTTGGTCTCGGTCAACACCTAGTCCGTAAGGCAGAGCTAACAGCCTGGCCCCTGAGGGGGCGGGGGGGTTAGGAGGGGGGTGAGGGTTCCTGCAGATGCCTGCCCACAGAGGTGGTGCGTGACCAATCGGTGCCAGCCCTCCCCCGCCCCATGATGAGCCGCGCTAGAAGAGGCCTCCTACTGTACAAGGTACGAGCAATGGTGCAAACCACTCAAAAGGTTCAGCTGTTGCCAAAGTGCCAGGCGCTCTCCTAGGCCCGTGGCCACCCTACACGGAACAGGCCGGCGTTTACCAACCCCAGTCCGGCAGCGCCAGGCTCCCACCCGCCCGTGGCCCAGCTGTCCTTCCCAAGAGCGCCGTCTGGAGAGTCGCTGGCACAGTCACCGCCAGCTGGTGCCTCTCAGGGTGTTCCTGACACACAGCCTGGGCCCAGGCGACCACTCCTGGGTGGGAGGGGGGACAGGAGACCCTGTGCTACCTGAGGCCAGGGGGAGGCTCACGGAGGACTGAAACCAGGGCCTGTGGGAAACTCCACGGTTAAGGAGCATCAGACAGGCCTGTCTCTCTCTGAGCCGTGGCTTTTAAGAGTTTCTACCCCTCACTCTCTCTGCACACACACACGTGCACACACACACCCTCCTAAGCTCAGCTCCCCGTAACGATCCCCTCACACTGGCCCACAGCCGAGGACCAAGAAGAAACACAAGCCCCTTCAAGGGACAGGACACAGACCGTGGCTGACCCGGCAAAGCGCAGGCAGTTTGCACATGAAAGAGTCACTCGGCCCCTACTTGTCCTTCCTCACAGCACTGGTTCTCAAACACTGGACACTGGAACACCAGGGGGACACTGGAACACCAGGACAGCCAGTTACCACAGCGCTACCCAGCCCCCCGAGTTCCAGATCAGCAAGCATTGACATTTCCAGCGAGCGCCTGGGGAGGGTGCTACGGTGGCCCAGGGGCCTCGCATCACTGCCGAGATGAGTTGCACCGGCCCGCAGCCAGCCCTGTTCGGAGCCCATCGAGGGGGTGGGGTGCTGGGCGAGGCAGATGCCCATGGAGAGCCTGCCAGTGCCAGGCTCTCTGACAGCTGCAGGAAGTGACAGTTGACAGCCGGAGAGCAAAGAGACGGCAAACTATAAAAAGCAGGCAGAGCTCTCCACAAGCAAAGCCGTCCGAAGCCACCTCCATGGGATTCAGTTAGTGGAGCCCCTGCTTAAGCCCGAGGACGCGCACTCCGGAAGTCTGGAGAGGCCCGACAGCCACAGGGAAGGCCCCGACATCTGCACGTGGCCACACTGAGCCTGCTTCAGAGGGCAGGGAGACAGAAAATTAATTTCGTAAAAAACAATCGACACCTAATTGGTTGGCAATAAAGTCATCTGGTGCCCAATGGATTATAAACTTGACAATCTGGAAAATTTTGTTCTGTGTACTAATTCACTTACCTCATTATCCGGGTTTCACTGTGCAGCCACACGTAGGCGCACGTATAAATCTCATATAAATACCACCTCTCACACCCACTGCTCCCATGCTCGGCTCTCACCTCAAACATCCTTTCCTTCTCAACCCTCAAGGCTAAGTCCCCAGTGGAAGCCCCCTTAGCTGCGCCTCTGACATCTTTAATCGTTCAAAGTCCGATTCCTCGCCAGAGTGGGAGCACTGAGAGGGGACTGGGCTGTGACCCCCTTTCCCATGGTGTTCCATTGCCCAATGGAGCCAAGCATAGTAGGTGCTCAGTTAATGGGCGCTGACCGCACAGACGCCACATATACGGCGATTTTCCTTCACGCTCGCGCGCAGCCCACCCCCGCCACCGCCTTTACAAGAGGAAAATGTAGGTCGAGGAGCACAGAGCACCTGCCTCCGGCAGCCCCACATTCTGGAAGCCTGTGTAACGTGAGCTCACTCCCGCTGGCGAGGGAGCACAGACGTCCGGAGGGAGAGAGCGGGTTCCTCCCAGCTCCAGGTTTTAATCAGCCGCATATTCGGGGTGGGGGGCGATGCAAACTCAATTAGCTCCTTCCCCTCCCAGTCCGCACCTGATTGTTCCTGATGAAGCCATCCTCTACCCCTCTGCCCTCCCAGACCCTCACACACCCTGTCCTCTGCCCCAAACGAGCCCCCCGTGGAGGCCCGGCCAGCACTGTGGCCCAGAACACCGGCACATAGAAAACGGAGCACAACAGAGCACAGAGAAATCTCGTTCCATGTCTGATTCATTTGCCTGTAAATAAAGAGAATTATGCGAGTCAGCCTGGGCTAATTATTAGCTTAGCTTAGCAGCAAGCCCCCCGATGCTGGTGGGGGAGGACAGACTGCTCCCCTCCCCATTGGCCAAGCTGGCTCCGGGCCATCGGCTGCCCTGCACACTCCCCGCCTGACCGCCAGCCTCCTCTCCCTCCAACTCCACCACGGCCCTGAGCACAGGACCCTGCTTCTTGCCAATTCTGCAGGACTCCGGGCTCGGGAGAGCCCCACAAACACAGACCTGCAGGCGGGGAAGGCCCCGGCAGCTGCCTCAGCCCCTGATGATGGTCTTTCTCTCCCTGGGCCAGATCCAAAGGGGTCATGATTCTCCCCAAACTCCTACCCTGAGGTTTTTCCCAGGGCATGGCTCTCTGCGAGGTGGAAGTTTGTCCTTCTTACCACTCTGTCCTTCCTCCCTCTAAGTCAGGGTGCCCTAGATTACGCCACGGTAACAAACCCCTAGAACCCTGCCGGCTCTCAGCCACCAAACAGTACTTGCCGCTCGCTCGTGCTGCATGCGGGCCAAGGTCAGGTGCAGCCCCGCTCGAGAAGCCGTGGAGGAGCGGTCCTGCCAGGGACCGCCAGTCCTCGCGGCAGAAGGGCAGCGAACTGGCACGAGCCACACCGGCTTTTACAGCTTCTTTATGGGCTAAAGCAGGTCACGTGGCCACGCTCAGGGTCAGAAGTACAGGGATATGTCATCCCTCCCGGGAAGCGTGCTACAGAGAACCCCAAGACTGGGGTGGGAGGAGAGGGGTGCTCTTGGGGAAACAGAGGTAAATACTATCTCACCTCCGGGGTTTCCCTCATTTTATGGGGGACAGCCCCTCCGGTTTCTGCCTGCTAATGACCGCTCTACAGTGCCTTTTTGTATTTTGCCAAGAACTTGACAGTATCATTGTTGGGAAAGTTGGTCTGATGTAAGGTCCTCTGCCATCATCTGAAACCAGAAGTCTCTTGAAATACTTTTGTTATACAAGCGGAGCAGCATCCTTGTCAGTGTTCCATGTACGTCAGCACTCGAAACCTGGCTCTCAGATTTCTAGTATTTATCTGGAGAGCAATTCGATATCCTTCCAGGTAAATCCATTTGGGTTTGGATTAGCCGAGGTGAGCACTGTTGTGTAACCAAGGGCGGGGACTAATACCGCGGGTGTATATTGACCATCTGCTGCTCAAAGTGTGACCACACGCGCAGCATCAAAGGCCTCTCACCGGCCAGCTGTGGCTCTCCCCGGATGGAAACATCACCCAGATCGCTGCTGCCTTTCATTTTTCACTTTTTCAATGAACCGTCTGACTTCCAATATTCAAGCTTCATGATGATCATACGGCTGCCCATGGCTAAGTGTAATCCTTCCTGACACTGCTGGAGAGTGGGAATTTTTGAGACTCCCATTTCGGAGAGGCTGTGGGCTATGCCCCAGATAGAGGTGTCAGTGCCTTAAGATAGAGTCTCATCGCCCCTTCCCAGCACATAGGCCTTGCAAGATAGAACACTGTCAGCTTTCTGAAGAACAGGATGACCCTGTGAGTAACATGGTCGTCAATGGCATGACTCTGACGTTGCCTGGGAAAAGCTGTTTTATCTTGGGTCACTTGTTCTGCAAAAACAGGATGTGGTGAATATGCTTAACAGCGGTCCTGCACAGAGGGTCGGGGCTGCTCTCCGGACTCCCTGCGTGGAGGATGGCAGAGCAGTCGCCGGCCGGCTAATAAAGGGTCCCTGAATTTTAATTTGGTCTGGACTCCAGTGGTCATTCACTTGTGTTCGCTCCACAACAACACCACTAAGGGATTTTACCCCCTGGCCTGTCCACTGTTTCCCTAGCCTCTTCACACTGCACCCTATCGATTGTCAGCATTCCTCTCCACTGCATCAGCTCTGAGAATCCGCAGCACCCTCACCAAACCACTGGCCTTATTCTCCACCCAGGCATGCAAGCCCCTGCCCCCACACACACACTCCTTCCACAGCCAGCAAAGGCAGCTGTTCCAAACTTTTACACCCGCTCCTCCCAGCGACAGGCGGAGGCGCATTCCAGACCATTAGTGAAGGAGAGAAGGCGCTGTATACTTGGAACAGGGCGTACAGGGTGTCTGACACCAGACAGCCCGAGAGGGAACATTGTGAAAGCAGAAAGCTGATCTGGGGAATTTCAGGAAGTCCCTCTGAGCTCATTTGGCTGGGCAGTGTCCAATCATTTTCAAATTCCAAACAAAGTGCTGCACTTGTTAATGAGCATCTTAATGACCCTTTCATTTACTCGGTGAAGACCAATTCATAAAACATTCATGTTCCATTATGCGGGATTTCCTCCTTCTCTCAGATGCGAACCTTTCTCTCCTGGGAGAGACTAAGAATGGGGCTGGGCAAAGGTTTGTTTTTTATCTGGGTTCCTGGATCTCCTCCTGCTAAAGTCAAGGAGAGAGGAAGATGAGAATGGATTTTGATAGCAGACGGACCTAAAGTTAAGTCTCCACTCAGCTTCTTACTAATTTTGTGGCTTTGGGCAAATCACTCGTGAATAACAGCTAACACAGCTAGAGCATTAAGAGCTGCGTGTTACTCAAATACGTTAAATGTTTTCTCTCACTTAATCCTCATAACCACCTATGGGGGAAGTACTATTATTCCTATTTCACAGATGAGGAAACAACATCATCACGTTAGCCGAGTCCTGCCATGGGGAGCCGCCTTTCTTCATGGTGTCTGGGCCTTGGTTTATGCACGCGGCGCATCAGATGAAGAGCAGCGGTTTGCAGCTGTACGTCTCACTGCATGGTTGGACAGATCTCCTGGTGGTATCAATTCTGGCTTTTACTAGTAAGCTTGGGTCCTGGACCTTTTGGAAACTCGGCAAGCTTGCGAGTTTGTTAGTATGCTGCATTCACTCTCTGTTGCTATGCAATGCGTTGCCACAAGCTCAGTGGCTTAAAATAGCACATATTTATTATCTCACCATTTCCAGGGGTCAGGAGCCCACCACAGGTCAGCGAGGTCCTCTGCTCGGGGCCTCATGGAAATCAAGGTGTCAGCCAGCGGTGACCTCTTCAGGAGGCTCGACTCGGGACAGATCCACTTCCGATCTCTCCCGGGTTGCGGGCAGCGTTCGTTTCCCTGCAGTCAGGTGAGGAAGGTCCCTGTTTCATTAGCTGTGAGCTGGGGACCACTCCTATCTCCAAGAGACAGACTGCTCTGGGTCCTTGTCACATGGCCTTCGCTACAGGATGGCAGGGTGCTCCTTCAAGGCCAGCAGGAGGGCATCTGCTATTTATTCTTGTATTTTTAAGGGATAATCTGATTAGGTTAGGCCCACCCATAATAATCTCAGTTTTTATTAACTCAAAGTCAACTGATTAGGGATCTTAATTACAGCAGCAAGATCCATTCTGCCATATAATGTAACATAATCACATGAGTAATATCCTGTCATAGTCAAAGTTTCCTCCCACACACAGAGAGGGGGTTACATAAGGCATGCACACCAAGCAAACAGAATCTTGGGGACCATCTTAGAATTCTGCCAACCACATTGCCAAAGACTGATGTTTGTGTCCCCCAAAAATTCATATGTTGAAAACCTGTGAAACCTAATCCCTAATGTGAGGGCATGAGGAGGTGAGACTTTGGGGAGGTGATTAGGTCACAAGGGTGGAGCCCTCATAACTGGGATTGGTGCCTTTATAAACGAGATCTCAGAAGATTCCCTTGCTCTTTGTGTCATGTGAGATGACACAGGGAAAAGGCATCAATCTATGAACCGGAAAGCAGGTCCCCACTAGGTACCGAATCTGCAGGTGCCTTCATTCTTGGACTTCCCAGCTGCAGAACTAGAAGAAATATATTTCTGTTTTTTATAAGCTGTTAATCTATGGTATTTGTGTTGTAGTAGCCCGAACAGACCAAGACACACATACTATTTTAATTGATCCAGTTATCAAGAAAGGATGTGGCATTGCTAGTTTATAACGCTTAGTGACAAAATGATTTCTTGGTGTTCCTGTCCCCAGCGCTGCCTGCGCTCCCTGTGGGGCAGGGTGCTGCCCATGAGAGTGTGTCCTCGTTCTGAGGCACAAAGGTCTGGGACTGTACCAGGCCAATGAGCTGCGGCAGCGCCTTGGGCTGGTCCTGGTCGTGCTGGGCTTCCCACGTAACAGGTTTGGGGTCAGAAGAACACCAAGAATGAAGAGATCCTGAATCCCCTCAAGTACATCAGGCCTGGTAGCGGGCTCAGGCTCAACTTCATGCTCTCCGAGAAGGGCAAGGTGAGTGGCGCGGAGGTGTACCTCTCTGTCTTCCTGCGGTGTGTGCCAGTGTGCTTATGACGCACCCCAAGTTCACCGCCTGGTCCTGGCATGCCGCAATGACGTCACCTGGTGGGCGCGGACCATGTGCCTGTGTGCAGGTGCCACCGCCACTTCTGGCCATTGACATGGAGCCCCACATCAAAGCCCAATAGTGCCTGGGGTCCCTGCCCCCACTCCAGCCCTCCTGCTTGGCGGTCACAGCGCTCCCTCTGGTGGTTTTGTCCCTGGCAGTGTTTCCCCTAAACCTGATGGAGGAATGCCTGCTGTCCAGCTGAATGCCCCCGAGATGGGCCCTGGTCCTGTCCCTCCCATATCATGGCTTTTCACAATAAACTGTCTGGTGTCAACAGGAAAAAAAATGATTCTTCAATACAATCGTGTCTACCTAAACTGAGAGCATGAATGAAAACCTTGGTGGTCAGACTGGCAGCTACGATGAAGCATTATCAGTGGCGTGAGCAATACAAAAGCTGTGGAGGAGACGAGCTTTATAGCTGCACTGGTAAACTGAGAGAATAAGAATGAAAAGACGAGGGTTTTCAGCTTTCCACTCCAAGCATGTCAGAGAACCAGGGAGTTTCTATGGCTACCCAGAAAGAATGACTCTCTTATCTCCAGCAGGGCCGGCGTAACTGAAATGAAACTTCATGTCTGCTGTGGTTTGTTTAATTACATTAGAGCTTGAACTCACAGCCCTGTCACGTCTATTGAAAGGGCAGTTGTTGGAATGGAGTAAGATCTCAAGAACTAGAAAAGCAAGAGGTGTCCACCTGCAGAAACAAGAAAGCTCATTCACATCAACAATGGAATGAATCTCAAATGCATTATGATGAGTGGGAAAAAACAAGTTTCAAAAGGCTCCACAGTGTATGGTTCCACATACATGACATTCTCAAAAACACACACCTGTGGAAACCGGTTTGGCTCAGTGGATAGAGCGTCGGCCTGCAGACTGAAAGGTCCCAGGTTCGATTCAGTCAAGGGCCTATACCTTGGTTGCAGGCACATCCCCAGTAGGGGGTGTGCAAGAGGCAGCTGATCGATGTTTCTCTCTCATCGATGTTTCTGACTTTCTATCCCTCTTCCTTCCTCTCTGTGAAAAATCAATAAAATATTTTAAACACACACACACACATACACACATACCCCTACAGGGACAGAGAACAGACCATGGTTTCTGGGACTTCGGAGTGGGGCAGGGGTGTGACTCCAAAGGGTATTACAAGGAAGATTTGGGGATGATGCGATTATACTGCAACTTGATTGTGGTGGTGATTACATGAATCTGTGTGGGTTTAAACTTGTGGAACTGTAATCCAAAAAAGTCAATTTCGCTGGAGGAACCTGTGTGGGGAGGGAATCTCATGGGCCTGGGGCAGGGAGAGAGGAGCATCACTTTAGATCAGGTCAAATTTTCGATGTGTCAACACCTAGCAGAGATTCTGGGTACAGAACATTGACTCAAGCCCCGGGGAAGAATTTCAGTTATTTGCTTGGTTGAGAACTGAAACTAGAGTCAACAGTAACCTATATGAACTTGAAATGCCAGGAAGAACTGGAGATGATACAGAGGAAAGAGCCCAAAACGCTGGGGAGGTAAGAACACAAGAGCACAGTTATCAGACATTCACAGCTTCCACCCCAAAAGTAGCACACTCGAGAGAAGCATGCTGGCACACAGTGTGGCAGCACAGGCACCCTGGGGAACCGAGTCCACAGCAGGAGGAAACGCTGCCAGGATCTCGAGCTCCTCGACCGAAGTGACAGGAATTGGAACTTAGGCGGCACAAGGTCGAGCAGATGGACTCAGCTCCCCAACAAGAAGCAGAGGCACCCCCAGAGCAGGCAGCGGAGTCAGGCACCAAACACAACGGCTGTGCCTGCGGGGAGCTCAGGAGGCCACCGAAACGAGTGTGCTGCTCCCTGAGGCTCCCCCTGATGGGCGTGACCAAAGGGAAAGACGTCAGGCTTGAAGCATCGGAGACTGATTTGAGCCACAATTACAGGGGCGCTGCCTCTCCCCCAATTCCCAGGCCTGCGTTCGTTCGAGGAGCCACCGCCTCGTGACTGACAGGAGCCTGTGTCCCTTAAGAAAGACCATGTAGCAACATCACAAGCATGTACTTCCGCCTGGCCGTTACCAAAGGCACCCAACATACAGGTCAGGCACTTGTACCCTAGGGAAAGGGGTTCCTAGAACCCTGGGATTGGCTGACACTGGCCACACCCCTTCGCCCACATTTGCATGGATAAGCAGCTGTGCCCACTAAGGAGGCTGTGGAAGCAGGGTGAAGGGAGGGGAGGGAAGGGGAGTCTCTCTGTGGTTACTTCTCAGCTCATGACTGCACAGCGGAACTAGGTAACATTCACCCACCAGGCTGCCAGCTTGGTGCAGGTGCAAAGCAAGGACGGCTCTGGAGCAGCAACATGCAAAGCTCAGCCGCCAGGACCCGGGACTGGGTGGAGCTGCGGCCTGCCCCAATGGGAGAGCCACAGAGAGGCATGAGGGGCTCCGAAATCGGGGAAGCCCTCCACGGATCGTCTTTACTGCTCCAAGGAAACCAGGGACGACCCGAGCCTAGCTCCTCCCATTTGCAAATGACAGGGAAACTGAGGTAGATGAAAACTAAGACAAACAGAACAGTTTAGAACCATCATCGCATGCCCCTCACCACACAGCGGGCCACTCTGCCTCTTTGTAGGCCACTGGTCAGTTTTCTGAGCTCGTCCCCTTCCCTGGTAAGAGTGAACACAGCAGGCGGCCTATGACCAGAGGCTTAAACTGCAAGCACGTCTGACACAGGATTCCTCCTTGGGAACATTTCCTCCAGGGAAAGGAATTGGACAGAAAAGCAAAGATTCCTCCTGAAGGGAATTATCGGAGCAATTCCTAGAATAACAACAGTTTGAAAGCAAATGCTGTGCAATGAAGGATTGATTATATAATTACACAAATTATGGCATTTATCTCTTCAGTGGCATACCGGGAGGTCATGTAAAATGATGATATGGATATTATAGAGAATGATGTGCAGGATGTAATCGCTGGGAAGAGCATATACAGTATGAGCTTGTTTTTATCAAACAATCAATCATATGGATGTATTCACATGCACAAAGACGGAAAAGGTACACAAGGCAGCCGCATCAGGCACGCATCGCCCTCCTCTGAATTCAACTCTGCGCACTCCACAAGGTGGGGTGGGGAGTGGAGGAGGAGGGGGTGGGGGCAGACAACTGCGATGGTGCAGATCTGACGCGATGCCGCTGTCTGTCCCCCCCCCAGTCCCCATTTGCCTTCTGGAATGCGAGCATCCTCCCATGCTGAGTGTGACTCTGATGTTCCAAAATGTGTGTTTTCACACCACCTGTCCCCTACATGCGAGCCAACTACTCTTCCTGGGGCTCAACCAACAAAACGGTGACCTGGTCCATCCCAGTGGGGAAGGGGCGTGTGGATGGCGGGTGGTGTGTCTGCCCTCAGCGTGACACATTCCTGAGGAGCTGTCCATGGTAGTGTTCCTCCTTAGGGACCACTTTACCCCCTGGCGTCCATGGTCAGGCCCTGCCCAATAACATGTGTGCAGTGGGAATCTATCTCCAAGTGAAAAGCTGTTTCTTTCTTTCTTGATGATAATCTATATCTCCAAGCTTCCTAAAATGAACAAGGGTTTATGTAATGTATTTTGAAAGGACTGGGAGGGCCCCAGGCCCAGCTAGCACCCCACAACACTCTCCCAGAAGCCCTGGGCATGCTGCCAGCCTCGGAGGCAGCCTCCCGCAGGGTGTGCGAGCTGCTCCCTCTCATCCTTATCAGCCAGGATCTCCGTGGGCGATGGCATTAGGCCGGGCTGGGCCGCGCTGGATGGCTGCGGGCCCGGGGTGCCAGGCAGCTCGGGGCCATCTCAGCCCATCGCTCCCAGGCTCCATCAAGCCTTGTTAGTCCTCATTACCAGCCCGCACCCAGACAGGCTGCCTCCACGCTGGGTCCTTGATTTTTCTATTTTGAGAGGGTTACTCGGGCCAAATCATCAAATCAAGTTATGCCCCTGATGTCTTAGATTCGCAGCGCTCCGACAGCCCCCTTCCCGGCTCCCAGAGGCTGGGGGTGCTCCCGCCGTACAGACACACTCTCTCCCCAGCACCCCCGCCCGCAGGCTCACAAACGCGCCCCTTCACCCACACTCGCACAGATAAGCGGCCTCGATCACAGACACATAAACACCCACACTCAGGGCTCCTCAGAGGTCACGAGAGCCCCGGCCCACCTGCGGCCTTGAAGCTTCCAGAGTGTTAAAGGATGACAAATGCTACAACCAAGTCCCCATATTTGTTGCTGTTCTCAGTGTTTACATTTAACAAATTATCATCGTGGGTTTCAAATGCAATTATAATTGTGTTATCCACAAAATAATGATGGGATTTATGAACTGCTAATTCCGAGGGCACCGGAGGCAGCACACGTCAGTAATGCGATGTGCTTAGAGCCCTGTGATGAATGTCTTTTCTTCCCCCTCTTGTCAGGGCATCTCGGCCGCATGTGTAACTGCATTTGGAGATAACATCGAGCGCCCATTGTGAGTGCCAGGCCCAGCCTAATGGCTCCTGTCAGTTTGTGAAGACAAGGCAACGCCCACAGCACCCCCCACAGCTGCAGGGGGGAATCCAAAGCCCAGGGGCTTGCTGGTCACCTTGGTTACCTGCTGACCATCCAGGGAATGCTCCGAGCTGAGAGGGGTCCTCTGGGCCAGTGGTCGGCAAACTCATTAGTCAACAGAGCCAAATATCAACAGTACAACGATTGACATTTCTTTGGAGAGCCACATTTTTTAAACTTAAACTTCTTCTAACGCCACTTCTTCAAAATAGACTCGCTCAGGCCACGGTATTTTGTGGAAGAGCCACACTCAAGGGGCCAAAAAGCCGCATATGGCTTGCGAGCTGCAGTTTGCCGACCACTGGATCTGGGCCATCGGATCCAGCCCCTCTCAGGGCAGAGGCTCCACCAGCGGATGTGGCCACTCACCTCACTCGGCTCTGAGTCACTGCCCACACACTGCCTGGACCAGCTCTACTAGGAAGGACCGTGACGCCGGCCACCCTCAGCTTCCTCGCATCCTCCTCCTCATCCTCACCTTCTTCCATCAGGAAGCCCCAGGACATTCATCACTCCAGCCAGGGCTTCCGCTCTGTCTCATGTCTGGGGAAATGTTGCATGCCCCCCCCACACACACACACATGCTCAAACCCAAACATGCAGACACACACTTTAAACGACAGTGTGGCCCAGCCGGTGCAACGCAGTGGGTGAGCACTGACCTATGAACCAGGAGGTCAGGGCTGGGTTCCTGGTCAGGGCACGTGCCCGGGTTGCAAGCTCTATTCTTAGTAGGAGGCATGCAGGAGGCAGCCGATCGATGATTCTCTCTCATCATGGATATTTCTCTCTCTCTCCCTCTCTCTTCTTCTCTGGTATCAACAAAAATATATATACAAACAACAAAAAAAAAAACACAACTCTACTCAAAATGGGGCTCTGGTGGCGGCTGCATTGATGGAGCATTTCAAATGGCTTTGCTCGATGGGGCTCTCTCTTATGAAAGGACTGAAATTTTCAGAACCATCTGAAAGATTTGTTCAACTTAAGTGATTCAATTTTTAAAGGTATTTGGCTCTTCATGAAGGCAAAGCTGCACTTTTCTAGTTAAAAGCCAGCGATTTGCCAATATGCCTGCCTTGCTGCTTTCAGCATGAGGCAGAGGGAGAGGAGGCCTGGTGGCTGTGGGAATCCTGAGAGCACCTTCTCCCCCTTGCTCCCTCAAGGCCCTGCAGAGTGAAGCTTGCACCTCGAGTCTTCATTCTTCAGCAGGAGAGGTTTTAAATATCTGTGGACTGGACCGTAGCACTGCCCTGCTTCAGACCCTCCACAGACTCCCAATCGCATGGGACACTCACAGGATTGTTAGCGAGACCCAGGAGGGCTCACAGGCCCCTCCATCTCTCCAGCCTCATCTCCTAGGACTAGCGCCCTGAGCTGGGGGCCAGCCACACTGGGTTCTCTCTGTGAGTTCCTCTAGCACCGGGTCTTTTCCTGCCTCAGGGCCCTTGCGCATGCCGTTCCCTCCTCATGAAAGACCCTTCCAGCCTCAGCTGAATTACCTCTTCACATTGACCTTCCCTGATCACTCCTCCCGCGGTCTGTTTTTTCTTTAGGGCAGCCATCAATAGAACAGATGTCAGATTCCAGAAATACATCCAAATTTCAGTGAAAATACAGCACATGGTCCACATGACATTTCAAATCAGTAGAACAAAGAATGCAGTGTACAATAAATGATATTGCAATAAACTATGTTTCTACCTGGGAAAAAAGTTGATCTTGACCTTATTCCTTACACCAGAATACATTTCTAATGGAAGAAAGGTTCAAATGTATAAAATAAAACCACAGAAGTACTAGTCTTGGAAAGGGAAAAGGCCTTTTTCAAAATCTGACACAGATGCAGAAACTATGATAGAAGAAATTGATTATGTTAACGTTACAAAGAATAAAAGGATTCTTTATGAAAAACAAAGATAAACTCATAAGAAGAGCAACAAATGAAGGGAAATATTTGCAACATATATTGTTGAAAGCTAGCTCCCCTAATATATAAAGAACTTCAACAACTCAATAAATGCCCTAGCCGGTTTGGTTCGGTGGACGGAACGTCCCAGATTTGATTCCAATCAAGGGCACATGCCTGGTTTCAGGCTCAGTCCCTAGTGGGGTGCATGCAGGAGGCAGCCAATCAATGATTCTCTCTCATCACTGATGTTTCTATTTCTCTCTCCCTCTTCCTTTCTCTCTGAAATCAATAAAACTATATTTAAAAAACTCAATAAAGTCAACAGTCCAATAGGAAAACATTGACAAGATAAAATAGTTAACAGCAACTGAAATAAAATGGATTTTAAACATGAAAAAGAAGATACAGTACTATTTTTACTTATCAGGTTAGCCAGTTGACAAAGCTTAACAACAGATTGTTGGCGAGAGTGTGAAGAAACTGACACTCATTCTATGCACTGTCAATGCACGCGACCTTTACAGAGGCAACAAATCATAATATTTACAATGTGCATCTTCAATCCAGCTATTCCAATTCCAGAGAATTAGTCCATGGATACACTGGTACATGCACGGAATGACACATGTGTAAGAATATGCGCTGCCACATTGTTAAAAATTCAAAATACTGGAAACAAACTAAATACCCTTTGAGATCAGACTGGGTAAGTAAATTATGGTAAGATGAGTGGGGCTCAGCTCCCACAAACCAACGCGAAGCTTTCTCCAGGACGCGTTACTATGTGGAAAAGCAAGATGCTGGAGCGGTGCATCCCGCACGAGAATCCATGTATAAAAATAAAGCTATGCATGCATATACTCATACGTGCATTGATTCACTCTGGCTATGCATGCATATACTCATACGTGCATTGATTCACTCTGGCTATGCATGCATATACTCATACATGCATTGATTGATTCACTCTGGCTATGCATGCATTTCTCATACGTGCATTGATTCACTCTGGCTATGCATGCATATACTCATACGTGCATTGATTCACTCTGGCTATGCATGTATTTCTCATACGTGCATTGATTCACTCTGGAAGCAATCACGAGGACCTGGTAACGAAGGCTGCCTTCTAGGAAAGAAACTGGCAGGGGGGACCGCCTTATTCTCACTGCATAACCCTCTGTAACTTTTGAATTTTGTATGTACTATGTAGCAAAATGAAATTTTGATGAAGAATCAATGAATTAAAAGCCATTTCACAGTGGCAAAATCCCAAAACCAGAATAAATGAAGACAGAAACACAGTATTACCGGTGATTGTGTGATGGTGCTAAGAGTGCCTCTCTCTTGTTCTCTGTGTTTTTCTATATTTAACCTGATTTCCTTAATGAGCACGTGCTGATTTAAATGGGGGAAGACTCCTCTCTGAAAAGCCTTGGCAGAGGACTGGCCGCCGTCCTCCCGGGAGCGGCGTGTGCTCCCAGCTGGATCTGGCGCGGGCTCCCGGCCCAGCTGCTCCTCCTGCGCATCCTTGTACAGACCCCCGGCGCCTCTGCGTGAGGCCCCGGGAAACAGGTCACCCAGCTGCTTCCCTGGTCCCACTCCAAGCAGCTCGGAGGTGGGACTGAGCTTCAGTGACAGCAGAGCTCCATCTGCAGGAGCCACAGCGGGCCCAGCACACTCGGAGCGACCACAAAAACCAGCTAACATTTGAATGAATGGCGCTCTGGACTTGGCCAGAAACATCTACGGCATCTTATTTGGTCCTCACAGTGGCCATGCGATGGAGCTCTGACGGCTTGCCCCTTCGGGAAGCTAGCAAAAGGGATGCTCCGAGAGAGAAAGTGACTCGTCCGGGCTCACCGGCTCCAGGTCCCAGGGCCAGCAGTTCCCGCCTTCTCCCGCCAGAGCGGAAGCTCCTTCCACAGAATGAAGTTGCTGTGGCAGACACTTCATGTGCTCAACAAAACGAACCTCTTTTTCCTGGGCGCTCGGCTCCATTTCGTGTCCCTGCATTTCCGACATTTCCGTGTCGCCACGGAATTAAGCATGCCTTGTTATCTGTTGTTGGGGCAGCTGGGGCTTTATGACGCTGGGAGGACCACGCTCCCAAAGTTAGATTTCTAGAGACAGTAACTGTCCGAGGAGTGGCCTTCCACATGCAAACCAACCGGCCAACCAGCCTAAGCCCCACCTCATCCCACTTTCTTGCTTTTCTTTTTTTTTTTTAATATGTTTTGTTGATTTTTTACAGAGAGGAAGGGAGAGGGATAGAGAGCTAGAAACATCGATGAGAGAGAAACATCCATCAGCTGCCTCCTGCACACCCCCCACTGGGGATGTCCCCGCAACCAAGGTGCATGCCCTTGACCATAATCGAACCTGGGACCTTTCAGTCCGCAGACCAATGCTCTATCCACTGAGCCACACCGGCCGGCCCACTTCCTTGCTCTGACACTGCTCTGTCCTGGCTTTCACAGGGCCAGGCGTCAGACCACTAGGGGCAGCCCCTGCACCCTGAGCCCCCTGCAATTATTCAAATTCGCCAATTCTAGACCAGCTCCCCTCGCCTCACCCTTTCTTCCCATGGGAAGCACAGAAACCCCACCCAAGTTGCTTTAATCTAAAAAAAAAAAAAAAAATTAGCTGAGAAGTTCATCAGTAGGGCTGATTTCAGGTATAGCTGGGCCAGTCACACCAGCGTCACCAAAGTTAGCTCTTCACCTATACGGTCTGCTTTCTCTCGCTGGGCTCCATTCTCAGAAAGGCTCCCTGACAGAACCACACGGAGACTACCCTGGCTCCAACATCACACATGTCCAGGCCCCAGTTCTGCGACAGGAGGGGAGTCAGCTTCCCCGACACCCAACCAAAAACCCAGGCGTTCAGGCTCAGCGCTCCGACTGGCCCAACGGAGCTGTGTGCTATTCCTGAAGCAACCCTGTCAGCAGAGGAATCCAAGGCACTGACGGGGCCTTGCCCTCCACCCCCGGGGCCAGGGATGAGGTTCACTCAAACCCCATGGCTGAGGGAGGGGGCGCTGGGCTCTCAGATGACAATGGGGAATGGATGCTAGAGAGGCAAATAACGCATGATCGCCACAAGTTATTCTAAACTGGCCACGTTGCTAAGTGTGTTTCTCTTGCAGATGTAAATACACATAAGGAGAATTCCATCACAGCCACTTCTTTAAAAATATTTCTTTAAGTATATTTTATTGATTTTTACAGAGAGGAATGGAGAGGAGTAGAGAGTTAGAAACATCAATGAGAGAGAAACATCTATCAGCTACCTCCTGCACACCCCCTACTGGGGCTGTGCTCGCAACCAAGGTCCATGCCCTTGACTAAAATTGAACCTGGGACCTTTCAGTCTGCAGGCCGATGCTCTATCCACTGAGCCAAACTGGTTTTAGCTAAAACTATTTTTTATTGATTTCGGAGAGGAAGGGAGAGGGAGAGACAGAAACATCACTGATGAGAGAGGCCCTAGCCAGTTTGGCTCAGTGGATAGATTCATGGATTGGCTGCCGCCTGCACACCCCCTACTGGGGGATTCGGCCACAACCTGGCACTGCTCAGCCTAGATATGGGCTCTTTCCTCTCCAAGGTGGTCGCCCATGGGAGCAGGGAGTGGACATCTGCACCACAGCTGGGGTCCCTGCTGCCCCAGCCCAAAGAGACTTGGCCATAATAAGCCACTTCCCACACACACACACACACACACACACACACACACACACACACCCGGTGGCCAGCATTCTCCTTCCTGCACGTCTGGGTAACCCTGCTGCCACTCAGGGCCTGGAGGCAGGGCAGTGTCCTCACCACCTCCTGCCGCCCTTCAGGCTCACACTGACACACAAACCAGGGGTTCGGCCCAGCCAGCATGGCTCAGTGGCCGAGTGTCAATCTCTGACCCAAGAGGTCATGGTTCCGTTCCCGGTCAGGGCACATGCCCAGATGTGGGCTCGATCCCCAGCAGGAGGTGTGCAGGAAGCAGCCGATCAAGGATTCTCATCACTGATGTTTCTCTCTCTCTCTCCCGGTCCCTTTCTCTCTGAAATCAATAAAAATGCATTTTTTTTAAACTCAGAGGTTTGTTTCCCCGACCTCCTGGTGTTTTTTAAATAGGGGCGATGCCTCTGAAGAAACTGACATGCTCTGAGCACTTGTTTACTTCATGCTCCCAAATTAAATGTAGGATCTGTGCAGCACTGATATGAAATATGTGTCACCTATTTTTGACCTGTATGTAAAAGTGTTTATAAGAAACCGTATGCATTTCTGGGTATTTACTTACTCTCCTAAATTAACCTTGGGATTTCTGCAAAGTGCCTCATTAAGCACGTCACTCCTTTTTTTCTTAATGCAGTAAAATAAAAATATTTACAAGAATCGCACTGTTTCTGAGCATTTATCTGTTTAATCAAAACTTCGCATACATTTGTGCATTTACTTCATTGATTGAAGGTTTCGAGTTTTCAAGAAGGCCAAAGATAGCTCATCCGATGTCAGGGCTCAGAAACCACAAAGGAACACTTACCCGGCCTTAGAATGATGTGCTCTGTCGAGAGTTTCATCACAGGGCTCATTAAGTGTTATATTTGAGAAGAATGAGATTAACTTTTCACAATGAGAGAGATGAAAATGTGTGATTCTGTTAACAGCAAGTGAGATCTGCTGGGATGAAGTGCCATTGCTACACTGGGTACGGCTCATTTCCCATCAGCCCCTGGGGCTTTTCTTTACTTTTGGGTCCTTCTGACAGTCTTCCTGGTCCATGTGTCGCTGGACTTGGAGAAAGGGCAGGCTAGCATTCTGTCCAAATCCTTGGGCTTAGACTTGGCGATTTGGACTACTAGTTAGACCTACCCAGTGAGTTCGTTTCCTAAAGGGAGACACACGAACACACACACAACCATAGCATCCTCAGTTCCTTCTCTTCTCCCCACCAGAGATTCCAGCCTGTAGGCTCTTAAGGTGGGCCTGCTACAATCCAAGGACTTCTGTGGTTGGAGGACTATCGTCTATGAGCACCAATGGCCTTATCAATCAGATTCTTAGATTTCTCCCATCACAGCACTCACGAGAGAGGTGAAAACCTCAGTATGATAGGAACCCTAAGTACAAGCAGATTTTAACAGAAGCCGCCAATTGTTTTCAGGGAAGTAAGATATTACAATGTCATAGTTATCCATCAATAATTATTTGTTAATAAATAATTTCAGGTCCATCAAGGGCTACAAGCTTACAGCCCACAAGCTACGAGGACTCTAGCCCACAGAAGCATTTCTTTTGGTCTGCATAACATTTTTAAATATTGGAATTTTTTTGCTACCTTGAAAATGAGATGATTTCACACTAAAAGAACAAACATCTGGGCTTCCAGTCACTCTTACCCTAACAATGAGAAAACATCAATAAACCACAAAATCATATTTTGTAAACTCAACAAAGAGCTGAGGATGTAGAGAAATCTAAATGCACTAAATTCTAGAGGGACAAGGCTTAGTAAACGAACAGAGAACAGCGGCTGCTTTTGCTCCTGGGCCATGGGCAGGCAGAGAAGCAAGTGTGCAATAGAGGGGCACTTTGCTGAGTTCGGAGGAAACCAGATTCGCTTACACTGACCACAGGGAGGCATGAGGGACTGGATTCTGACTGAGCCGTCGGGGAGAGAAGGCCAATTCTCCCCCCTCCCCCACCCCGGATGTTTATCCAGTGCACAGCTGCACGTGGACCTGGACTGGAAAGCAGAGCACGAGAACTCCCACAGAATGAAGACTGGAGAGCAGGAAAGAAAATCAGAGAAAATTCTGGTAACCTTTCACCATTTAGATCCCAGGGAGAGGCCTGGTCCCATCCGCAAGCATTTGAAGCCAGTGATGACGACTTTACTGCTTAGGAAAGAAAGGCATCATCTTTCTGGGAATAAATATTACCTGCTTCAGGTTCTGCCATTCTTTTTTACACACAACATCTAGTTTTTTATCCAAAATTACAATAAATGCAATGAACAATGACAGCTCTAATCAAGAGAAAAATGGTCAGTAGAAGAAGACCTACAGGTGATCCAGATAATGAAATTAACAGACAAGAACTTCGAAATGACGATTACAATTTTTTTAACTGGTGGAAAGTATAAATATAACGACCAAAAAATGGAGAATTTCATCAAAGAAACAAAAACTCTAAAGAAAAATCAAATGGAAATTTCAAACCTGAAACAATGAATAACTGAAATGAAGAATTAACTTAATGATGTACTGGACAAAACAGAAGAGTTAGTAAAATAAAAAACAGGTTTGGCTCAGTAGTTGGCATTGACCTGTGAACCAGGAGGTCATGGTTCAATTCCCAGTTAGGGCGTATGCCTGGCTGCAGACTCGATCCTCAGTGTGGGGCATGTAAGAAGCTGCCCACCAATTATCCTCTCTCATCATTGATGTTTCTCTCTCTCCCACTTCCTCTCAATAAAAAATATATATTAAAAAAAAAAGGTCAGCCAAAACCGGTTTGGCTCAGTGGATAGAGTGTCAGCTTTCAGACTGAAAGGTCCCAGGTTCGATTCTGGTCAAGGGCATGTGCCTTGGTTGTGGGCATATGTCCAGTGAGGGGTGTGCAGGAGGCAGCTGATCGATGTTTCTGACTTTCTATCCCTCTTCCTTCCTCTCTGTAAAAAATCAATAAATATTAAAAAAAACAGGTCAATAAGAAAAATAACAAAACTGAAACACAAAGAGAATAAAAGAACTAAAATAAAGAGCACGTGGCATCACAGTGATGTGGAGAGGAGGGGGAACTAAGGAGTATATATAAATGCAATTGGAGTCCAAAAAGAAGAGGAAAGAGAATTGGGGTGAGAAAAGTATTTGCACGGATAGTGACCAGAATTTTCAAAACTTTGGGAAACATATCAACCCACAAATCCAAAAAGCTAAATGAATCCAAGTTAGGAAAATACAAAGAATAACCTATCTAGGCACATTATAGAAAAACCACTGAAAAACAAAGATCGGGTGCAGAGTTTAAAGCAGCCACAGAAAAGACGGATATTAAACTTAAAGGAATAACCTTAAGATTTTGATCAAACATCTCAACAATGAAAATACTGTTAGTTAAAATGCATCTATTAGGAAAGAATAAAATATTTTAAAAATCAATAGCCAAAAATTCTATCTCAAGAAGCTAACAAAAGAACAAATTTAACCCAAAGTAGAAAAAAATAAAAGAGAAAAAAAATAAATGAAATAGAAAAAGAGAAAAATAACAGAGAAATACAACAAAGAAAAAATTGTCTTATTTAAGGATTAATAAAATTGGCTAATGTCTAAGTAAAAATCATCATGGCAAAGGAGATCAAACATAATACTAATATTAGAAATAAAAATAAGAGTATTTATTGTTATAAATCCTAAGGGCATGGATAAGATAATAGGGAGGTAACATGAAAAACTATAAGTTAATACATTTGACAACTTAGAGGAAATAAAAATCACTCCATGAAAAACTCCACTTTCTGAACCTGATCCAAGAAGAAAGCGGAAATTATATTTTTGTTAATTGAATTTGTAGTTAAAACCTTCTACAAATTAAACTTCAGACCCAGATGGCTTAACTGATGGATTCTACCAAACATTTAAGGAAAAATATTAGTACCAGCAAGAGAAAAGGCAAGCCACACACTGAGAGAAAGTAACCATAGCACACACATCTGACAGAGGACTTGTGCTCAGAATATACAAAGAATAGAGACTATACATATATTACCTGTGAAAAATAGAAAGGCACTCCAATTTAAAAAGAGGGCAAGGAATTGAAAGCAATATTTCAAGTAAATACTGAACTGCCAATAGATATATGCTCCATATCTCTATTCATCAGCAAAATGCAAATTCAAGCCAGAATGAGGTACCACTACAGACCCAAAAGAGTGGCCAAAAGTGCAGGTGAGGATGTGGAGCCACTAGAACACTCGTGCATTGCTCACGGGAATATAAACGAACATAACCTTTATGAAAACTGTTTCTAATAAAGTTTCATCAACCTATTTTATGGCCCCGTAATGCCACTCCAATGTCTACACGGGATGGGGCAAAAGTAGGTTTACAGTTGTTTGTATGGGAAATACAATAATTGATAAACAATAACACAAGAATAAACTCTGTGTTTCACATGCTCACAATTATAAACCTACTTTGCCCCACCCTCTATGTACCCAAGAGAAATGAATGTCTAGGTCCAGAAAAAAAGACTTATACATGAAGGCTCACAACAATTATATTCACAATAGCCAAGAGGTAAAAACTATCCAAAAATCCCTCAACAAGAACACAGGTAAACAAACTGTGATATTTATCAACAGGAAAAAAGGAATGAACTACTGGCAATGTACAAGATGGATCATCTTGAGAGTATTATATCAAACGACCACACACACATAAATGAATACATATTGTAAGATTTTGTTCGTAGGAAGTTCAAGATTAGACAAACTAACTTATGGATATAGACGTCAGTGGTGACCTTTGGTGAGGGAAGGGTAGCTACTGCCTTGGAAAGGAGCATAAGGGAAAGTCTGAGAGATGGAAATGTTCATAGCTTTTCATAGATGGCGGCTGCAGACATGAAATGCATACATATGTAAAAATTCATTAGGATTTACACATCTTATTACATGCTATTTTTTTCTCAAAAGTGCAACCCTACTATGTCTTGTTTCTTCTCGAAAGTATGAGCAGATCCAGAAACAGAGGGCTCACCCTGGGCCGCAGCTGGCTGGGGGGAGGCACATGCCACCTTATCACAGACCACACCACTCTCTACTGTCGCCCTGGCCCATCACACTGATTTCTGCTACCTGCCTGTCTCCCTACTGCCCCAGGTCCAACCACATGGGTCAGCTGGGAGTCCTGAGTGAGGTCACCACCACAGCCACCAGCCCAGACCCCTAGCTAGCAGACTGATCGGACTCTAGCCGTTTTCCTGCCTGGCATTCGGAAGCCAGTCTACTTCCTTCGCACTGAGCCAGCAATCCAATGTCGCAGGAAGCCTCCAAAGAGGGACACTGAACTTCTGAATAAGAAAGACTGCTGAAGCAATTGATTGAAAAAGTTTTTTAAAAGAGTGACAGTATTTGCATTCCAACCTGATGAGACAGGTCATACCGATGACATTTTTTAATCATTGAAGCAAATCTTGTGCAAACTCTATTTTAACAGAGACGTACACTCTCCGTTGCCCCAGTTCGACCTCCAGAAACAAGGCTCCCCCTCCTCTGTCCACAGCTGTTCCGGGGAGCACTAAGAGGATGGGCCTCACAAGGCAGCTGACAGTGGGGAACCGGGCTTCCCATCCATAAGCCAGAGTCACTCAGCCTATATTGGCCTGGCACCTCTGGGCCACAGACCTGTGATACCCAAATAATGTATTCATTGTTCTGGCCCAACCTTGACCAATCACAACTGATTCTGGCCAAAGCACGGGATCAGGGTCTCCACAACTCTCCTGGTTAAAGGTCCAGTGGAGGTCTGGGAGGATCACCAGAAGAAAGGCTGAGGCTAACAAAGTAGTAGAACTCTTAACACAGTGGCTGTTAACAACCAATCTTACCTAATAGTAGACAAACATGTAAATTGATCATACCTCCACTGTGCCCATAGCCAATCAGAGTGAGTATGCAAATTAAACCAACAAAGATGGCAGTTAATTTGCATACATAGGCACCCAGCATCTGTGCCCCGGGAACATCCTGGTACCTGGGTCACTGTGAGGTAAGCCATCAGAGCCGAGGGGGCAGGGGCAGAGCCAGCGATCCATCAATCGCAGGGGCTAGGGGTCCCCTGGTCCTCTGCCCAAGGCCAAAAGTGAGCCATCAGTAGGACGTTCCCTGAGGGCTCCCAGTATGTGAGAGGGGGCAGGTTGGGCTGAGGCACCACCCACCCCCAGTGCACGAATTTCAAGCACTGGGCCCCTAGTATAAAAATATTTCAGTATTTGTTAAGTAGCCTCACCATCCAGTGTAGCTGGGCCAGAGCTGAGTGGAATCAACTCACACCGACTCTTGAGAGCCAACTGTGAGCACCTTTTCCCAGTTCACTTAGTAACACCATAACGATGGCTCACAGCCAGCCATAGTGGGAGTATTTACACCATGGCAATTGGCAAGAGTACAAAACCGCATTCCCTCCCCACCGCCCACCTCTGATCCTGATGAAATACCAGCCACAGCCCCACACTCAGGACAGTCTCTGGACTCAAGAGAACCTGGTGCCAGGCAACCTTCACACTCATTTAAACCTCACAGCAGCCCACATGTATGTCCTATGTGTGTCCCCATTAAGCAGATGAGGAACGGAGGCACTCCGAGGTCAGGTGACTTGCCCAAGGCCAAGCTATTAAGAGCTGAGGTCCAACCTGGCCAGAGACCAATGAAATCTTCACCCCTATGTGACTCTGTCCTTCTCCCCTTCCCCTTCGAAAGCTTCAGTGGGCTCTGGGCTTTCTGCCAGTCACAAAAGCAGAGCCCAAACTCCTCGCTACAGGAAGCCTGACTCCCTTCCTCTCCCGGGGAGGCCCAGGGCTTCTGCAGCCCGCTCCATGGCTCAGGCAGACTTCTCAAGGGGGCGGAAGACCTTTGCATCTGATCTTGAGACAAACCTCCCTTGCCTCACCCCACCCCAGCACTGTGCCTAATGATGCCTTCTAAAATGCAAGGCCGCAGTTTCCTTCCAAAACCAAGCAGACCATCCTATTGGTAATGAAGGTTTCCACCTCCCTGCTCCGGCTGCAGCTGCCCTGACTTGCCCAACTTCCCCTCCGGGGCCCTGGGGGCAGAAACCACTTGAGGTCCTTTGGACAATCCTGGCCTGGCCCCAGGCACAAAGAGCATGCCCGGCCCTGGCCCCAGCCCTGCTCAGGGGCAGAGGCCTCTGGGAGGTCCTGGCTAGAGCACCCAGAGCAGATGGCCCGGGAGAGGACCTCAATGTGATTTCCACATAATCCGTAAACTTGGATGAGCTGGCGCTCCCTCACAGGCATTACCTTGTAATCCCAGGGAAAGCCGTGCTGAGCAGAGCCGGCTCTCCGCCCCGCCACTCCAACCTGCCCCCATGGGCTGGGCGAGCCCTCTCTGCTGAGCTGGGCTGGGAGGGCCCAGGAGCCCTGCCAGGGGGCCGAGCAGAGGCGATCGCCAGGGCTGTGCTGGCTCTGATATTTGTGAGCAGGAAGGAAGGCCCGTAAGATCCCAGAGACTTCCAGAAGCACCAGCTCGCACGCTGGGACCAGGTGAACCCCATGTGGCAAAAGCCAGGGGCTAGGAATCAGGACTCCCAGGAACTCCCACCTTTTTAAAAAATATTTATTAATTTTTTACAGAGAGGAAGGGAGAGGGATAGAGTTAGAAACATAGATGAGAGAGAAACATCGATCAGCTGCCTCCTGCACACTCCCTATTGGAGATATGCCTGCAACCAAGGTACATGCCCTTGACCGGAATCGAACCTGGGACCCTTGAGTCCGAAGGCCGACGCTCTATCCACTGACACACTGGCCCGGCGGGTCTCCCACCTCTGCCTCTGGGTCTGCGTGAGGCCTGAGACAGAGATTCCTCCCCAGGCCTCTCACCCCAGATGCAGAGGACATGCAAGCACAGGTTTAAGAAGCTCCCCTGCTTGCCTGGCACATCAGGTGCTGCTTGCCAGATAAAATCACCCACAGCCACCATGAGGCAGGTGCCCGCCCTACTGACTGTGTCGGGTGCCCAGGGCTGTCCTTCCTGGCTCATTAGACCTGGACTGAAGTCCCAGCTCTGCTGCTGACAAGGGGTGTGACCAGGACAATGCTACGTCACTTACCCAGCTCTTGGCTCCCCTTGTCCGTCGATTAGGGACCTGCCGCCACCCTGCTTTCCTCGGGCACATTATACAGATCACATCAAGTCAGGGCACGGGAGACTCTGGCATCATTGGTCCGCTCAGAGTAAAATACATTAAACTGAATCAAATATGTGTGAAAGTCCTTGGATGTTGGTGTTATCACTTTTTTCCTGGCTCTGTCTTCCCTGCCAAATTGCATGTCTGCGTTCCCACACCTTCTGCATGATTCTGGTCACCCTGGGAGCTCGAGCTCATGTGCTAATGACTCGGTTAGTGACGGGTGCCCGCCATGCACCGCACACAGGCAGGCTCGGGGGACGGAAAGCCTGAGCTTTCTGACCCCCGCAGCTTCTGGCCTGCAGTTTGCCGGGCGGGAACCACGTGTAGGGCCTGAGACCCATCCCGATCACAGACCCACCCCAGGCCTCACCCACATTGCTGAGGAAACCGAGGCTCACAGGGGGACACACTGCTTATCCAGACCAAACAGCGCCCTAGACATTTTACAAACAGAAATAAATGGCGGCTACTAGTCCCCCGTGATTCTACACTGAGTGGACAGTTTATTATAATCTCTGAATGCATAATAATCTGGCCACTCAGTGTGTGTGTGTGTGTGTATCTATATGTAGGTATAGATATAGATATATAGGTATATAGGTATATAGATATATATTAGAGGCTTGGTGCATGAATTTGTGCATGGGTGGGGGCCGGCTAGCCTGGACATAGGGAGGGGACATGGGTGGTTGGCCAGACTGCCTGCTGGTTGAACTTCTGGTCAAGGGGACAATTTGCATATTAGCCCTTTATTATACAGGATATACACTGAGTGGCCAGATTATTATGCGTTCCAAGATCATCATCATCTGGCCACTCAGTGCATAGCACGAAAACTGAGACAAAGAACCGAGTGCCTGAGTCCATTTTAGAGCCAAATTTGGGAGCTGGTGTTCAAACCACAGGTGCCCCCGAATCTTTAGGCAAAGAGGAGCACCCCATTCTTTCCTGTTTTCCTCAAGCTCTTTGAGTCTCTTGCTTCTGCAACCACATCTGGCTACTCAGGTGAGGCCGCTCACTGTCCACTGCCCAGTGGCTCTGGCTGGGGTGACCTGGCCCTCCCCGAGGCTGGGCTCACTGCTGTCACTGGGACCCATCTAGAGGGGGTGGAGGGTGCCTCTGAGCCACCCAGTTCGGGGATACAAGCTCTGCCCCAGGAAAATCCTGGAACAGCGAGGGGGGCACTGTCACCATTCATTCAACAAACACTGACCAAACCCTGACTCTGCACCAGGACTGGAGCCGGCCAATTCCCAGCAGCTGGAGGGAAGTGTCGGTCTGGGGTGAGAATGTCCTGAGCAGCAGCCAGGGTCCAGTTAGGGCAGTGATCAGCAAACCGCGGCTCACGAGCCACATGCGGCTCTTTGGCCCATTGAGTGTGGCTCTTCCACAAAATGCCACATGTGGGCACGCACGTACAGTGCGATTGAAACTTCATGGTCCATGTGCAGAAGTTGGTTTTCGGCCTGGGGGAGTCTATTTTGCGCATTACAACACTCAAGGAGCCAAAGAGCTGCATGTGGCTCCCGAGCTGCGGTTTGCCGACCACTGGGTTAGGGAAAGTCACCACGCCAGGTAGTTCAGAAGAGGGAACTTTAATACAGGGAAATGGCTGCAAAAAGTATTGAAAAAACACAAAAACGGGGGGATGGGAAGCGACCGCGAGATTAGTAGGAGAAGCCACCACCACCCCTGGAGCAGGAGGGGCAGAAGGAGGAGGCAGAGCTGCCAGGAGCATGACTACTGGCGGGAACTGGCATCAAGAAGAAGCCTGGCCCTAATCGGTTTGGGTTAGTGGATAGAACATTGGCCTGCGGACTGAAAGGTCCCAGGTTCAATTCTGGTCAAGGGCAAGTACCTTGGTTGCGGGCACATCCACAGTAGAGGGTGTACAGGAGGCAGCTGATCGATGTTTCTCTCTCATCGATGTTTCTAACTCTCTATCCCTCTCTCTTCCTCTCTATAAAAAGTCAATAAAATATCCTGTATAATAAAAGAGAAACATGCAAATTTGACTGTACCTTTGCTCCTGATTGGCTATGCTACCAGCCAATCAGGAGCAGGGGCGGGGCCAAGAGGTGTCAGCGCTGGGCCCTGGGGGTGGAGATGTAACAGTGGTGGCGGTGAGCGCCCAGACCCTGGGCTCGGGTGGTCGCAGGCAGCCGGGGCTGAGCTGAGCAGGGCAATGGCTGGGTGCCCAAGGCTTTAGGCCTTGGGCAGGCTGGGGGTGAGCCATCAGGTGGACATCCCCTGAGGGCTCCCAGTATGTGTGAGGGGGCAGATTGGGTTGAGGGACCACCCACCCCAGTGCACGAATTTCGTGCACCAGGCCCCTAGTATTAGGAGAAGAAGAAGGAGGAGGAGGAGAAGGAGGACGAGGAGGAGGGGGAGGAGGAGGACGAGGAGGAGGGAGAAGGAGGAGGAGGAGGAGGAGGATCATCATCATTCTGGCAGCAGGCAGGCAATGGGAACAGAGGGGATGCAAAGGAGGAGGAGAAATACCCCACTTCTCCCTTCATCCTCCCCTCTCTCACCAGTACCTCCTACTGGCCAAACCCAAGTGGAATCCAGTAGCAAGAAAGCTTGGAAAAGGTGATTTTCAGGGCTCAGCACCTCCTCAACACATGTGCACACGCGGGCACACACACATTGCAGAGCTCAGTGGGGAGGGAAGGGAGCAGATCTGAGAGCAACAGGCAAATGACCTGAGCCGTGCATGAGGGGAATACTCAAGCATCTGTGTGACATGAATGCACAAGGATGTTTGGAGTGGTAGGGCATCAGTGTCAAAGGTGTGAGTATGTGTGAGTGTGTGTGTGTGTGTGTGTGTGTGTGTGTGTAGAATGTGCACGTGTGTGTACTAGTGCATGTGTATATCAGATGCATTTCCAGGGAACAAATGTGTGGAAGGAGCATGCATGCAAGGGTGTGTGTGTATGTGATGAGAATATCTGCAGCTCTTGGTGTGTGACGTGAATATTCAAAGCCGTGTGACAAGATGCTCAAGGGTGTGGGAGGGAGGCTGTGTGCGGGGCTGTGCGTGGAGATTGGGGAGAATCGGGGGTGGGAGGAAGGGGGTGCAGGGATGTTCTCCACAGACGTGGTAGGAAATGTGGCCTGGGTCTTTGTTGGAAGACGGATGCGGATACACTTCTCACTGTCACACAGGCACCACAGTGGCTAAGAGGCTGCTGTTCAAAGGCGCTGTGCATCAGGTCTGACTGCAATATCTCTTTAGCAAACACACTTTTCCATCCAAATGAGTGCCATTTGCTTCAAAGGCGTCACCTTAAAAAGTCAAGCTCTTATTTTATGGAGGGTGAACGAAGTCTGTGGACCCGCTTTCTGTCGATTCACATGCCATCCACGAAATCCACAGCCATGGCTACCAGCATCATATATTCTTAGTGGCTAAGGCCAGCACTACCCCACTTCATCACTTCATCGCTGGCTTGACTTAAGAACGTCGCCAACACCCCGATCTGTCTCCTTTAAGAAAGAAAATGCTAATTTATCACCGGGAGGCCCAGCCTCCTTTGGGTATATGGGTTAAAGCAGGAGAGGTTACTGCTTTGATGATTCGCTGCTGCGGGTGGGAGGGTGCGGGCAGCTACCACAGAGTCACAGCACATGCGCAGCGGACCTCTATAAATGCAAGGTGTCATCCTGAGACTTCTCCAGGTGACACTAATCATCTGTAGGCGGGCTTTCCCTTCCACCGGGGACCAGCTCGCTGCCCCCAGGCTCCAGCTCTCAGGTAGGTGGGGCACTCCCCCCTGGAACCCCAATGCCTATCTTTGTGGGAGCAGCTCCTGGCGCTGAGGTCACGTGATTCGGAATCCCCTTCATCTCCTCCCAAACTGCCCCTCATTTGGGCCTTTCCTCAGGGGGCACAGACCTGCTGTCAGTCAATGGCCCCTGAGAGGTATGGGAATCCTAATAGTTTAAACTGCATAGCCCCTCAACGGGTTAATCTTGTGCTCAACCGAATACCCCAGGGTTGGTCCCATCCCTGGAGGAAACTGGCCATGTTAGATTCTCCCAACAGGCCTGCGCCAGTCACTAAGGCGATGCCTTTCTAAGAGACAGCGCAACGGGAACTGTGAACATGATCTGCGACTTACGCATGGGCTTCTATTGTATTTTATAATCTTTACTGGTTTTCAGAGAGGAAAGGAGAAGAAAAAAATTGACTTGTTCTATTCATTCATTCATTCATTCATTCATTCATTTTTGTTGAGGCAAGGCCAACAAAAACTTTGACTGCCTCCTCCCCGCTTAAAAAAAAAAAAATTGGGAGAGAAAGAGATTGCTCTACTTGTTTATGCAGTCACTGTATGTGCCCTAACAGGGGCGGAATCCACAATCTGGGTGGATGGGACGAGGCTCTAACCAACTGAACTACCTGGTCGGCGCTGCGCAGGCTTTAGAATCCAGCCCCCAGGCAAGATGGGGCTCCACTGTCACTAACAAGAGACCAAAGAAAGACCACAGAACTCACTGTCTTGCTTGCAAAGAAAACAACTCCTAAGGCTGTCTTGGACAATGAAGAACTGAGAACTGCGCTGGCCGGGGCGGCTCAGTTGGTTGAGCATCCAACAATGCACCGAAAGGTTGCTGGTTTGATTCCGGGTCAGGACACACGCCCAGGTTGTGGGCTCCATCCCTGCAGGAGGCAGCCAACACATGATTCTCTTTTACATCAATTCTTCTCGCTCCCTTTCTCTCTAAAGTCAGTAATCAATAAACATACATATGTGTGTATGTGTTTTAAAACCCTTACAACACTGTACAATTCCCACAGGCAGTACGCTCCAGCACACAGAACTTCCTTCGGGCCTCTGGGGGCACATACTCCTCCCCCAGCTCACTCCCCTATTCCTCAGGCCTCCTCTCAGCCCTGACCAGGCCTCCCTGACCCCCTGTCCGGGCTGGGTGCCCAGCACATGTCCCTGTGGCAGTTTGCCTTTGCTGATTGGTGGGTCTGTTTCTTGTCCTCCCATTATGAGGATACTGGCAGGAGTATTTATAATTATTATTTTGTTAATTCTCACCCAAGGTTATTTTTTCCATTGCTCTTTAGAGAGTGAAAGGGGAGGAGGGAGGGGGAGAGAGAGAGAAACATGGATGTGAGAGAGACACATGGAGGGGTTGCCTCCTGAACGTGCCCATGACTGAAGCTGGGGATTGAACCTGCAACCCAGGTACATGTCTTTGACCAGAAAGCCCCGACCCTATAGTCCGAGGGACGACACTCTAACCACTGAGCCAAACTGGCCAGCGTTGGCCAGGAGTATTTTGATCACCATTTTCCTGCAAGTTCTTGTTGAATGGTAACTACAATGTCTTAGAACTTCACTTTAATGGTGAATCAAGTCCTAAATGTCAAACAATTCTTCCCATGTGGCCATCTCCCAGGGTTCCCCCGACTGCATTTCAAGCTGCTGCCTGTCACTGACAGAATGGCCGGCATGCCCTGTGTAATAGTAAGATATACACTTGAAGACTTTCTTCATTCCTGTCTCCAAATTCAGTAACTTCAGTCTCATTGCTGTCTGCTCCAAATCCTCTTCATGATCTCCCGAAGTGCTCCAGCTCAGGCCTTTCGGGGATCCATGACCCTGCAGCAGGTCACCTGGAGGGCAGGTGTGCAAACTCTGATTCAAAGGTGGTCGTCCAGACAGCAGGGGGTGGCTTTAGTGTCACATAGCTGAGTCCATATCCATGAGTCTAAATCCAGAGTCCCTTCACCTCCCTGATCAGCACGTGGCAAGAGGAAGCCTCCACACATGGCTGACTTGAGAATCGAGTGGGCCAGAGTAAGGGGACGGGCCCCACGGCTGTCCTGGCTGGCTACACGTCAGCTGCAGGCTGCCCCTCCGGCCCACAGAGCAGGGCACGGGGCTCTTCTCCAAGGCAGCGACCTCAGGCCAGGGACCTGCGAGGGACCTGGTTGTCAGGCAAATCCTGCCACCTTGTGGCGCTCATGCCTATGAGCCGAGCCCAGCCCACTAGCCTGGAGCCTAAGCCCCTCCACCTCCTCCAGGCTCCTGAGTCTGGGGTGTCCTCTCTGAGCCCTGCAAACCCCAAGGTGCCCTACCTAGTCTGGAGGTACCCTCCCGAACCCCGTTCGCAGGCTGTTCCTCATTTTGTCTTCCTTAATGGCATTGAGGCTATTTTTCAAATGGAGAACCTGGAGGTCTCTTCCTCCCACCTCAGTCCCTTCTCAGCCGCTCAGCAGCGACATGGGGGCTGGGTAGCCGGGTTTGCCGGAATCAGTGGTGTTCACGCACTGCCAAACCCTCAACAAACCTGCCGCCAGCTTCTCTGGCCCATTTGAGGATGACTTGGGGCAGAGGGGCGACAGTGCACATGGGTGCAGACCAGGTGCACACATGCACCTTTTTCTAGCTGTCCCCCCCGCCCTCCCCCCCCCCCCGGACTCATAGGGGACCGCCCAGGGCCGGCCCCTCAGTTGCAGCAGTGATGGCTATCTGGGCCTCCCCCCTGCACCTCTATCTACAGCCACCCCTGCTCTGGACCCCGCTCCTGGGAGCAGCGGGCAGTTTCCTCCTTCGCTTCCTGTGGTGTTGAACTTCCCAAGGCACCTGGAAGGTGACTGACAGCAGGGATGACTGGCTCCAATCCAGGCTTCCCGAGAATAAAGCAGAGAAGGCGGGGGACCCGGAGCTGCCCTAAGGTTTCTGGCACACGGGCTTCCTCTTGCTGTGCATACCTGCAGCTCAGTGCTCTTAGTGACCAGATTGGCAACCTTTCTGCTGTTCCTTCCTCCCCTGCTGGTGTAATACAACGGGTCAGTGGGTCTGCTCTGGCTTTAGTGCCCTGTTAAGCCTGTGCTAAGTGGCTCTGGATTTCCTGGCCCAGGTTGGGGCGCGGCTGCCATGCCCAACCCGCTGGCTGTGATGATGGGGCTGGCCTGCCACCCACACATGTTGGGATTAGCTGTGGAATGAACACACTAGTGTCCAAATTACCCATGTCCCTTATCAGACAAGTCAGACAGAAACTTAGTTAACATAAAACCTGGGAAAGGAACGAATGGGCGATGTAAGAGCTAAAGATGATACAGCTGAGTTCAGAACGCAGGAGTCTAAAGCCTCTGGAAGGAGGAACCAGCTGCTGAGCGTCTAACAAGCCGTGCACAGCGCTGAGTGCCTTCACATAAATTCCCACATCCTCCGAGTCCAATCAGTGTCTTCCAGATGAGAGGGAAAGCTCAGAATGGTGAAGAACTAGCTTTGCACACATACAGGAGTTCATTTTGGCCCCGCTACTTGCAAGTTACCCTAAGCCAGTGGTCAGCAAACTGCGGCTCGTGAGCCACATGCGGCTCTTTGGACCCTTGAGTGTGGCTCTTCCACAAAATACCACGTGCAGGCACGCACGTAGTGCGATTGAAACTTCGTGGCCCGTGTGCAGAAGTCAGTTTGCAGTTCTCAAAAGAAATTCCAACCGTTGTACTGTTGATATTGGGCTGTTGACTGATGAGTTTGCCGACCACTGCCCTAAGCAAGTTAACCCCTCTCTCCGAGTCTGTTCTCATCTATGACACAGGGATGACATGACGTGCCGGAAATGTGTGCTGCGGGATGGGCCTGGGGGGCTCTCAGGGTGCCAGTGCTGCTAACAGTGAGAGTGGCTGTAGCCTGGGGAAGTCACAAAACAAATTCAAACCAGGCTTTCTGACCCCCAAGTTCAGTACTCATGGAGGAGGAAGCCGACTCAGGCCCAGCCGGTGTGGCTCAGTGACTGAGCATTGGCCTATGAACCAGGAGCGCAGGGTTCCCCACTCAGGACACGTGCCCAAGCTGCTGGCTCCACCCGCATTGGGGGGAGGTATGTAGGAGGCAGCTGATCAATGGTTCTCTCTCATCACTGATGGTTCTCTCTCTCCCCCTTTCCTTTCCTCTCTGAAATCAAAATAAAATTAAATTAAATTAAAAATAGCCCTCGCTGGTTTGGCTCAGTGGATAGAGCATTGCCCTGCAGAATGAAGGGTCCCGGGTTCAATTTCCAGTCATGGGCACGTGCCCAGATTGTGGGCTCGATCCCCATTAGGGGGCATGCAGGAGGCAGCCAATCAATGATTCTCTCTCATCATTGATGTTTCTATCTCTCTTTCCCTCTCCCTTCCTCTCTGAAATAAAAATATATTTTAAAAAGATAAAGAGAATGAATAAAACAAAAGAAACAGAATAGAGGAGAATGAATTATTCCCTAGGCCAGATTGATACTTCCATTTGTCAAGTAGAAAAGGAGGAAATAGCCCTGGCTGGTTGGGCTCAGTGGATAGAGGGTCGGCCTGCAGACTGAAGGGTCCCGGGTTCGGTTCCAGGTCAAGGACACATGCCTGGGTTGCGGGCTTGATCCCAAAGGGGGGTGTGCAAGAGGCAGCCAATCAATGATTCTCATCATCGATGTTTCTATTTGCCTCTCTCGTTTCCTTCTGGAAATAGATTTTTTTTTTTAAAGGAGGAAATAACAAAAGGGGAAATGGTTAAAACTATACAGATTTTGTCTCCCTCCCCACCCCCATACACACACACACACACACACACACACATTCCTAGAAGCTGCCACAGCACACAAGGCTTTTGGACTCATTTCCTTGTTTTCTCCCTAGCCCCGGAAGCCAGCTGATTCGCTACTGCACTGTGACACCCAGTCACCAGCGTGGAGAGGAAAGGGAAAGGCACCTCGCTGGGAGCTGGCCCTCTATTCACAGGGAGAGAAGCCAGTCCTCCTCCAAGGACAAATCAGCCAAGACCACAATGATCAACTCATTTATTTCTCAGAATTGTTGGCTTCTTGCGACTCCCTGCAAAGATGGGGCAACCACAAAGCGTCCGTGAGGTCCCAGTTGCAGACTCGTCCGAGCATCGTCCACAGGCAGCCAAGGCCATCAGAGGTCCAACAGGAACCGCCTCACCTGGGCCAGGTATTTGGGGTGCAAATAGTCACCCAGCTCCTCCTTGCTGACCCACACGTGTCGGCCCTTCTTCCGGGCCTGGGAAAAGTCTCCAGTGAGGAGCAGTGCTTTGAAGAAGAATACTTTGGCCCCGAGGCTACTTTCTGTCCGCACTGCCTGGGGGAACTTGAACTTGTAGTGGCCACAGGGTGCATTTCCCAGGAACTTGGCTTCCATGTTGTGTTCTGAGGGAGGGGGAAAACAGAATTACATGAGGACACACCCACCTGTTGATTCCGGCCAAGGTAAGAGTAAGAGAAATCCCCAAGGTCATTCCTGAAAGTCCAGTCACTGGGTCCACTCCATGTGCCAAGCTTCTGTTTCACACTGAAGCCAGCAATGCAGCTCCAACACCACTGCCTGGAGTCACAGCACTGAGCTTCTAGACTCAGCCCCGCCACAGTCTGCTGGTGAAGGACCAAGTCACTTGATATCTGGAAAGCAAAACTCATCAGCCTTTTCAAGGAGTGTGTCACGGAGAGCATGAGAAGGACCTGATTTGACTTCTGTAGGTGAGCACACCATAACCAAAGATAGAAGACAAAGGTAGGTAGATAAGTCCTGCAATGTATAACAAAGGGCTTAATAACCCCATCCCAGTATTTCAGAGGATGGGGGCTGAAAGGCATGTGGAGAACGGGCAAGCTAAACAAGAAAAATAAAGCTGGATCTCGTCCTTCATGTATAAACTGATACTGCACAGGCAAAAGATTTAACAACAGAGACTTAAATTTTTCATTAGAATTTTATTCATTTTTGATGATTTCATGGATATTTAATAGTATTTTCTGAATGTTGCCATTTCTCATTTAAAAAAAAAAAGAGACCACAAGAGTACTTTATTTTCTGCATAATTTTAAGAGAGGAAGATGTAAACAAAACACAAAATTCAAAAAGACATTTACATAAAAATTAAACCTTTCTTCAAGGAAAAAAAAAATCACCACCATAAAAAAGTCAAAGACAAAATGACAAACTAGAAAAAGTATTTCAACACATTCAAAGAGAAATACCTTAAGGTATAAGAAGTATTAAGAAATCAATGAGGGGGAAAAAATCTAAAAGAAAAATGAACAAAGCATATGAACAGGAAGTTCACATGAAAGTCAGTATCAAACTGATTAAAGTAAGCTCAATCTTATTATTAAAGAAACAAATTAAAAACCACCTGTGATACTACTAAAGTTCAAAAACTGAGCGGTACCCTGACTGTCGAGGTTAAGAAAACGTGGGTACTCGGCAATGGATATAAATGAGTACGACTGCTCTGTTGGGCAAGGTATCAGTGTTACTGATACGGCCCCGTGATCTAGCAACTCTGCCTCCCGTGTGCGCAAAGATGAGAGAACAAGGATGTTCACGGCCCCTTCACTTGTAAACGCGACAGACTGGTTAAACAAATGGCAGCACGTGCACACGTGAAACAGCACGCTGGTGTTAAAGCGCGAGCTACGTCTTCGCGTACTGATATAGACGGCTAAAGGCTCTACATAAGAGGAGAAAAAAAAAGTATGTAAGTGTATAAATATGCTCTGTGTGGGTAAAAGAAACAGATACCATATGTGCAATTCTAAAAACATACCAAAACTGCTGATGGTGGTTGCCTCTGAGAAGGGAAAACTATTTCTTACCCCGGGATATGTTTACTAGACACTGTCTGATAAATTTTTCACCATCTACAATGACTTGACATTCTCCATATTAAAAAACATCAACACTATATACAAAATGTCAATAGTGGGTATCAGTGAGAGGTGAGATGGTATCTGTATGTTTCTTTGTACCTTTCTGAAATTTCCATTTAATTTCTATAACCTTGGGAAAATAGACTAAAAAGTAATCAAATCAAGAAAATAAAAAAGAAAACAGTTTGTTACAAACATGAACGAAGAATCTGAACAGGTCGTTCAAACAGCCAATAAACCTGAAAGGATGACCCATCTCACCAGCAATCAGGAAAATGCCAACCCAAAAGCAATCATGTTTACTGACTGGCTAGGCAACAATGAAAAAGGGACTACTGCATGTTGGTGAGGCCTCGGCAACAGGCACTCTCTACACCACTCCTGAAAATCGTAAATGGTAGGCTCATTCTGCAGGAGCACCAGGCACAGCAAAACCCCCAACCCCCGCCCCCACCTCCCGCCTTCTCTCTGCGAGCTCCCTCTCCTGCAGGCCTCACAGGCCCCCAGAGGGAAAGAGTATTAAGATGGTGGCAGGGCCCGTAAAGAGGTGCACTGATCCTGCTAAATCCATGTCCTCAAAAACACTCAGGAGACACCTCCTGGGGCCACATACTCTGCTGAAAGCTGGAGGGTGGAGAGGAATACATACAAGGGGGTCAGAACTCTGGCTGGGGAGGGAATCGTGTTCATAAACAGTCACAGGGCAATGGGGTGAGGGAAAGAGCATATCCTCCACCAGCACAGCAGGTCCCAGGGAGCAGGAGCGATATCCTGGGATGTCATCACGTGACCCACTGCCGGGACAGGGCCAGCAAACGAAAGGCACAGTGTGTGCTGTACATGCTGAGTAAGGCGCATGCAGTGCTACGGAGCCCTCAGGGGGGCATAGCTCTCCGTGCCCGGAAGCCGGGACTTCCAGCACAGTACGTTTCACGCATGAGCCGAGACTTAACAACTTAGCAGTCAGACCAAGGAGGAGGAAAAGCAGCCAATCAGCATGCGGCAAGTAGAGGTGCATGAAAGAACACATTATTCAAAGAACGCAAAAGGTTTGTAGGTTAGAGCTTAGACTACACATTAATGAGGCAAGGCGGAAGACTGCTGAGCAAGCGATCAGAACACGAAGGATTTGCGGGCCATGCTTGAACGTCCGACATCCTAAGGGAAACCACATAAGGATTCTAGAGAGAAGCCACAGGGATCTGTGTCTGAGCAAGCTCATTCCGGCAGCACGGAAGGGTGTGGCACAAAGGGGGAACGCATTCGGAATCTACTCCACGTGCCCCGTGCAGCGGCTCCCGCGCACCGTGACTTCCCTCCCGGGCTATTACCTGGCAACGTCTACATGGTTTTGGTTGTCCTTTTGGCTGTGAGATTACAGGGCTGGGGGTGGGTTAGCGCCGCCGGCATCTAATGGGTACAGGCCACAGATGCTGCTCAACATGTCACGGGGCACGTAACAGTGCCCACAAAGAATACTCCAGCCCCGGACACCAACAGTGCGGGCTGAGAAACACAGGGAGAAGTCAAGGTACTTTAAGAATACTTAGAGCAGACCAGGTAGGACTCAAGAGCTTATGGACGTCGGAATGCGCTCAAGGATAACTCTGAGGCTTCTAGCTGGGGGAACAGGTAAGCGGCGGTGCCAAAGAGAAGGACAGGAAGAGAAGCAGGCTGAGAGAATGCCAGGAACAACAACGCTGAATGTACAGTTGATCCTTGAACAAAGTGGTACCCCACGCCCCTGCAGGCAGCCACAGGTCCACATAACTTGGACTCCTCCAAAGTGTAATTATAAAAGTCTACTGTTGACAAGAAGCCTTACCAGTAACAGTCAATTAGCACGTATTCCGTATGTGTGTGGATTATATAGCGTCATTTTTACAATAACGTAGACTAAAGAAAACGTTATTAAGAAAACAATACATTTGCAGTATTATACAGACTTATTCGAGAAAACAAGCACAGTTCAAACCCATGTTGTTCAAGAATCAATGTACGAAGTTTAAAAATCTCAGTGGGACAAAAAGACACACTCTCACCTGATCTAAGGAAAATCCTTACCTTTAAGCCGTCCTCAGTCAGCCTTTAAATCCTCTGGCTGAGTCCAAAGTGCACCTCATGGGGTTCAGGAGGTGGCGAGGACTCACCTGTCAGCGTGGCCAGGGTTCGCTCAGCCGTTGCTCGGAGGGTCTCCCCCGGCTGCCACTCTGCCTGGGGCAGCACCCAAACATCCTGGTCTCCAAACTTCTCTTGGACCAACAGAACAAGGTTCCTATCGAGCTTCCGGTGCAGCGAGGTCCGGTCGTTCTTTTCATCGGCTTCTGCAAAGAAACGGGGGTCAGAGGAGGCCAGATCATGTGATCTGCCAGAACCGAGATTTTACAGTCTTCCTTTGAAGTAGAGCCACAACACTTGCTCTCAATAAAACTTAGAGGCTCTCTCCATTCGTGGTTGTGCTTTCTGCCATTTCAGTCACCTGTAATCAAATCATAAATGGAAAATTCTAGAACTAAACTAGTCAAAAGCTTTACATTGCACAGCATTCTGAACAGCATGATGAAACTGGGTGCCATCTTGCTCCATCTCTCCAGGGATATGAGCCATCCCTTTGCCCAGCGTCTCCAAGCTGTACACACTCCTGGCCTGTCAGTCACTCAACCATTTCAGTTATCAAACAACTGTCACAGTGCTTGTGTTCCAATAACCCCTATTTTACTTAATCATGGCCCCAAAGTGCAAGAGTAATAACGCTAGCCATTCAGATACGCCAAAGAGAAGCCATAAAGTGCTTCCTATACATGAAACGGTGAGTACACACAACAAGGTATTTTGAGAAAGACACACCACATTCACAACTTCTATTACAGGATATTGCTATAAGCATTCTATTTTATTACTTGTTGTTAATCTCCTACTGTGCCGAATTTATAAATTAAACTTTATCATAAGTGTATATGTATAGGGAAAACCACAGTATATACAGGATTTGGTACTATCCAGTTTCAGGCACCCACTGGAGGGGTCTTGAAATGTATTCCCTGAGGATAAGGGGGCCTACTCTAATTAAATTACAACCCTGACCTCTCTAACTCTGGCCTCGTCCGAAGTAAAGCCTCACAATCTTGAGAAAACTAAAATGTAAGAAGAGAAACCCAAAAGCTGACCTTCTTTAGGGAGCAAACCATGAAGTACTTTCAGCTTCTGAAAAAGAGGCAACACCCACACTAATCCAAACCCTACTTCACTGTTTCTGACTTCACTAGTCCCTTCTCCGGGGCATCCCTCTGTGAAACAGGATAAAAGAACTCAGATGTGAGGAACTGGGGGCAAAATTGTTTTTCTCCCACCTGAAAGACGGATGATTTGCCATTGGCAGTTATTTGTTACTTAAAACACTGGCAGGGTTAAGCAGTTGTCTTTGGTTGGGAACCAGAATCCTCTTCTGCTACTTTTTCCCTCTTCTCCTGAAAAAGGCCACACACCTGTTATGCGAGCTCCAGGTTTGAACTGCAGGAATTTCTGCTCCCACATTTCTTCCAAATCCTGTACCAGCAGTATATTCTGTTCATCTTCATCATCATCGAGGTCAGCCTTCCTCTTTGCCAGGCGCTGGGCTTCAGCCAAAGCGCGAAGCTCGTGGTCTGAATACCGGCTTTGCTCTATCTCCAGCTGGGGGAGTTAAAAGAGGCAAAATAAAACAGAGTTACCGCACACTTGACAGACTCAGAAGTTTACCACCCAACAACCAGACATATAATCAAAACACCATGGGGGGAGGGGACCAAACAGAGAAATCACTGTGGGCTTGAGTTACGTTCGCTAAAATGTGAGACTGTGATTGGCGGTCAAGATGGTGAACAACAGCCTGGCCAGTGTGGCTCAGTGGTTGAGCACTGACCGATGAACCTGGAGGTGACAGGTCCATTCCCGGTCAGGGCACATGCCTGGGTTGTGGGCTCGATCCCCAGTGTGGGGTGTGCAGGAGGCAGCTGACCCATGGTCCTCTCTCCTCATTGATGTTTCAGTCTCTCTCCCTCTCTCTTCCTCTGAAGTCAGTAACAATACAGTTAAAAAAAAAAAAAAGATGGCGAGTAACAGAGGCCACGCTGCAGTCATGTCAGTGTTTGATGGGAACCTCACTCGCCAGGGTTCCCTGACCCATGGAGTTTACAGACGCCGCTCTTTCTTCCCAGTTTTCCCTCCGGAAGATTTCCTACGCCTCCTTCCGATCTGTTTAAATACCACTTTCTTGGAGAGAGATGCCTTCACACCTCTCATAAGATTAAAATTAGGCGTCCCCGAACTCTTACAGCACTGTGCATCTTCCTTCCCAACACTTCCCTGCCTCTGTGATTACTAGGTGTACTGGTTAATAATGCATGTTTTTTCTAACACATATATTGATATACAGTATATGAGATTTGATATGTATGCTATTTTGTTGTATTGACAAGCTTCAAAACTTCCTGTCAAATTTGCTGAAGGTGTTAACATCATAGATATTTTTATGCTTATAATGTCGAATTTCATGCCCCCCCCAAAAAAAGAATTTGTGGGAAGTTTTAATTAATTACTTTATTTTGAAGAAAAGTGCTGCTGCCGACCCAGTTTGGCTCAGTGGATAGAGCGTCGGGGGACTGAAAAGTCCCAGATTCAATTTCGGTCAACGGCATATACCTTGGTTGTGGCCACACCCCCAATAGGGGGTATGCAGGAGGCAGCTGATCGATGTTTCTCTCTCATGGATGTTTCTAACCTTCTATCCCTCTCCCTTCTTCTCTGTAAAAAATCAATAAAATATATATATTTTAAAAAGTGCTGCTGAAAGTTATCATATACTTCAGAAAGCTTATGTGAACATGCTCCATCTCAAGATCCTTGTGAACGCTGTTTTAAATGCTTTAAAGGTAATAATTTCAATGTGAAAGACAAGGAACGTCCAGGTCACCCCAAAAAATTTGAAGACCAACAATGACAAGCATTATGGGTGAAGATACGTGTCAAACTCAAAAACAACTTGCAGAAAGATTAAATGTTGCTCAGCAAACAATTTTCAACCATGTAAGAGCAATGGGAAAGATTTTAAAGGAAAGAAAACAGGTGCCACATCAACTGCAATAAAGTTTATTCTTGCATTGAATTGTAATTGTCAATGAAAAGTGGATTTATTTTGAGAATGCCAAACGCACAAAATCTTGGGTTGATGCAGGTCAACCAGCAACATCGACTGCCAGGCCAAATCACTTGGGAAAGAAGCCCATGCTGTGTTTGGAGGGTTCAGGAAGGTGTGGTGTATTCTGAGCGCCTAAAACCAGGTAAGCCAAAACCGGTTTGGCTCAGTGGGTAGAGCTTCAGCCTGCAGACTGAAGGGTTCCAGGTTCTAGCGATGGACATTACTTTTAATACAGCACTCTTGAGGTTTCTCTTGAAATTATCGTGTTTTCTTTTCTTACAAAATTTGCATTTAACCGGTTGAGACTCAATCCACATTTTTAACCGGTTAATAGTCAATCCGCATTACTAACCGGTACACCTAGTATACTGTCTTGTGATTTACCTGCTTCCTGACTGGCTGTGTTTGTGCACAGTGAGTGCTCCATGCTCCTCTGTGATTAATGACACACTTGGAGCGGAAAGGAGTACACCGAGTACAACGCACTGCACGGAAGCTTTAGCTCTCAGCAGCTAAGACAAAGACCATTTCCGGTTCTGGAGAAGCATGCCACTCCTCGGTCGCCACCTGTGGGCACTGGACACCCTGGCCGCCTCTGCACCCAGTTTCTGCCCACGGCTCCTCACTTGCCTCTCACACCAACAGTCCTGGGAGGAAAACGGCTGGCTCTCTCGCTCACGGGCATCTCACGGATGGACCGCTGCCGTCTCCTAACACGCCACACAGAGACTTTCTCCTCAGAAAACATCCCAAAGCCTACCACCGCTTCCGGCGTGTGCTGAACGCAAACCAAAAGAGGTGTCTCCAAAGAGCTGCCGAGGGGACCATAAAGAAGGCCGAGGAAAACCAACTACCTTTCACTGAGCGCCTACTGTGCACCAAAGGGTGGGTGCCCTTTTGCGGGTTAAGTACACCGAAGCTGCGAGCGGCGAGGTAACTAGCCCAAGCTCACACAGACTCCCTGGTGCCAGAGTCGGGATCGAGCCCGAGCCCGAGCCCGAGCCCGAGCCCGAGCGCCTCTGTCGGCTCCCTGAAGGCACCCCGAGGCCCCGACCCGCGCCTCAAATCTACCTGCTGTAGCAGAGCCGCCATCTCCTCCTGCAAGGGGGTCAGCGCCTTGGAGACCACCGGCGGCCGCTGCAGGCACAGCGCGCCCCACAGACGCCATGGAGACCCGCCGCTCGAGGGGGCGGCCGCCAGGGTCAGGCCGCGAGAGCCCGGGCCGCCGGCCCACAGCGGCAGCCGCCAGCCCCTCGCCAGCCCAAGCAGCGCGCGGGCTCCCGGCGCCGCCATCCCTGCCCTCCCGTGATGCACCGCGGCCGCGGCCCGGCCAATCCCGTGTTCCCACAAGGCAGCGCGGGGGCGGCGCGTCCGGAAAGACCAGGATGAACCATTTCCATGCGGAGGGGGGAGCGAAGGGCTCCTGTTAGGATTTAGGAAAAAGAGAAGAAATCCCCAGCTGAAAACCAAGAGCGATGGTTATTATGGAGCACATAAACCGAGATAGGAGATTTTAAGGGGCCCGGCGAAGGGAAATCAGGCGACTTTCCCTCGGGGCTCCCCCCTCACGGGCGCTCATGGTCCTGGCGCTGCGGACAGGAACCCGTTGGGGTCAATTCAAGTCATGCAGGCGGTAAAGAACGCGGGGTCTCGGCTCCTGTGGTCACGGGCTTGGCCCCCCACGAGCAGGTAAGAGTGATCGCCCCTCCGAACCGGCAGCCACCTCCAGGGTACGCTCCTGCCGTCGTCCCGTGAGTCATGAGGACCTCGGGGGGCGGCCGGCCTGGGGACCTCAGCGAGCTGTCCGTCCCCGCAGGATAGTGGCCCGGGCGCCGGCCGACTCCATCCACACGGGCGCCCAGCAGCTGCAGGACGCGGCGGCCAAGCAGAAGGTGGAGGAGAAGACGGCGGCCCCGGCCCCGACCCCGGCTCCGAGCAGCAGCAGTTTCAGGTGAGGGCCGCTTCGGTCCAGCCCTCCCAAGACCGGCATGACCTTCCAGAGCCTGAGGACCAGTCAATTCCCAACTCTGTCTCTTGCCATCTGGGCCACTTTATGAAAATTAACCCCTAAGCCTCCTTTTTCTCGACTACAAATGGATAAAGTGCCGACAGATATTGTGAGAATCAGAGGAGAGGAGACAGCACAGAGTGGATGCTTGGTGAGCATGTCAGAGTCAGATCAGCTTTCTTCCCCTCTTAGAGCACAGGTCTCACAGACTAAGCAGTTGCAAAATGGGAAGAGAGAGGGCGCTACACTATGGTGTTGATTAGTCTACACTTTTGGTCGAAGATCTGGGGAGATATTTCGTGCTCAGCCCTAGGGACTTCCATGCCACCACTGCCACCACCTCCGTGTGCTAGGTGTACTTCACATCCATTTAACAAACATTTACTGAGAACCTACTATGTGCCACGCACCCATGCAAATATAAAACATCGCCCCTCCCCACAGTAGAGGAGGCAAACATCTTCACCAGAATCTGATGAGTGACAGAGTGGCGGTAAGAGCTGGCTGCGGGCACGTGTGAACGAATGTGTCTCACTCCCGAGTGTGTCAGGTGAGACTGCAGAGAAGAGAGTGTGTGGAGCTGACACCTGCTCCGAATGGGAGTTCAGCTGGACAACATGAAAGGGGTTGTTTTAGGCAAAGCCCACAGGGCATGTGTGTAAAGGCATGTGGTATGAAAGGACATGGGGTGTTCACGTGTGTGTATGTGATGGCAGATGAGGTCAGCAAGACTAGAAGGAATCAGAATGCCACGGTATTTTCTGTAAATGGGGCTGTCCCCCCCTGAAGACAGTGGGGAAACTCTAAAGGAGTTTTAAGTCAGGATTCTGTTCTGTCGTTCAACATTGCCAGACACTGGTTCAAGGTGTTAGGGATGCATTGGTGACCAAACACACAGAAATCCTTGTCCCTACTTAAATTATAGTGGACAGAGACAGCAAACATAAAACAGTTAAAACATGGGAGTATGACAGGTGGCAGGAGTGTCTCTAGTTTTTATAAGCAGTAAGGCCAACATGGAGTGAGGAGTAAAAATAGGAGGTGGAAGCAGAGAGGCCACAGTGTGGTAGGCACACAGGGCTACATGAGGTCTTCGTCGGGACTTCAGCTTTTATTCTGATGAGATGGGAAGCCACTGGAGAGTTGTGAAGACGGTCAATGCAGTGATGGGCAAACTCATTAGTCATCAGAGCCAAATACCAACAGTACAACGATTGAAATTTCTTTTGAGAGCCAAATTTTTTAAACTTAAACTTCTAGCACCACTCCTTCAAAATAGACTTGTCCAGGCTGGGGTATTTTGTGAAGAGTCACAATCAAGAAGCCAAAGAGCCGAATGTGGCTTGCAAGCCACAGTTTGCTGATCACTGGGTTAACCCCATCGTGCTTACATTTTTTTTAAAGAGTAAAAAATGTTGTTTTGACATTGAACTGTAGAGAAGCAAGAAGTCTTCTAAGCAGTTAGAAGGCCATTGAAATAATCCAGGCGAGAGGTGATGGTGGCTTGGGCCAGAGTGACAGCTATGGAGGTTGTATGAATGGTTGGACTGATACATTAATGTAAGGTGTGAAAAAGAAGAATGGAGGAACACTCAAATTTGGGGCCTACACAACTAGAAAGATGGAGTTGTTTTATATGTGTCCTTATTCCCCCATAATCCTCCCACCCCACCCCTATTCATTCCCTCACCCCCGTTATCCGTCCACTGGTTAGGCTTATATGCATGCATCCAAGTCCTTTGGTTGATCTCTCCCTGGAGTTGACAAGATGGGGAAGACTACAGGAGCTTGGGAGTGGGTGGCTAAGTTGGAGATGCTTAATTTTTTTTTAATATATTTTATTGATTTTTTACAGAGCAGAAGGGAGAGGGAAAGTCAGAAACATCGATGAGAGAGAGACATCAATCAGCTGCCTCTTGCATGCCCCCTACTGTGGATGTGCCCGTAGCCAAGGTACATGCCCTTGCCGGAATCGAACCCCGGACCCTTCAGTCCGCAGTCCGACGCTCTATCCACTGAGCCAAACCGGCCTCCGCTGGAGATGCTTAATTTAACATCCAAGTGAGACACGATGTTGGCTATTAGACATGGAGTTCGGGGGACAGATCGGGGCCACACATGCATGTGGAACACGCGCCAGAGATGATAATGAGATACAAGATCATCAAGAGAGGGAGAGAAGTCCAGTGACTGAACCTTCGAGCCCTCTGACATTTAGAGATTTGGCAGATGAGGAAGAATCAGCAAGAGAGGCAGTGGAGGCAGCCAATCAGTGATCTCATCATCGATGTTTCCATCTCTTCCCTTCTCCCTTCCTCTCTGAAATCAATAAAAATAAAGAGAGAGGCAGTGGGGAAAAATTGGAGAGATTTTTTTTTATGTGTGGTTCAAGTGCAAAGGTCAGTTATGTCAAATGCTGCTGATATGACAGGTTGGTAGGGTGAGGACCGACTTGCTCCTTGCATTTAACTTTGTAAGCTGGTCAGTGACTCTGAGCACAGCATTTTTGATGGGGCGATGAGAGCCAAAGTCTGACTGGAGTGGGTTCAAGGAGCATAGGAGACGGAGAGAAACAGCAGGCACAGTCAGTTCTTTAAGGGGGTCTGCTCTGAGCGTCACAGAAATGGCAGTAGCTCAAGGAGGCGGGGGGGGGGGAGCGAGACATCTGTTTGCTTTTCGGTGGGGGGAAGGCAGCCTCTTGCTGATGGGAGTGGCGCAGCGGAGGGGAGAGCGATGAAGCCGGGGCAGAAGGCTGCCTGAGAGATGTCCTTGAGATGCGCACACACACGCGAAGCATCAAAACAGGAGAGAATGCAAAGCTGGCGGGCACAGATGTTTGGTAGCGGGAGCTGGAGGGAACTCTGATTGCTTCTCTTTCTCTCTGAAGGCCGTCAGCTGTCAGTGAGGAAGCAGGTTTGAGGAGACAAAGGAAGGTATGGAATAGTCATCTGGGAGACTGGAGGGACAATTGAGGGGAGATGTGCTGTATGATTGCCAAGCAGCGCTGAGGGCCCACTTGATGTTAGAAGCCATTAAAATAAAGAATGGCTCTCAACCTGAGGCAATGTTGCCTCCAAGGGGACTTTTAGCAATGTCTGCAGACATTTTTTATTGTCACAACTTGGGGGACATTAGGTAGTGGATAGAGGCCACAGTAGGCAGAACAGTCCCCCACAACAATGAATTCTCTTATTCACAATGTCAGTAGTGCTGAGGCTAAGAAACATGATATAGGGAGACCAGTCAGCATTGCTGTCTAGTTTTTCCAGCCATCTGTGCACACACAGGCTCAGAGTGGCTGAGAGATGGCTTTAACCAGGGTTCGGGCTTTGCCAGGAGAGTGCCATGAAGTGGGGAGGGGGGAGGAGTGGGGATTGAGAGTGTGTGCAAGGGAGTGATTGTAATGCCTGGCCATTAATTTACTTGAGGTCAGGGCAGAACGGAAAGCATCAGGATGTAAGGGAAAGGGAAACGCTGGTAAGATGAGTGGGATTGAAGACCTCCCAGTAGAGAGAGCCAGTGGGTGTGCCAGGAGGTGTGGCCAGCGTGTGAAGCTAGGAACCGAGGTGATGGGATTGCAGGTATGGTAACGGCAGGCCTAGTTGCCATGGGGGTAAGTAGCCAGGGTAGGATAAAGGACACAGGATCACGGGAGAAAGGGAAGTCAAGAAGCAGAAGCCAAGGGTTGGCAGGCTCTTACTGAAAACACATAATTACGACAGGAGCAGTGGGCCATGAGCTCGGATCACTGCATTTTCTACATGTATCTCCGTTTCTAAAGTGCCTATAGCCGCAGGCAGGAAACAGGTTGAAGACCCTGAAGCAGGGCCTCCGCCTTTGGGGTGCAGTGTACCCAGAGAAGATTCCAGCACCTGCCACGTGTGTCAGGGCCACCGGCTGAACTAGCCCAGGGATCAGCAAGTTCTCACGCCTCAGGGACAGCAGCAGACGTCAGCCCTCCTCGCAGACCCTCAGCGGGGGAAGGCGGCTGATGTCCAGCCGTGCAGAAGAGATGCCATGTTTGTTGCCCGGTCTCCGTGTCCACGGTTTGAGGATGGCTGTGAAGAGGCGGCAGCCTGTTCCTGCTTCTGTGCGGTGAACCACTGGTTCATTTGTCCATTGGTCCTGGGAGATTTCAAGGCCGACCCTGTCCATGCCTTCACTTAAATGGCTCAAGTTCCAAGTCCTTGCTGGTTCACAAACCTGTCTTTCTGCATAAGGCCGTGGTCGGCAAACTGCGGTTCTCGAGCCACATGCAGCTCTTTGGCCCTTTGAGTGGCTCTTCCACAAAATACCACGACCTGGGGCAAGTCTATTTTGAAGAAGTGGCGTTAGAAGGAGTTTAGGTTTTAAAAATGTAGCTCTCAAAAGAAATTTCAATCGTACTGTTGATATTTGGCTCTGTTGACTAATGAGTTTGCCGACCACTGCCATGAGGCATTGCACTGGTCCATTCAGACTTTAGTCGGCTTAATTGTCTTCACTCCCATGTCCGTGGGGGAAACTGTAAATGGGGAAGCGGTGATGTTTTAAACATGAATGTCATCGGCCTCCCGTGTGTGTAGGCTGATAAGCCAGGAACCTGCTGAGGTGCTCAATCATCTCTTAAGATCAGGCTTAGCAGGAAAGAATACACTTGTAACTCTCATATCACTGTGTGTTTTGTTTTTAAAAATATCTCTAGGAAAGTAGGTAGGGCTGAGGGGAGGACTGTTCTCAGATAAGCGTGTCTTTTCTAAACCTAAATCTGTTGAATGTCATGACAGGAGTGGCTACAGACACAGGCCTGATGTGCACGTGTAGGCAGGGGGTAACAGCAGGTGTACTCACACCTCAGGGGCTTAATGACAACTGTGTGTGTGTGTGTGTGTGTGTGTGTGTGTATGAATGAAAGAGAGCACAGCATGATAAGCAAAGCTCTGAACAGTTCCCAGCCAACCCTGTGTCCCTGTTCCTACCTCAGTTTCTCCAGCTGAAAATAAAGAGTGCTAGCCTAGGACAGCCAGAGAACAGGCTGGGCTGAGATAGCAGCAGATCATGAGCTCATTGCAGTGTCTGGGCCAGTGTTCTCAGCCCTGGGTTCCCCTGGGGTTGGCCTGGGGCATCATAGAGATAGTATTCCCGGGTCTACCCATCACAGTAACAGGTGCTTCTGCTGTTTAGAGAGCAAGCCATTGGTCTAGGGTAGGGACTGCAAACTACATTCTCTGGGCCAGATCTGGCCAGTTGCAATAAAGTTTTATTGGGACAGCGACGCACATTGATTTGCCGTTGTCTACAGCCAGCTGTTTTTGTGCAGCAAAACCTCATGGCCAACAAAGCCTAAAATATTTACTCCCTGGCCCTTCACAGAAAAAGTCTGCTGACCTCTATTCTAAGGGATACTGGGTTTTTTCAAAGGATTGTTGAGTAGTATTAGTTTTGTTGCTCTTTTTTTATAGAGTCAAATGCCATCTGCAGATGATGAAATATGGGTTTAACTGTATTTTTAAGTTGTAGAAAGCGGATCCTACAGAGATTGAAAGTATTGATCTGGTTGCACTAGAAGGGACAAGACAGGTGGGGGGATGAGCTGTATCTCTTCTCTTCTCGCAGAGAGAGGCTCCCTGTGCCCAGCCAAAGGCGCTCAGATGGGGCGGAGGCACCAGGACTGGAAGGGAATGCCGGGGCAGCCACGGGGGGGGGGGGGGGGGGGCTGTTTTCATTGAGTTTGTCTGTACTGCTGGGTTATTCTCAACTCTGGGATGGATTTCTTTGACTTTAAAGAACATAAGGACAACTTTCCATTAAATGTTCTCATTGCAGCATTTACCCGCCAGTTCCAGGCCAGGAGAGCCCGCTGAGGTGGGCAGGGAAGAGATTTGACGAGATCCCCATCGCACACATCAAGGCCTCCTACAACAAGTGAGTGGGGGGGGGGGGCGCCTGGGCAGGTCTGGGTGGGTCCCTCTCCCCTCCACAGGGAGGACAGGTGGTGCCCGTGCATGTGTCCCCCCAGTCCCCCTCTTTATGACGTTCACTCAGATTTCATGGAAATGTCGGCTGGGTTGGGCATATCCTATTGCTGAGATTTGCTTTCCTACAAATGGGTCCAAGGTCAGGGAGCCAGCATGGTGGGTTCTGGTGAGGGCCGGCTTCTCGTTGTGCCCTCACACGGTGGGGGGGTGGAGGGGGGGCTCTCTGGAGTCCCTCATATAAGGGCACTAATCCCATTCATGAGGGCACCACCTCACGACCTAATCACTCCTAAAGGCCCCACCTCCAAACACCATACTCTTCAGGGTTAGGAATTCCACGTGAATTTGGGGGACACAAACATTCGGTCCATAACTGAGCTCTCTAGGTTACATGACCTGTCAGTTTTCAGCGTGGCTTAGGGAATTGACTCTGACCCTCCTCCTTGGCGCCTTTTACTGGCTAAATTCAGAGGAAACGCAGCCGACTTTTGCTTTCTCACTCGGGCTTGTAAGGACATAGGCTAGCCCTCTCTAAAGCCCCTGAATTGTCCCTTTTCCCTTCTGCTCTCCTAGCACCCAGATCCAGGTGCTCTCTGCCGCCAACCAGCCCCTTGCCCGCGCCTCCTGCGGCACCGAGGGGTTTAAGAACGCCAAGAAGGGCACGGGCATCGCGGCCCAGACAGCAGGCATAGCTGCCGCAGCGGTAAGTGCGTGAGTGGGGAAGACGTGGTGTGGGGAAACCCTCACGCAGGACGCGTCTGAGCGTGCACATGGCAGACCTTTCTAGATGCCCATTGGCAGTGGGCCGCTATTGGCATGTTTATGACCATCACTGTGCTAGTGCTGCAGACCCTGGGCACGCATCATCTTAGTCTTCAGAGACGCAGGCACTGCCCATGTGTTGAGCCAGTTCACATACAGACTACGACTTGCTCAGGGCCACGCAGTCGCGTTAGCTCCCTGCTGTGGGCTTGTGCCCTGGCTGCTGTGCCACAGGCCTCCAGAGTCACACGCTTCTGCCTGAACACAGATGTTTCCTGAAGGAAAACCCTGGCCTGCACACCGCTCAGGGCCCCAAGCCATTGGCTGCTCTGCATTCATGATCCTCAGCGTGTGCTCTGTCCACCACAGGGCAGGCTAGACCTTGAAAGGCACGTGTCAGTGTTAACAGTGGCGTCTGCGGGCGGGTTCGGTGACAGCTGCCTTTGTAATGAGTGAAGAAAAGGGTAACTTTCACTAAAGATGTAAAATGGTAAGAAGACACTGGCTTAGTGGATATTGAAGCTCTGCCTGCGGGTCCCGGGCTCCTGGTGGTCTGAGATTCTGCGTTCACCCACCTGAGGCCCATGGAGCGATGGTTAGAAACTCCACTAGGTGGCAGTGCTGTCCTGATGAAAGGTGGTCGCGGCTGACTGGAAGTCTGTGACTCCAGTGCTGTCTTCCCTGCTGCCTGCCTGCACCGAGGCATTGTCCTGTGTCCTTGCTGTCTTCTACCTGTTTACATTTGGGGGTGCCTCCTCCCTGGAGCTCTTACCCTGCGGCCCCAGGGGCAGGAGCTAGAGATGGGGGTATAGCAGCTCCCGCTGGCCACTAACTACTTGTCGCTCCTCTCCAGAAAGCCACAGCGAAGGGCGTGACCCACATCCGAGTGGTGGTGAAGGGCCTGGGGCCGGGGCGCTTGGTAAGTGGCAGTGATTGTCACACGAGTGAACGAGTGAGTGCACTGGCTTCTGTAGACAAACAGGGCTGGGGAGCAGGGTGGGCGAGTGGAAGGCCTTGTAGTGGACTCCATGAGGGCGTGGCTTTCTGTCGTTACAATCTACTGAGCCGAAAGCAAGCCCAGGCCACTTAGCTGAGTTCCGCACACATTCACTGGGTGCCTGCTGGGTGCCAGGACCGGGGAACAGAAAGGCGGTCCCTGGGGACCATCACAGATGGGACGCAGTACAGACGAGTGGGTGCACTGGTAAAGTTTGTGCCCCGGGGGCTGGGAGCCCATCAGGGATGATCAGGAAAGCCGCCCAAAGAGGTGACAATTCTGACTTTTCAAGAGTAGCGTGACATTGTCCAGGTCAGGGGACATTCCAGGCAGAGGAAACAACTCGGTTCGTAAAGCTGGAGTGTGAGCCTGAGGGGTGCGGGTCACAGGCAGCCTTTGCACGTAGGTGGTAGAGCGCACACAGGCGGGAGTGACAGGTGTGACCACAGTGGGCAGCTCTGAACACCTGGTAAGGGGCTTGGTTGGGAGACCTTTGTGAGGAGGTATCAAAGCCAGGGACCCTCACCCCCACCCCCACCTCCCACGCCCCCTCTCACTGTCCGGGCCCTGCCTGGACACTCTAGGCCCTCACTTCCGGCACCCAGCCTGTTCCTCTGCTCCTCCCAGTCTGCCATCCAGGGCCTGACCATGGGGGGCCTGCAAGTGATCTCCATCACAGACAACACCCCCATCCCGCACAACGGCTGCCGCCCCAAGAAGGCTCGCAGGCTCTGATGGGAAGGAACCTGCACCTGAACTGACCGGAAGGCCCACCTCCTGACCTGCAGGAAGCACCCCCTCGGAGCTCCCTGCAGGGGGCTGTTGGCGGCGCTCAGCAGGAAGGGACAGCGCTGCCTGGCGCTTACTTCTGCCTGGAGACCCGCGTGCCCAGAAGTGAGGCCATCTTTTGGACACGGGGGCTGTGGCCCCAGACCCCAACCAGTAACTGCTGCTCTGCCTAAAGCAATAAAAGCCCTCCACCATCTGAAGTGACTGTCAGACTTCTGCTTCCAGACTGGCAAATAGTAACCCCACATGCTCCTGAAAAGGGTTATGAATTGAGATGAAACCCTAGGCTGGAGGGTTGAAATTTAAACCAGCCACCACTCAGGGAGACAGGCCCGCCACGAAAGGCTGACCATTAAGCGGTCTTGTTTACCTGGAAGCCAGCTGCCGCCCTGCTGCCTCTGCCCCCCTCAGCAGCGGCCTGGGTCCCAAGAACACAGGTGGGCCGTGTGCTTGCACTCCCCGCAGGCAGAGAAGAGGCAGAGCCACCATCGGGCCCGAACGTGGGCACGAGCCAAGTGTTGGCACAGCTTGTGTGGCACGCGTCCCTGTTTCCTGGCAGCGGGTTCTGGGTTACATCTAAGTGCATCTGCAGTTTTGCTTCTGGCTCAAAGCTGGTGGCACCGGCCTGGCTCCAGGCGTAAGGGAAGCTTTCCTTCCTTGCCCTCCCCTTTCTTCCCCTGCCCTCTCTTCCCCTGCCCTCCTCAGACAAAAAAGACAAATACAATGTCTTCCCTTTCAGCATAGATGCAGTGTTTCCCCTTCTTTCAGCCAAGCCATCCCCTGACACTCTGCCAAACAAGCCTGTTGAACACTCATGTACCTGGACTCTGGCAGAATGTCACTCGGCGTGTCGAGAGAAACCATTTCCAATCACCCCTGCCTACAACCGGGCCGCCATGGCCATTGCTCAATGAGTGTCGGCCTGTGAGCCAGGAGGCCCCAGTTTGATTCCCCATCAGGGCGCATGTCTGGGTTACGGGCCTGATCCCCAGTAGGGGGCGTGCACAAGGCAGCCGATCCGTAATTCTCTCTCATCACTGATGTTTCTCTCTTCCTCTCCCTTCTTCTCTGAAATCAATAGAAATATATTTAAGAAAGAAAAAAAAAAAAAAAGCATGGATCCCTTATTCTTTTCCTCTTCATTTTTCCTCTATTCTGGGTACACACATTGTTCTTGAAACCTGAGTATTATCAGCCTAAAGAGAGAGAGCGGTCACGGCCACAGCAGATTGCCCATTCGACCAGACTGAGCAAACAGGGGGACTGAGCAAACAGGCCGGGCTCCGGGGAACAGGAGCTGTGACTCACTACTCCCCCCAGACCCCGGTTTAAGGGAGCTGGACACGCATGTGGCGGGTGAGAAGGTCCACGAAGGAGGCATGGGTGCTCCCGGTGTCAGAGTGAAAGGTGCTCTCGCAGTTGACGGGATGGAAGGGAAGCTTTGTGGAGCAGGTGGAGGCCAGACAAGCAAATGGACCAACGGGTGTCCTTAGGGTTGGAAATGCAAACCATGGAGATGCCCATCGTGTTAGGGAGTTAAAATGCATGACCATCATTCCCCGAACGATGTAGCGAATCGAAGCCATGGCGGGGGTGGGGGTGAGAGCGTGCAGGAAAGAAGCGGGCAGCGAGGAAAAGACTGAGTTGTAAATGCTGCAAGGATGAGACTGCAGAGGATGGGGGGGGGGGGAGGTTAGACTGCAGGTGCGGTGCCGCTGACGCTGATGGGACAAGCACTTCGAGAAGGAAGGGGCAGTCCAGCTAGTTTGGCTCAGTGGGTAGAGCGGCAGCCTGCAGCCTGAAGGATCTCAGGTTCGATTCCACTCAGGCACGTGCCCAGGCTGCTGGCATTATTCCCAGGAAGGGGCACGCAGGAGGCAGCCGTTCCATGGTTCTCATTGCTATTTCTATCTATCCCTCTCCCTTTCTGAAATCAATGAAAACATTTTTAAAAGAAGAAGGAAGGGGCACAGTGCAGACTGCACAAAGAGGAGGACCAGGCAGAGCCCACGGGATCTGGCAACGCGGACATCATTTCACCAAAGGGAGGGGAGGGGGGGGCGGGGGTGGGGGGGTGAGGAGATGGAGCCTGGCTGTGTCACAGTGGAGACAGCACTCTCCCCTGACAGGAGGGGCCCTGGACCTGGGGGAGGAGAGGCTGTGAATGAGCTGGGGGAGAAACCACGGCGATGTGGTGGCAGGCAGGCCCATGACACAGCGATGGGCTTCCTGAGACAAGTGTGCCCCCTGTAAGCTGAGCACAGCGCAGTGTGGGCCTCGACTGCAGAAACACAATGTCCCCGCATCCGTGCTCAGGAACCGCTTCCCTCCTTCTCCCCCCCCCTTCCCCCCCCCCCCCCCCCACATTCCACATAATTGTCTGAGTCCTGCCTGGGGCTGTAACAGGAGGGCCTCCACTGGGGTTGGGGCAGCTGTCCACAGCCAGGATCGGCAGGCCTCCGGCTCCCAATTCCCTCCCGGGAGCGCGTCCTACAGAGCAGCGCGTTCAGAGAACCCTGCACCTCGGACTGCACCGTCCTGTGACCCTCGCACTTGAGATGAGGACCTGGACTTTCGGTTTCATTCATTCAAGTTCACGTACACATAAACACCAGCATGTGGCTGGCGGCTGGCAGCCAGCTAGTCTTTCCCGTGTGTAGCAAGTACGCAGAAATATGTATTTGCGGAGGACGGCGATAAACAACTGGAACCCTAATGTCCATCAGTGGGGGCTGGTTAAAGAAATTACGTTCCATGCCGAAACCGGTTTGGTTCGGTGGACAGAGCATCGGTCTGCGGACTGAAGGCTCTCAGATTCTATTCCAGTCAAGGGCATGTACCTTGGCTGTGGGCACATCCCCAGTGGGGGGTATGCAAGAGACAGCTGATCGATGTTTCTATCTCTCTCTCCATGTAAAAAATTAATAAAATATATTTTTTTAAAAAGAAATTACATTCCAACCTATGATGGAATGTCAGCCCTGCTAAGTAGAAACAGGGGGCCTTGGCTGGGTGGCTCGGTCGGTCGGTTGGAGCATCGTCCCACCCACCAAAAGGTTGTGGGTTTGATCCCCAGCCTGTGCATCCAGGAAGCAAGCGATCAATGTTTTCTCCCTCTCCCTCTGCCCCTTCCTCTCTCTCTAGAAATCAAAAGGGGGGGGGGAGGGGGAATCCTAAAGTGGTGATTAAAATGGGAAGGGGGAAAATTCAAAAAGGGGGAGAGGACAATGTGCACAGCACAGGCACCGGTTTTTGCAGGAAAGGACAGGATGTATGTGCCTAAATGTGCACGCATCGAGAATCTGGAAAGACGTTCCCCACGTGGTGGTAGCATTCTCTCCCGGGAGGGGAAATGAACGTGTGGGAAAGAGGCATAAAGAGGAGGTAACTTAAGCCTTTTTAACCTTTAGAAGAGGGTGCCGTGTACATTGTTGCTTAGTCAGATTAATTAATGAACCACTTAAATACAATAAAAATAGGGGGAAAAGAACTGGCTTATGAAACTGTACGGAAGCTGCAGTCAGGCATGGTATTGGAACAGCCGCCTGACCGCACGGACCCTGTACACGCCCCACCGCCCGAGGGTGGTGCACACTGGGGGCAGACTCTGGCTTGGCTCGGAAATTGGTTCTGGCAGTTAATCTGGCTTCTCCCTCGCCCCCAGGTTAAATTAAATTGTGCACACGCTCCTCGGTTTAGCACAGCCAGTCTTGCCGGGAAGGCCAGCTTCGGTGTCCTGCCTGCTGGCCGGGGGGAGGGAGGGGCAGACAGCCGGTGCTGTTTCCAGAGCCCCGGGCTAGCTTAGCCACCTTGGATTTGTGTAATCCCCTTGAACCGAAGGAAATGTCAACTCAGGGTCAGCGTGGTGTCTGGGGGCCTGGCCGACACGACGCCTGCTGTCTAGACCCAGCCGAGCACACTCAGTGCGCAGACTGTCGCGGGCCACACGCCCCTCCCTAACTGGACCTCAGTTTCCCCTCAGGACAGAGGCAGTGGGGTGGGATGGGGCTCTGGCACTCAGGAATGAGGGGCGTGCAGCTCATTCATGGCCGGGAGGACAGTCCAGGTCCTCACGTACCAGGGACTGCAGCAGGGGAGACCCTCAGGGGGGCCCAGAGGTCTGTCTGGGTGCCCCGGAAGTGCAGTAAGCTCTCCTCCGTGCCCTTGCCAGAGGCTCCCCGGCCTCCCCTTCCTTCCAGGCTGCTTGGGGGTGAGGGCTGGGGTGGAGACGAGGGCTGGGGTGGAGACACAGCCTGGGTTGATATCCAAGCTCTGCATCAATCTGAACCTCAACCACTCCCACCGCCACGGCCCGTTAGTCATTCGTTAAGATGACTGTGTACTCTGCTGTATACAGCCGGTGCTCACCCAGGTGCCTCTCGCTGCTCCTCGGGCTCCTGAGGGGACAGAGTGTGAAAGCAGGTGCACACCCATCTTGCTGCTATTGTTGTTATTATTATTACTATTACTACTCTTAAAAGCTCATTTTCCCTGTGGTTTTAATCAGAAAATGTTATGTAGGAGCCAATCACCCATCCTCCCACCTCTTTTGGCCAGCCAACTGCAGATTAAGCCAGATGGTTAAAATTTGCAGCCAAGAGTTAAGTTAAAAAGCCAGATGACTCAAGAATCATTCCTCAGGAGTCTTTCTCACCTTCCTCCTTCCCCAAAAATCTATTGACACTCAAATAAAATATGTCTAAGTCCTGGCAATTGCCCTGGGCATCTTCGAGACGAATGGGGAGGGAAAATTGTTTTAAACTCCATTTGAATACTACCAGTGCTAACACAGAACAAGGGTGTGTGTGTGTGTGTGTAAAAAAGGGGGGGGGGGACAGAGAGAAGGTGGTGAGAAGAGGTATAGAGGTATCAAGGAGCATTCCCAGAGGAGGAGACACTTGAGCTCAAGATAAGAGGAAGCCATAACCTGTTTGACTCAGTGGATAGAGCATCGGTCTGCGGACTGAAAGGTCCCAGGTTCGATTCTGGTCAAGGGCATGTAACCTTGGTTGCAGGCACATCCCCAGTGGGGGGTGTGCGGGAGGCAGCTGATCGATGTTTCTCTCTCATTGATGTTTCTAACTCTCTATCCCTCTCTCTTCCTCTCTGTAAAAAAATCAATAAAAATATTTTTAAAAATAAAAAAGTAAGAGGAAGTGCAGAAGTGGCGGTGAGGGCCCAGGGCGATGGGGGACGATGGGAGACCATGGGGGACAGTTCTAGTGAGGGGGCGGCATGGACAAAGGGCGGATGCAGAAACAGCACACACGGTGCAGTGACGTGCAGACAGCATGATGGGAAGTGAGGCAGCCGCACAGGCAGGATAACAGCCCCCAAAGATGTCAGACCCTAACCTGGAACCTACACACGTCGCCCTCCGTGCAAACAGGGTCTCTGCAGATGTGATGAAGGCCAGGTCCTTAAAACGGGGAGGTTGTCCTGGATCACCTGGGGGGACCCTAACGGAGATCACACACATCCTTACGCAGTGGAGGCGACAGATCTGACCACACTGACAGAGGAGAGGCCATGTGACCACGTGGACGGAGATGAAGTGATGGAGCCACGAGCCAGGGCCGCCTGCAGCCGCCAGAAGCTGCAGAGACGTGAAAAGAGATGCTGAGAGGAGGGAGGAGTGGTGGGCAGAGGACAGCAGCAGGCGGGCCTGGGGGGCAGGGCTAGCCTAAGAGGTTTAGGAGGTGAAATTACTCTTTTATTTTGTTGTTGTTTTAACTGCTTCTTGGTTGAAGAGGCCAAGAAGCACTGAGGCTGCCTCAGGGACGTCTAACAAGAGGGACGTCACAGGCCCCGTGGCTGGGTGTGCCCTGTCTCTCGGGGGCCGATGGGGCCCCTTCCTGGGCTTGGCATCCTGGCCCTCAGCCTCGAAAGGGCCTCACCCAAGTCGTGAGGCAGTAGAGCTGGGCACAAAGCTACTTCCAGGAAAGGACACTTGGGACCCTGACCGCACATCCCTGGGAGCAGGCAAGAGACAGGTTTTGTGCTGGTTGGGTTGGGACAGTGGTCGGCAAACTCATTAGTCAGCAGAGCCAAATATCAACAGTAAGACTGAAATTTCTTTTGAGAGCCACATTTTTTAAAATTAACCTTCTTCTAACGCCACTTCTTCAAAATAGACTGGCCCAGGCGGTGGTATTTTGTGGAAGAGCCACACTCAAGGGGCCAAAGAGCCACATGTGGCTCGCAAGCCACAGTTTGCCGACCACGGGGTTGGGATAATTGGAGCACTGAGGAGAAAGCATTGTTCACCGTTCAAAAAGCACGTGGTGGGGGTTAGAGCCCTCACAGCCCTATCCTGAGCTCACATCGCTCAGACAGGCAGGAGGCTAACTGGGTGGGCACAGCCTCCCAGACACAGCGAGCAGAGGGCAGGCCCTCGGCCTCCTGCACCCCCTCGCCCCCCACTCCCAGGACATAGGCAGCTCCGGCCACCCCTGAGTGAGGGACAAGTTCTGGAAACATGCTGAACTTGGACTTTTTCTCCTGTCACTGCCTCAGATCAACTATGTCTGGTCGCCCTTTCTATCTCCCGAACCTCCGCCTCAGGAAGAGTCCATAGCAGGAAACAGAACGAGAGGAAACCCTGAGCCCCAAATCCAGGAGGGACGGAAGCCACGAGGGAAGCGCCAGAACACTCCAGTTGCAGGCTCGGGGCCCACACCCTCGTCTCACACCTTCCTTTCCAGGAGGCTGGGGTTCGCAGCCTCTGGAAGAACCTCGTGGGCCGTGGGCCGTGGGCCGTGGGCCGTGGGAGGTGGGAGATTCCAGAGCCTGGGATGGCCCTTCCCCGCCCGCTGCCATGGGGACGGAGATTAGCCAGCACTAAGCTCCCAGGGCCAGTCAGCAGGGCCCACTGTGTCTCCACCCAATGGGCACTGAGGTTGCTAAGTACACCTAATCCAGCTGTCACCAGGCACCCACCCTCCTCTGCAAACAACAGCTGGTCAGGGCTGGTCCCGGCTGCCCATCTGCCACCAGCCCTCCCCGGCTGGAGCAGTGCTGTCTCCGAGACGGCCCTTATCCCGAGGCCCATCACCCCTCGTTCCCGCCCGGGGGCTCAGATGGGATTTTCCATCCCGCCCCCCTGGCCATTGCGGGCACTGCGAGTCCCAGATCGGCCATCTGTCCCCCTCCATCCCTGCTCCATCCCTGGCCCTCACCAGGCTGAGCGGCAGGCTCTGAAGTCCGACGTGAATTCTGGCACCGGCTCTGTGACCCTGGGCAGGCTAGTCTCTGTGCCTGAGCTCCTTCTCATGTATCATGTATAAGATGGAGACAACCCGGGCCGGTGACTTTCAACCTTTTTCTTCTCGTGGCACACATAAACTACTGAAATTCTGCAGCACCTCAAAAATGTACTTTTTGCTGATCTGACAAAAACAAGGGGTATGATTTTGATTCACTCACTAGGTGCCTAGTGTTACGTTGGCCACAGCCATTTGGTGCGGAGAGGACCCGGCCTACCACTTAATTCACAGCCTGCGGGGAAGAGCTCGGTGTTCCTGATTACAGGCGCCTGCAGCGTCTTTTCGCCGTTCTGTGCCACACCGGGGTCTGTGCCACAGCGGGGTCTGTGCCACAGTGGGGCAATCGCTGGCCTAGGCTCGGCAGAGCCTGGGAGGACTCAGCTAGTTCACAGGCTCGGAGCATCTTTCAGGGTCTGGCTCACGTGTCCAGGACACGCAAGCTCTTTCTTGCCCCCCTGCAGGACCTCTGCCCCTCTGGAGCCCTCCCCCCCCCACCCCCCCGGCAGCAGACCTCCCTTAACTCAAGCAGGGCCTTCAACTCTGTTTCCCCTCTGGTAAGGAGACCAAGAAGCAGTTTTATAACGCTCCTCACGAAGTGTCCTGAAAACTTCGAATGGATCTCAAGAATCTAGTGGAGCCTGGCCTGTGTGTCTCAGTGGCTGCACGAGGAGGTCACAGTTCAATTCCAGGTCGGGGCGGGTGCCCAGGTTGAGGGCTCCATCCCCACCAGATGGTGTGCGGGAAGCAGCTGATCCATGATTCTCATCATTGATGTTTCTTTTCTTTTTTTTTTAAGTATATATTTTATTGATTTCTTTTACCAATAGGAAGGGTGAGGGATAGAGAGCTAGAAACATCGATGAGAAACATGGATCAGCTGCCTCCGGCACACTCCCCACCAGGTATGTGCCCGCAACCAAGGTACATGCTCCTGACTGGAATCGAACCTGGGACCCTTGAGTCTGCAGGCCGACACTCTATCCACTGAGCCACACCGGCTAGGGCTCATCATTGATGTTTATGTATATGTGATGTTTATATATATATATTTTTTTTTTATCGATTTCAGAGAGGGGTATATACACACACACACACACACACACACACATATATATATATATCCCTCTCTGAAATCGATAAAAATACATTAAAAAAAAACTCCCAAAATGTAGAATCCACAAACCTGAACGAGGTTTGCATGCTGAGGGACTGAACAAATAACAGTGTCACTCAGGGGGTATGAAAAGGAGAGTCTGGGGTGGGCCCACTAATGTCATCGGTTTAGGTGGACAAAGGCACGAACTTGAACTTGACACTGTGGGGAGCCTCTGGCGCGGGTGGCCTCACTGTGTGGTGCTGCCGTGGGAGACGCTCTTGATCCCGGGCCCCGGCAGCACCGAGTGGCCCGAGCACAGCCACACACTGTGCTTCCGAGAGAGGAGAGAAGGTGTGGAGAGGACACAGCCTCCCCCACACGGCTCCCCGTGGCACAGCTCGCACAGTGTGGAACGCACATCTAGAAGGCAGGTGTCTGCAGGCTGGGACACGGCGGCCTTTGCCCGCACAGCGGGGCCTGAGAGGTGGTGGCTTCCTATTCTCACCTCATCGATAAGCAGCAGCTGGAAGGGGAGCCAGAGCAGGGGTCTCCATTTCCCATGGCTCGCTAGCAAGGGGTAAGCGAGTCCCTCTCACCACGGGGAGACAGGAGACGGACTTGAAAATGCCAGTTTAACCCTTCACTCACTCACTTGCATCTGCCCAGACCCAGGGAGAAGCCGTGTGGCCCTGAGAGAATAGATGCCTGGCCAACTGACCAGCACTTTCTACCCATGTGTCCGTCAGGGGCCAGACGTGCAGCCCGTGTGTGTGTGTGTGTGTGTGTGTGTGTGTGTGTGTGTGTGTGTGTACACATATGGAGAGGAGAGAGAGAGAGAGAAACATCAACGATGAGAGAGAATCTCTGCCAGAAGCTTCCTGGCCCCACACTGGGGCAGATGCTCTGGGCCTCTTGTGTCCCGCCCGGTGGCACCTGCTCTCAGCGAATCCCCAGCCTGCCACCTGTCTGCTCCCCCACCCAGTCCATCACTGGGGACTTGCAAAGACACACCTTTCCAAAGCTCAGCCTGCTCCTCAGAAGCACCCCAAGAGATGCTTGTGGACCAAATGCCAGGGGACCCCCGCAGATGCAGCCCCACTAGCCACGGCGGGGGGAGAGGGTGCGGGGCCACCCCTGAGACAGGCCGCTGGGTGGGGGATGGGCTGTGCAAGCCAGAGGCTCACATGCTCAGTCCAAAGGGGCCCCACCGGGACAGTGGCCTCCAGACGGCAACATGAAGACGCGGCTGTCCTACAGACCTTCAAAGGGAACACACCACGTCTGCCGCACACCGCATGGCGCTGAGCAACACCTCCTCCAGCTGCAGCCTCCGCAGAGGCATCTGGGAAGAGAGGGGTCTGAAGTCTGGTCCCTGAGCAGCCATCGCACAGATGCCCTGAGTACTGACAGATTCAGGGCAGGGCCACTGCTGGCACTGCCCTTCCTGCTCCCTCTTTCCAAAGCCCTTGCAGCCCACAGCAGGTGGCCGGCTTTTGAAATACGACTTTCCGCCCTGGCCAGTTTTGCTCAGTGGATAGAGCATCGGTCTGCAGACTGAAGGGTCCCAGGTTCGATTCCGGTCAAGGGCATGTACCTTGGTTGCGGGCACATCCTCAGTGGGGGGTGTGCAGGAGGCAGCTGATCGATGTTTTTCTCTCATGGATGTTTCTAACTATCCTCCCTTCCTCTCTGTAGGAAATCAAAATTATTTAAGAAAATAAAAAAATAAGGCTTTCCTTTCCCCTTGCCCAAGGCAGAGTGGCCCAGAACCCCCCCACCCCCTACACCTGAGTTCTGAGGGGCAGGCTCTTGCCTCCTATGGGGGCAGACTCTTCCCTAGCTGCACCCCATCCCAGCGGACTTCCCTGGACCAGGCTGCTGTCTGTGTTGCAGCTGCTGGCATTCCTTCCGCCTGCTCTAATCATGAACTTGAAGGAGAGGGGTGGGGAAGGGTGTTCAAGGCTCTGAAGCTTTGCAGGACTAACAGGTTCAGATCACTCACTTCCTCTGGAAAATCAGCCCTAGACCCGGGGGTCCCCCGCCCCGCCCAGCTGTGACAGCAGGTGGGCCAGTCACCCCCCTTGCCTGGAGAGAAGCAATCAGATGTGAGTGCTGCATGTTGCTAGGAAGCAACCGGCAACAGCTGGCTGCGAAATAAGTCGTGTCCCTGGGAAAGCATGTTCCTGGCCGCTAATTAAATGTTGCCGAAGCGTCTCTTCCTTCGGGGAGCTATAGAAATGTGCCGAATTAATGCGCCCAGGAGCAGGCAGAGCGCAGCGGGTTCACCCGCCTGCCAAGGCCCCTCCTGCCTGAGCACAGGCAAGGCTCAGGGGGCCGGGAGGAAATGGCCAAGCCCCTGGAGGCTGGTGAAGTAAAAACTATGCCCTCAGACTATTCAACTCAACGGGCACACAGCACCTGCCTGTGCCACCTCTACTCGGCCTGCGGGGGAGTGCCCTGGGTAAGGGCGTTTTAAAGCTCTGTAAAGTCCCTTCTGGGTGTGTCTCCAAAAGCAATGGAAGGGTCTCTGAGAAGTGTCTGCACACTCGTGTTTATGGGAACACTTGTCACAACAGTCAAGGAGTGGAAGCAGCCCAGATGTGCTCTGATGGATGAAGGGGTAAATGAATGTGTTCCTGCACACAGAGAAATGTGGCTCTGCCTTGAGGAAGGGAATTCTGACAGTGCTACAACAGGGAGGACCCTTGAGGACCTCATACTCAGAATAAGCTAGACCCGTGGTCAGCAAACTGCGGCTCCCAAGCCACATGCGGCTCTTTGGCCCCTTGAGTGTGACTCTTCCACAAAATACCATGCCTGGATGAGTCTGTTTTGAAGAAGTGGCATTAGAAGTTTCAGTTTAAAAAATTTGGCTCTCGCCGAAACCGGTTTGGCTCAGTGGATAGAGCGTCGGCCTGCAGACTGAAAGGTCCCGGGTTTGATTTCAGTCAAGGGCATGTACTCTGGCTGCGGGCACATCCCCAGTAGGGGGTGTGCAAGAGGCAGCTGATGGATGTTTCTCTCTCATCGATGTTTCTGACTTTCTTTCCTCTCTGTAAAAAACCAATAAAATATTTTTTTTAATGTGGCTCTCAAAAGAAACTGCAATCGTTGCACTGTTATTTGGCTCTGTTGACTGATGAGCTTGCCAACCACAGAGCTACACCAAAGGAGACTAGTGCTGTGTGGCTCCACCTGACAGGGTCTGAAGTGTCCCACGTAGTCAAATGCGTGGAAACAGAAGGCAGAATGGTGGTTACCACGGGCTGGGCAGAGGCAAATGGGGACTTATTTCCTGGGTATAGTTTCCATTTTGCAGGATGAAAATGTTGTAGAGATTGCTTGCATAACAATGAGAATATACTTAACACGACTGAACTCTCACCATCGATGTTTCTCTCTCTCCCTCTCTGCAATCAATAAAATAAATAAATAAAATAAAAACACATCTCCAAGTTGATGAACTGATACAGCTTCCCATGTGAGGTGCCCAGCACAGTTCTGGGCCATCATGAGCTCTTAGTCAATGTTCACATTCAACGACAAGCTCTCGGCAAACAGCTCCTGCCGGCCACTGCGCCTGGCCACAAAGAGGGTCAGGGACGCTGTGGTTGTCGCGGGCCGGGGCGTGCTGGGTGGCACCACCGCAGAGGCCGCCATCTCTGGCGGGTGAGCAGGAGCTGCGCCTGGAGAAGCGCCCCGCCTACGGCGCTGGGTCATCAGGAAATGGGAGATGCCACAAGGGCTGCGCACACTCTCCGTGACACTAAAGCCGCCAAGGGATCTAGAGAGGAGGAGGCGGAGGCAGCTAGCACTTACGGAGTCTTCACTGTACACAGGGCTGTCATTAACATTCAGTGCCCACGTCAACCCGCCACGAGGAAGCTGTCCGTTTGGAAGCTGCCCGTTGTCAACCCTGAAGCTCTGAAAGATCAGAGCCAACCACCCACTGTCTAGTTCAGACAATGGTAAAAAGCAACCTCCACCTTTTAATCTTGTGTGAATGTTTGCTGATTGGCTATTACTGGGATTGCCTGCCTGGAGCTATGGGTGGATCCCAAAGTCTTAATAAAAGGGATCCGTAGGCCGGAGCAAAGTGGAGTCCTACCCCTTGAGTTGGGCTCCCGCCTGGCCCCCAATATTTCCAAGTTAATATTTTCTAGTCTCTTTCATTTGTTTGCGGCCCCCTCCAGAGCCTGAACCCCGAACCTGAGCCCTGAACCACGAGGGACGTGAAAGGGGTTCACTACACTGTCCCTCTTTTACAAGGAGAAACTGAGTCTCAGTGAAGTCCTTAGGACACGGCTAGCAGATGAGGGAGCCCAGGCTCACTGTGAGCCTGAGGCGCTCCCATAATCCCACCAGGACTCGCAGGGCGCAGAACCCGAGGCCTGCTCTGCCTCCGGCATCGTGTCTGCCTCTGAATCAAACGCTGCGTGATGGCAGCTCAGAGTTTTGTTTCTTTATTTTTTATTGATTTTTTACAGAGAGGAAGAGAGGGACAGAGAGCCAGAAACATCAATGAGAGAGCAACATCGATCAGCTGCCTCCTGCACACCCTCCACTGGGGATGAGCCTGAAACCGAGACACACGCCCCTAACCGGGACCGAACCCAGGACCCTTGAGTCCGCGGGCCGACGCTCTACCCACTGAGCCACACCGGTCAGGGCCGAGTTTTGTTTCTTTAAAAACAACAGAGTTACAGCTATAAAGGGCATCCACCGAGCAGATGAATGTTGTAAACAAAACCTCCGCCTGGAACATCCAAATCGCTTAATGTGCTCCGTGGCTTGCAGAGCACGCGCTGCAGAGCCGTTATGCTGATTACCAGTAATTACAAGCTCCTCGTTAAGGAACGGCCCAAAGGGCCTCTGCACAGGCGCACTCGGCTGCGGCGGAGTGACTCTGTACTCGAAAATAATGAAGCTGCCGTTCTTTTAAAAATTATCTCATTTAGGCTTCTCACTGATTTATGCCGTGCTCTCTGCGAGGCCTCTGAATGGAAGGCCTTCTGCTGAATCTAAAGGGAACCTTTCTCTCAAGGTCCCGAGTAGCTTCACACAGGTCACACTGACATGTCAGCTCCCCAGAGAGTAGGGGTGAGCGGAGAGAGGTTCAGGGAAGAATTCAGATCTGGAAGATTATCTTCCCCCAAACTTACCGCTTTTCTTAAACATTCTGGTTCCAGCCCTAACTGGTTTGGTTCAGTGGATAGAGCACTGGCCGGTGGACTGAAAGGTCCTGGGTTCGATTCCAGTCAAGGGCACATGCCCGGGTTGTGGGCTCGATCCCCAGTGGGGGGCGTGCAGGAGGCAGCCGATCCATCATTCTCTCTCATCATGGATGTTTCTCTCTCCCTCTCCCTTCCCCTCTGAAATCAATAAAAATATTTAAAATTAAACAAAAAACATTTTTGTTTCAAAGATCTTTTTTCCAAAGATTCTTGAGATCCCCTGGACATATGTGGAGAGAAGACACCAGATTGACTGACAGAGTCTCAAATCCTCTAGAAACGGTGTTAATATAAGCAAACATGTAGGAGCAGAGAACTTAACGTGGGTCAAGTACTCAATAGGCCGAGTGCTTTCCCTCCCATTTTGGAGAAGTCCTTTAGCGACAAGGAATTCCAGGCCAGCTCCGGTATGGCTGCAGGACTGTGGGAGAGCCAGGCAAATTACAGAACCCCCAGGACTGGAACTCCAGCACCGGAATCCCAACTGGGCCTCCTGAGAACTGGAACCGAACTGGTGCCATGCCAGCAGGAACTACAGGCCTGAGATCCCTCCACTGGGGGACCTGCCTCCCTCTCCACACCCACCGGTCGCGCCAAAGCCCGATTCAACACGGCGCCAGCAGCACGGAAACGCCCTGGCTCACAGGCCTGGAGAGCCGGACGTCAGCTGGGCTTCCCGGGTGTGAGCTCATCTTCCGTGTCTTCGGTGGTCCGGGTCCTTCCCTCCTCACTCTGCCATCAAGAGGGTCAGCTTCACCCTAAGGCTTCCCGAGTATGATCGTAGGGTGCGGGGATAATGCAAACGGGGGGCTGTGTGCTCAAAGAGAAACGTTGCCCCAAAAGTCCCAGAGACCTTTACCTTGTAGTAGCACTGACCTGAATGAAGTCACGTGATTGCTAAACCAACCCCTCGTGCTGGCTGGCTTCGGCCTGGCTCTAATTCTCATCACTAGCGAAGAGCGCAGGACGATCGAGATCGGTTTAGAGTGCTCAGGGCACACGTGGCTGGAGTGAAGTCACTCATGTGGGTGGTGGAGGGAAGGAGGGGGGAGGGGGAAAAGGTAATAATGCCCAAGTTGTTGGCTCCAGTAAACGGGTAGACACTAACGCCGTACGGGAAATCTTAGAGGAAAAACGGGTCAGCTATGGGGGTGGGGATCAGCAGCATCGTTTTGGACACGTAAGTTGTAAAATGCCTATTACACTCCAAACCCAGAGGCCAAGTGAGCTGTGGGACAGATGAACCTGGAGCTCAAGGGAGGGGTCAGGACTGGAGCCGTAACTGAGAGTGACCAGCACACAGCGAGGAATGGAGAAGTCAACTACGGGAAGAGCGTACAGACAGAAAGAGTGAGGCCCGAGGCCACAGGCAGGGCAGAGGCGGCGGAGAAGCCGGCGAAGGGACCGAGAAGCGGGGCCAGCAAGGCAGGCAGAAAGCCAGGAACATGTCCTGTCCTCGGGACCAACAGGGACAGGCGTTTCCTGACGCCGAGAGAACTCAAGAATGCCCTGTGCCGGGAGGCTGAGGAAGAAAGGGACCCGAGGTGAGCCTATACTGGCCCCGTGGACTCGCTGGCCACCTAGCCCAGGGGTCGGCAAACTCATTAGTCAACAGAGCCAGATATCAACAAGACAACGATCGACATTTCTTTGGAGAGCCACATTTTTTAAACTTAAACTTCTTCTAACGCCACTTCTTCAACATAGACTCGCCCAGGCCGTGGTATTTTGTGGAAGAGCCACACTCAAGGGGCAAAAGAGCCCCATGTGGCTCACGAGCCGCAGTTTGCTGACCACAGACCTAGACGCCCCAGTTTCAGTGGATGGTGGGGACAGAGCCTGCATGGGGTGGGCTGAGGAAAGACGGAACGTGGGGAAGCAGACACATTTCCTTTAGACAACTCTCTCGGGAAGGTTTTCTGTGACGGGTACGGGAGGAACGGGCAGTAGCTAAAGGGAATGGTGGGCCGGAGCAGGAGTCTTTATTTCAAACAGGAAGACCCTCCCCACACTGACGTGATGATGGGAATGACCTGTCTAGAGATGGATGATGCAGGAGAGAGAAAATAACTGCAGGAGCAAAGAAGTCAAAAGGGGGCGCAAGCAGGTGCGGGAGGAGCTGGCCTTTCAGAGAAGCAGGAGGAGAGGCGGCCCATGAGCACAGACAGATGCGGATCGCTGGCTAAAAGGCTGAAGAAGACACAGAAAGGGAAGTTCGGTTCCACAGGTATGTCACTGCTTCTGGACCCTGATGTGTCCGGACCTACAGAGACCCTCGGAGTCTGTCCCAGCCCAAGCCCTCCGTTCTCTGGATTCCCACCAGGGGCTTGAGGGCCTCCCGGCCTCCGACTCTCTTCCCTCCAAGCCGTCCTCCTAGACCGGCGAGCACTGCCTCTGGGAAACCCGTCCTGCCCTCCGCAGCGTAACACCCGAGCACGTGCACAAGATGGCTCTTCAGGCCTCAGTCCCATTGCCTTGCCCCCACCCCAGCCGGTGCTGCAGCCGCATTCCCATCGCTGCCCTTTCCACAATCCGGTTGGCCCTCTTCAGGCTACTATGCCCTTGAACACGCTGGTTCTCCTTGCAATGTCCTCCGCCCTGGCTCATACGCTCCACCCCGTCCCAGCACAGCTGTGCTCCTCGCCTCGTCACCCCTCCACTGTTCCTACACAGACAGTTCTGGAGCTTTTACTGGTTTGCACCGTAATTCCCTTCATCTGCCCGTTTCTCTCCTCAGCATCTTGACACAGCACCTCCTGAGTCATGGCAGGTGAGCACAGGTGCTCAGATACTAAATGACAACGATGAAATCAGCCAAAATGTTTTGACAGGGCTCAGCATCTCCTCTCCCATTCCTCTGTCCCCAGGGCAGTCACTGTGACTGCTGAAGGGTCCAGGACCAGCTGTCTGCAGCCAGGGCTCCTTCCAAAGCTACCTTCGTGCTCAGATGTCACCAGGCAAGCCTGCTACGGGAACGGCGGGCACACGGTGAAGATGAAGTGTAACAGCCTGACAAGCGCTCTGGAGGAGACAGCTGAGAACGACGTGGCAGCGGCTGGGGGCCGGCAGGTGTGCGCAGGACAGCTGTGATGGCTCAGCCATCCAGGAACAACCAGCCTGATCCCTCTAGGGACAACTGGCGTGGGCCAGCTCCCACCACCCCAACTGCAGTTCGTGCTCGACAGCGTCTGTCTCTGCGGCGGCCACAGAGCCGCCCACTCTCCCACCTGCACACACAGACGGCACAGATGGGCGCATGCTTCCGCGCGAGAATGTGCAATTACCGGCCCCTCCAGCTGCAGCAGTCCCCAGGAGAAAGCCCGAGGGAGGGAAACAATCGTGGCAGATGACTGTCTTCCATGCTGGCACACACACTCTTCTCCCGACAGCAGCTGCTGCATCCGTGGCCTCTGGCGCCTTGCACAGTCCTTCCTGGGACCCGTGTATTTGAAAAGCATTTGGGGAGATCAGAACATAAGGCAGCCATCAAACAGGATGTATTTGTATAAGAAAATACCAAGGCTTTATTCTGTTTTCTTATAAAGATAGCCCTGCTTGCTGACTAAGGAGAAAGAGAGTACACAGTCCTCACGAGTCCACCTCATGAGTGACCTGCTACAGAACGCTCACATAATGCCAAAGAAGGGGCACAAAGGGAGTAATGCTCTCATCTTCATAGCAATGATGCAAATTAAAATAAAAACTGAACTTGATTAGTGCCGCACATTCCCACAGGGAAAAGCAAGAGGCTCTGAGACCATCAGTAGTTTTTTCCGGACACAACGGACTTCTGGCGGGCTGGGCCGCCCGCAGTGCCCTCTCGGCCCGCCCCGTCTGAGGAGCAGGGGGCCGTCTGGGACCCACAGAGTGCTGGTCAGGCGTGTGTGCTTTCGTCCAGGACAGGGGGGACCGTCTGGGAAGACCAGGGAGCCGGGTGCGGGAGGCCCTACGTGCAGCAGTGCCGCATGTGGAAGTTGACGACGTACTCAGCGTTAGTCCTCTGCACGGAAATGGCAAAGGGCTCAAAGGGGTGGAACGTGAAGGCCACCAGGCGGCGCACTGTGTGGTTGATGGGGCGGCCCAGTAAGCCTGCCTGGATCTCAAACTTGAGCAGACCAGAGTCCCGAGCATAGAACCTAAACAGAGAGAGAGAGACAGACAGACAGACAGAGAGGACGGTGTCGATACTCACCACCACCTTGAGATGTGCACAGCAGGGGAACCCCTGACACCAGCCCCAGCGTGTCAGAACTGCAAAGTCACCTGCGGCTAGTCAGCTCATTTAGGGCAGGGAGATCATGAATTTTACTATGTTGTCCTAAGCCAATAGGTCGCTTCTCTTTCCCAAGACAGCCCTTCACTAAAACTTCAATTACAGCCTCCCCTTTTCCTAAAGCTATCTACCCCAAAACTGTCTAAAAACACAATGTGAGCCATGAGCCCTGGCCTGTGTGGCTCAGTGGATAGAGCGTCAGCCTGCGGACTGAAGAGTCCCAAGTTCGATTCTGGTCAAGGGCATGTACCTTAGCTGCGGGCACATTCCCAGTAGGATGTGTGCAGGAGGCAGCTCATCGATGTTTCTCTCTCATTGATGTTTCTAAACTCTCTATCCCTCTCCCTTCTTCTCTGTAAAAAAGCAATAAAGTATTTTTTTTAAAGAAATAAAATGTGAGCCATGTATGCAATTTAAAATTTCAGGTAGCCACATTAAAACTGTTTAAGGTGAAATTAAGATTAATAATATATTTTATTTAATCCAATATTGACATCCAAAATATCATTTCAATCTACAGTCAATATAAAATAGATTAATGAGATACTATACATTTTTTGTACTAAACCTTTGAAATTTGATACACATTTGACACTTGAGCAAACCTCAACTTGGCCTGACCACATTTTAAGTGCTCAATAGTCACGTGTGGCTAGTGGCTACCATATAGGACAGTGCAGATCTACACTCATACTTGAGTATTTCATTTTTAAGAATAAGTTCTTTATTTTATTAAATTTACTGAGAATAAACTATTTTGAAAGATTCTTCACACACAAAAACAAAATACTAAGAAGTTTTAAATTTTTCATCTACCATAGCAAGATTCAAGATACTCCCTCCATCCCAGTTCTAAATACCCATAATGCAAAGTAAGTGCCCTGAGTACTACTGATGATCAGCGGGGTAGGGGTTAATTAAGGGAAGGTCTAGAAAATGAAGAGCCTGAATTAAATAACTATAACTTCCCCTTCGGGAAGCAAATTTATAATAGACATAAATATATTCATATCCTTTGACTCAATAATTCCATTTCCAAGTATTTATAACCTCAGAATTTAAATGAAGTAAATGAGTGACATGAATAGAGATGGCTACTGTGGCATTAGCTCCACCGGAAAAAAAGCAGAAAGAGGTCCCATGCTCAGTAACAGGGGAACAGTTAAGTATGGTGCAGCCACTTGATGGAATAATATGCTGTCATTAGGACTGTACCTGTGAGGACCTTGTAACAACACAGAAACACATTCAGAAGATAAAAGCCGACTACAGAGTATCATGCTGACCACCACACAGTTGTGAAATGGAGACACGCATGTGACAAGGACTAGAATGGAATTCCCAATGAAGGTGTCATGGCATTACCTCTTCATAGGCTTTTAATATCCTCACAGTTCCATTTTAAATTACAAGTAAATAAGAATTACAAGAAAAAACCCTTTAGTCAGGAGCAATGGCATTTCCAGATGTGTTAATTAGGGTAACTTTTCAAATTAGAAAGGTGAGGAAGTCAGAGAGGAGAGGAATGTATCTCATGCTATTGGATCATATCCAATGAGACCACTACATGCTTTTAGTATGTGAAAAGCACATTCACCTTACCCACATAGTCCCCAACATACAAGAGGCTCGTAATTTAAAGTGAGTTGTCTGAGCTTCTAAATCTATCAGTTTACAGAGAATATGGCGGAATGAGAAAAACAGTAAATACTACTCGAGGGATGCAAGGAGCAAAATCTAGGATGTGTGGGACTTTACAGGATGAGCCACCTGGTTTCCCCAACACTATTACCAGGAAAATAAGAGGGAAACAGAATGTACAGAATAAAAAAGACAACAAAATAGTGACCAAATGCAATGGAGGCACCTTGTTTAGATCCTTACTTGGAACAAACTGTAAAAAGAAGATTCATGAGACAACAGGCAAGTGTGAAATCTGATCAGATATTTGGGGTTCTCAATCAAGTTCTGCTTGCTTTCTCCAGATGAAATAATGGTAATGAGGTTGCATTTTAAGTCCTTATCTTTTAAAAATTCATACTGAAATATTTAGGAGGAAAGTGCTATGACACGTGGGTTGCTTCAGAATAACCCAGAGTGGCAAGTCTCGAGGGGAGCAAGTAGGTGGTGGTAGAAAGAGATCAAACAACCCTGACCACCAGCTGACACTGCTGAAGCCGGGTGATAGGCGTATGGGGGTTTATTATACTCTTCTGGTTTTTATAGGGTTAAATTTTTCCAGAATAAAATGATGTCACCTGGGTTTTGGAACTGGACTGCAGTTGGAACGATTAACTGTACAGAATTATTTCACACGAGCCTGTTTAGCACACACTGAAGCTGGATTATGAAATACTAACGACACTGTTCCGTGTGAAAAAGGCTCACACTCCATCTCGGGGCTCCAAGAACACCCAGCTGCCCTGAGACAGCCCATGGCGACAATGGTGTCACCCCCCCAGCACCCTTCACAGCTCACAGAGCAACACACGCTCTGACTTGGAGACAGGTGGGTCTGACTGGGCATCAGTGAGGGAAGGGACTGGCTGTCAGAGGTTACCTTCCAGCAATCACACTGAGACAGTTACAAGTACATTCCAAATCCACATTCCCAAATTCCCCAAAGGAAGAAGGCTGCGTTTCTCTAAAACCTCCTATCCCCCGTATTATCTCTGCTATCATTCCCAGTAGGTAAGTGGGCGGATTAAATCATTTGAGCTAGATAAAACTTCAAAGTCTGAGCCATCAACATCATTACGAAATAGTATTAGATCACTAAATGGAAAAGTATGGTTTCCTTCCCCGGGTGCCTTTAAAGGAAACTGGTACCTGAACTGGATGTTTTGGTGAGAAGCAGAGTAGGAGTTATTCATTTATGCGACTACTCCTATGTGAGCAAAGCACCCACCGCATTACAGGGAAAAGGCTCCCCTTCCAATTCACCCTATGAGCAGAAAGGACACAAGCACACAAAGTGATGTCCAAGAAGAAAAGAGAGAGAGAAAGAGAGAGAGAAGGCATGACCAGCCCTCGCCACGTGCTCGGAACTGCAGCTTGCAGCTGAGCAGAGACGCTGTACCTGATCGGGTGATCGCCGCACGTCTTGGGCCGCTCCATGACTGACACCCACTTGTCATCGTAGCTGAAGAGCGACAGATCGAGGTAGGGGCTGCCGCTGTAAGACTGGGCGCTGATGGGGAGCTGGCCCAGCAGCCGGCGGACGGCCTCGGTGTGGCCTCCGTACTTGGCGTTCACAATAGTGTCTTTAAACCTGAAAGAAAGCATCAGTGATGAAGGCTGTGTCTGCGGACACACGTGTTTTTAAACTGACAGACGTTACGTCTAAAAACAATCCATTCTGCCAGTAAAAGTCCGGGTATTGACTGAAGTCAGAACTCACACCTATCACAAGCCCGGTGAGCTTCAAATACTCTCAAGAAGCAGAAAACAGAATTAGAAATGGGGAACATTACTTTAGAAAAGTAAAAAAATAAAATAAAAGACTCTACACACGAGTTTAAAATGCATGTAATGCCCTAACTGGTTTGGCTCAGTCAACAGAACGTCGGCCTGTGGACTGAAAGGTCCCAGGTTCGATTCTGGTCAAGGGCATATACCTTGGTTACAGGCACATCCCCAGTGGAAGGTGTGCAGGAGGCAGTTGGTTGATATTTCTAACTCTCTATCCCTCTCCCTTCCTCTCTGTAAAAAATAAACCAAGTATATTTAAAATAAATAAATAAATAAAATGCGTGTAACTGGTGTGGACGGTGTTCGGCCGCTGTCCGTCCTCTGGAACTTCCCTCTCCCGTCATCCTTGGAATTCTCTCTGCTGCTCTCCGCTGTCAAACTGCACCATTCCCTCGTGTTTACTGGTAAAATACATCTTCCAGATGCCTCCTCAGAAAAGGTGGGTGGGAGGTAATTATTTCAGACAGCATGTCAGAAAACGTCTTTGCTCCATTGATTATTAGAATTCTAAAGGAGGAGTCTTTTTTTTTTTTTTTTGAGAAGTCTGAGGCCAGGATTTTAATGGCTTCAAGCTTTCGATGTTGTTGATTGGTCAGTCTGTCCAATGCCATTCTGATTATCTATTTTTTCATATGTGAGATGTTTTTTTCTGAAAATCTTTACAATTTTCTCTTTATCCCCAATGCTTCGAAGTCTCAACACATGCCCTTCACTTTCTTGATTAATCCTGAATTTGCCAGATAGTGGATCGGCGGGCAAATCCTCTAACTTCCATCTTTTCTCTCCCATTTTCACTCTCATCTTTTTATATTACTTTCAAGGAAAGTTCTTCAACCATATTTAAGAAACTTTAAATGTCTAAAGTGTCACTGTTTTAGGAATGTTCCTGTTCTTATAGCTTGAATTATTTCAGTGACCACAATTTTGTTTCTTTGTTTCATTTTTTTTTAGTTTGGTCTCTGTATCTTGCAAGACAAAGACTTTCTTAAGTGACTCGTGATCCCTGGTACCTTATTTTCTCTGAAACACGTCTTCTAACCGTTAATGGATCCATTTTCATTTATCTCCAGCAAAAGATTTTTGAAGACCATAAAATTGAGCATTTAGAGCCATGCGTTCCCAAGAAATAAAAAATAATTTTAACTTATATATACATTATATTTTTGATGCAGCCAAGTATGATAAGATGATAAATAAAATGCTACATTAGGAGAGGATTCTGTAGCGGAGATGACATGGATACACGGACTGGAGGAAAAGGCTGTCATACGGTTTTCTGAAGTAAATGACTATTGATGTCACTGCCACAAATTAAGAAAATCTGAGAAAAACTAGGCCTGTGGAGCCTGGTGGGACAGCTTACCAGCGTTGGATCTGCCTTGCGAAATTGTTGCTGGACGCTGAGCAGGGAAACTGGACTTCGCTGTGCAGGGTGGCGTTGCGGAAGAGGTCGCAGAAGTTCTCGAAGAGCTCCAGCAGCTCATCGGACGTGTTCTCAAACACGGCGATCACCTCTGTGGTCACCATGTTGTACACCACAAAGAAAGATGCCTGCGGGGAACAGAGAGCGTGAGGGGCAGTGGAGTAGACACCATGCCTGGCCACTGTCACCTGGCTGGACAGTCAGGCTACCCCGGGGAAGCATGACCTGCCTCCGCGCCAGCACCACGGCTCCAACATGGCACCCAGGGTTTCGGGGGGAGGGGGAGGCACGGGGGGCTTTCTCAGCCAAGGGCTGCGTGCGGCCAGATGTCCCACTGTATCCGTGCTGCCGAAATGATTGAATTGGCCAGCATCTATGTATGAAAAGGCTTTCAATCTTTCATTTCCAACTGTGCAAATTCAGTATTTTTCCTTCCAAGTGTTTACTCCCTACTTGCTCGCGGCCCACCCTGAGATGGATAAAAAATGCTTTCTTAAAATGCCAGATTTAATTTCCTCCCTGCTGAGAAAGCGATTTGTGGCCTGGGGTGGCGTGCTGGCAGATTATGTCCTCTTGTGTACATACATACAGCGGGAAGTTCAATTGAGGGGCATCTGCTTTTTCCTCCTGCTATTTCCAGCACGCAGAGAGCCGCCTTATGTGCACTGTGCCCTAAAACTGCCCAGGCAAGTTGAAACCAAACAGGGCACTGCCGCTGAGCAAAGGAAAAATCAGAGAGGACTCTCCATTTCTGTCCTGAATGTCCTCTGAGCCCAGGCACTTGTAAGATACATTTGTGGTTTACAGCAGCTCTCAGAGGGGGACCTACAAGCTCCCAAATGCCATGAACAACCCCTGGGTGACAAGCACTCTTCCTTTTTTTATTTTTAAATATATTTTATTGATGTTTTACAGAGAGGAAGGGAGAGGGAGAGAGAGTTAGAAACATCGATGGGAGAGAAACATCGATCAGCTGCCTCCTGCACACCCCCTACTGGGGATGTGCCCACAACCAAGATACAGGCCCTTGACTGGAATGGAACCTGGGACCCTTCAGTCCGCAGGCTGATGCTCTATCCACTGAGCCACACCAATTAGGGCCAAGCACTCTTCCTTTAACCCTCCAGTGCCCTGCTCAGCGAACAGGGATGCACCGGAACCCACCGTTTTTGTTAGCGAAGTCGCAGTGTAATCCATCCACAAGCGTCTAACAGGACTCCAGACGCTCTCAGAACACTGAGATTAGTAGTCTCCCTCCTATGATTAAGTTTAAATCTCCATTAACAATTTCTGGTGCCATTTGGCCCATCTGTTTTACTAGTCATTAGTCCTTCCCAGAGCTTAGATTACATGACTTTTGTGAACCCCTGGAAATTAAATTTGGCTGCAAATTAAAGAGGTTGGGGGGGTAACCTGAGACTAATACCCCTAATATTAGCAAGGTTTTGTTTGGACGCACTTTTTACTCATTAACCTTATTGGATCCCGGCAAATTAAACTGAGGAGGAAAAGACAGCGAGGGCAGAGACTGGGTTTAAAGTTACAACCTCTGGGAAGCCAAGCACAGAGCCCTAGTAATGTTCTGGCTGCAGCTCATTACGGCTTTCAGAAGTAAATAGGTCGTGGGTTAGCAAAGGGAAAATAGATAGTCTCAAAGGCAGCAATTACAGACATCTTACTCCCTCCGTGACAAAAAGGCAGTTCTAGCTCAGGCCTGCACAAACATGGACTCGTGCTCTCTCTGCAGACTGGAACAACACTGTGATCCTATCGAGGCTTCACCAGGATCTAACACCATCATGTGACTACAAAATTAATTACACAGGATCTCCTAAGCCTCCATCCGGGACATTGGGAAGCACAGGACAGAAGGCTACAGAAGTAGAGGCCTCACCGCCAATCTCCCAGGACAGTCACATGAACTAGATGCTCCCCCATGACGGCTCCATGGGCGCCTTCATCACTGACACGGAAGAAAGAGAGTCCAGCTGAAACCGGTTTGGCTCAGCGGATAGAGCATCAGCCTGCAGACTGAAGGGTCTCATGTTCAATTCCATTCAAGGGCACATACTTGCTTGTGGGCAAGTCCCCAGTGGGGAGTGTGCAGGAGGCAGCTGATCACTGTTTCTCTCTCATCGATGTTTCTAACTGTCTATCCCTCTCTCCCTTCCTCTCTGTAAAAAATCAGTAAAATATATTTTAAAAAACAACAAAACATGTATTTCTGAGAGGTTGGCTGTACACAAAGGGGAAATCCGCCATGTTCTGCCGTGGAGACTGGGGCAAGGAGGGTGACAGGCGGGACAGCACCTCCTACCTGTGACGGGTCGGTGACCCGCAGGGTGACCACGTCCTCACTAGTGTACTTGATGAACAGGTGGTTCTCGTCCAGAAGCTGCATTTTCCACATGCGCAGCTGCCGCAGCTGGTCGAAATACTGGAAGAAGCGCCGCTTGGCCATGGCGCTCCCGTCCTGCTCCGCCCGGCGCCACAGGTAGACCAGCAGCCGGTGCTTGAGGGAGTTGATGAAGGGGTCCCGGAAAGGGTTGGCCATGCCTGTCTGGCTGTCCCGCTGCACCTCGGGGAACACGGCGGACACCGTGAGCAGGTCGTCCTCGTAGCAGAAGCGGCCGATGGTCCTCACGTCGATGAACGTGCCTTCGGGGGTCACCTGGAAGACGTGGATGGTCTGCTGCTGCACCGACAGGATGGCCAGGATGTTTTTGTACAGGTACAGCCCCTGGTTGTGAGACAGGACCACCTTGTCGCACTTGAAGGTGCGGGTGTCGCACAGGCGGCCGGTGTGCAGGTCGATGATGTGGAGGGAGTAGTCCTCCAGCGGGGACCGCGGGTTGGGGGTCACGGACTCGCTGTTGCGATACACCTCGTAGAAAGGGGGGTGAGGCTCGTCCGGGAGGTAGGCGGCCGAGCCCACGATGACGCAGCGGCAGTCGTCGGTGAAAAGGCTGCACTCCCGGTTCAGGTGCTCCCCGTTGGCCGCCACGTTGGTGATGTGCAGCAGGACGAAAAAGCGCTCGAAGAGCCGCCCGCGGATGTTGACGGAGCGCTGGTCATTGCCGTTGGACAGGATCTCCCCGTCGTAGCCCTGCAGCAGGTCCTCGGCCGCCTGGCAGCCCTGGTACTCGTAGATCTCGAGGGACGTCTGGTCCGAAGAGAAAGCGATGAAGTAGCGGCCGTCAGGCGAGAATTTCCGCAGGAAGCAGGGCGGCTTCTCCACGTTGACCACCGTGAAGTTGGGAAAGACATTCTGGTGGAACACCCGGACCTGGTGCCAGTGGGTGCCCGCCCTGCCGGAGCTGATGCGCCGGCGCTCCAAGCGGTGGATGACGTTTTGGTTCTGGATTCTTCGAGGTTTGATGGTGGAAACATGATGATCCATTGTCACATCTCTACGTGGAAGAGTCAAGCAGAAGGAAACAAAACGTTGTTACCAAAACCTTTCCAAGTCAAACAGATCCCCCCTCCTTGTACCCAGCATCCAGGAGCTCCCAAGATGAGAGGGATCGGCATTTCTGCTTCTCAGGTTATAATCAGGAAGTGGTCCTGAGTCTAGAAATTTCTGAGTCTAGAAACAGACTTGAGAGGAGGACCTAATTCAACTGGAGTATCTTCAAAACATGCTTGGCTATTGGGAACAGTCAACAGAAAACACACACACACACACACTACAGCTGCATGAAATTTGTTCAGTGTAAGAGTCACATTCAGCAGAAACCAGTTTGGCTCAGTTCAGCCTGCAGACTGAAGGGTCCCGGGTTCAATTCCGGTCAAGGGCATATACCTTGGCTGTGGGCACATCCCCAATGGAGGGTGTGCAGGAGGCAGCTGATGGATGTTTCTCATTGATGTTTTTTATTTTCTCTCCCTCTCCCTTCCTCTCGGTAAAAAAAATCAATAAAATATATTTTAAAAAAGAGTCACATTCAACGTACATTTATTTTAAAAGCTTTTGTTTACTTATTTAATATTGGGCTCTTAAGATGTCCACACTACCTAAAGCAATCTACAAACTCAATGTAATCCATATCAAAATCCCAGCAGCATTTTTTGCAAAAAATTAAAAAATTAAAAAATTTAAAAAAATATATATATATATACACACACACATACATACACACACACACACACACACACACATATAGTAAAATGCATCCTCAAGTGCACATCACCTCAGGGAACCCCAAAAGGCCAACAGTTTTCTAAAAGAAAGCAAAGGTGGAGGACTCACACTTCCTGATTTCAAAACAGCCCTGTCCAGTTTGGCTCAGTGGATGCAGCGTCAGCCTTCAGACTGGAGGGTCCCAGGGAAACACATCACAGAGCTAAGGTCATCAAAAAGGTGTGGTACTGACAACAACATGCCAACCTTTGTGTATTTCAGCCTGAGAGTCACAAAGTTCAGAAAACCCTAAACGTGGATAAAACATGCTCATATCCTCCCCTTCACGGCACTTGCCCTGCCTGCAACTTTCTCTCTGCACTTAAGTCTGTGGCGTATGTGATGAGTGTGCGCCTGCCCGGTCCATACAGACATTACCATCTGTATGCCCATCACAGTCCTGGGCACATCTTAAACCTCCTGTCCCGAACGCTGGACCTGCCTCACGTCCTCAAGCTCTTTGCCAGTCAGGGACCCATCCACACGGGGCTGTGCCCTCTGCCTAGGATGTATTTCCTCTGGCTGGGAGCTTGCGGGTCACCAACTCCAGGAAGTCTCCCCTGACCACCCGACCTCAACCTGGCCTCCCTTTGGGTTTGTGTCTGCCTCCTCCAAAGGAACTGTCCCCATGTGAACGTGTGCCTTCGCTTGCATGGCTCTGTGCTTACTGCTGGACGCCCCGACTAAACTGCTCGCTCCAGGCAGGAAATAATCACGTCTGCTTAAGTCCCCTCAGTTTCCTCGGGGTCCCGCCCGGGCACACTGTGCCGGCTGCAGGTTATTGAGGGAACCAATGCCAGCATGGCTGGAGCGGGCCACTGGCTCACTTTGAATTCCTCAGCCATCCTGCTCCCGGGCTGGGTCTCAGTTTCCCCCTGAGGGTAGGTGCACACATCCCGCAACTACTCCTGACGGCTTCCAAACCCGCAAGGATCAAGGGGCGGGTACACCCCCCCCAGGGGGCGCCCCCGGAAAGAAAAGCCAGGGGCGGGGCCTCAAGGGGAAGGGCAATCTGAAGGCGGGGGGCCGCAGGGCCTCCCCGTCAGGCGGCGGCAGCCCCGGGCGGTAACCTGAGGCGGCCTCAGGGAGGGCCTGACGGGCTGGGAGGCCTGGCTTGGGAAGGGGAGGTCCTCACCTGTGGGTCCCGGCTCAGAGGGCCGGGGTCAGGGACCCCCAGCCGGCTCTGCGCGCGCCTCCCCCGGCCCCGCCCCCGCCATGCTTTGGGACCCGGCTCGGCGACCTCAGGCCCTCGCTTCCGGCATCCACCGGAAGTGAGGGGTAGCGAGCTGCCAGGTGGGGATAGCGCGCCGTCCAGCCGAGACTGGGAAGCGCCACAGCGCACCCTGGTGTCCGGAGGAGGGTAGAAGCCAAAGAGGCCCAGTGACTGCCAGTGTCTCTGCGCCTGCTGGGCACCTTTGCAAAAACAGACACAAAAGCTGATGTGGCTAAGGGATTAGTGTCGGCCCACGCACCAAAGGGTCTCGGGTCTAATTCCCGGTCAAGGACACATACCTGGGTTGCAGGTTTGACCCTCAGCAGTGGTCGGGGTACTCGTTGGAGGCAACCAATTGATGTGTCTCTCTCACATTGATGTTTCCTCTCTCTCTCTCTCTAAAAAAATAAAAATTAACTTTTCACCTTTTAATTAAATGCACCGTTTCATTAGCTGAAGAACCTAAGTAACTGTGAATGCTTTTGCTCAAAAAGCAATCGAATATTTGGATTGGGCTACGCCCAAAGTCAGCACCACAAAGACAGGGGCCATTTTATGTATTGCAATTACTGATCCCCGAGGGTTAACACAGTGCCAGGCACACGGGCACCCAAGAAAGACTTGTTGAATGGGGAGCAGCCAGGGAGAGGTCAATGGGGGGGGAGGAGATTCATGTAATACTTTAAACAATAAAGAATTTAAATTTTAGCCATAATCAGTTTGGCTCAGTGGGTAGAGCATCAGCCTGCAGACTGAAGGGTCCCAGGTTCAATTCCCATCAAAGGCATGCACCTTGGTTGCAGGCACATCCCCTTCCTCTCTGTAAAAGATCAACAAAATATATTTTTTAAAGAATTTAAATTTTAAAAAATATATTTGCTGAACGCTGATGACAGTCTTTTGTGAGCACAGAGCAGTGCCTCAGAGGTGGGGTCACCTTCAAGCACACCAGATGTTCCATGTGACTCCTGGGCTCCTCAGCCCGCCTCTCTCTCCGGTGTTCCGCGCCTAGTTCCCTGCCCTCCCCCAATGTCCTCGCACCCCGGGAAGAACACCGAGTCCTGAACTGCCACTGCAGCCCCGGCTCCAGCTCCTTTGTCCCTGTCAGGAGTCCCCGAGCGAGTGGGATAATGGGGGGACAGGGAGGAAGCTGAAGGACTTGAGAGCTTTCTCGCCACTCACTCCAGTCCTCCTGCGGCTCCTCCCCTTCGGCTTTTAGCCACTCTGCCCTGCGTCTGCATTAGCCGCGAGGAGAGGGAGTGGGAGTGGGAGCGGTGTGAGAAGCTCTTGTTCCGTGTCCCTTTCTAGAGGAGGCTGGCGGAGCTCTTCACCCCTCCAGGTGGCAGACAGGCCTTGTCCTAAGTATTACACCCCCCTCCATCCCCGCACCCCCCCTACCACCACTACCCCCACCAATCCTTTAATCCAAACAACGCACCATTGGGTACACAGGTACTGTATGCCAGACCCTATGCCAATTACTTCACCTACATTCTCTCAGTTAATCCCTAGAGTAGTGGTCGGCAAACTCATTAGTCAACAGAGCCAAATAGCAACAGTACAACTGATTGAAATTTCTTTGGAGAGCCACATTTTTCAAACTTAAACTTCTTCTAACGCCGCTTCTTCAAAATAGACTCGCCCAGGCCGTGGTATTTTGTGGAAGAGCCACACTCAAGGGGCCAAGGAGCCGCATGTGGCTTGCAAGCCACAGTTTACTGACCACTGCCCTAGCTGATGCAGTGAGTTAGGTATTATTATCCCCACTTGACAGATGCAGAAACTGAGGCTCCGTTCCACTTGATGCCCCGTCCCCCAATCCTATATTTGCTTTACAAGACTCGCTTCACCATAATAAGTTTATTTGCAAAAATGCTCGGTTTCTGCTTGCAGTTCTTCAGTCTTCAGATTTCAAACCCAAATTCCTATCAACTGTCTGCACAGGTGCCTTCCCTCCATGCCCCTGGTAAATGCTCCCTGCCCCGGGTCCACGTATTTCTTTTTTATAAATAATGTTGTTAGGTATGTGTTTACTGAATTTAGAGAGAGAGGAAGGGAGAGGGATAGAGAGATAGAAATATCACTGAGACATCAACTGGCTGCCTCCTGCAGGCCCCCTACTGGGGATCGAGCCCACAACCCAGGCCTGTGCCCTGACCGGGAATCAAACCGAGACCTCCTGGTTCACAGGTCAATGCTCAACCATTGAGACAAAGGCAGCTGGGCAAAACAAGCCATTTTTGTAATTGTCTAGTGCCTAGCACAGGGGTTGGCAAACTCATTAGCCAACAGAGCCAAGTATCAACAGTACAACTGATTGAAATTTCTTTGGAGAGCCACATTTTTCACACTTAACTTCTTCTTTTTTTAAAAAAAAAACATATTTTATTGATTTTTTACAGAGCAGAAGGGAGAGGGATAGAAAGTCAGAAACATCGATGAGAGACATCGATCAGCTGCCTCTTGCACGCCCCCTACTGGGGATGTGCCCGCAGCCAAAGTACATGCCCTTGCCGGAATCGAACCCGGGACCCTTCAGTCCACAGTCCGATGCTCTATCTACTGAGCCAAACCGGTCTCGGCAACACTTAAACTTCTTCTAACGCCACTTCTTCAAAACAGACTCACCCAGGCCATGGTATTTTGTGGAAGAGCCACACTCAAGGGGCCAAAGAACCACATGTGGCTTGAGAGCCGCAGTTTGCCAACCACTGCCCTAGCACATATTAGAGGCCGCCTCATATGTATTTGCTGAATGAATGAAGGAATGATGAGTGAATGAATGAATGAATGAATGAATCAAACCTGGTGTGTGGTGGGAGGGGCGGCGGAGAGCAGGGAACACTGCAGCATCGTTCTTCCTGCGGCCAGAGCTGAGCCCTGCAGAGCATGTCCCGTGAGCCGGAGCCCCGGGCATCTCGAAGCCGCACTACTCCACCTTCTCTCGGGGCCAGGAAGGAGGCGATCGGCTGGAAATGAGAGGAAGAGGCCGGAGCCAAGGACCCGAAGCCCAGGGAACAGGAAAAAGCTTCGCTGCAGGGAAAGCACTCTTCTTCCCATAAAAGCAATGAAATTAGAGGTAATGGTGAGACAGGGAGATTCGATCAAACCGGGGAGGCGCTCAGGTGAGGGGGGCCCGGCTGGAACAGCCTGCAGTCGCCCTCGGTCTCAGTGACTGAACAAACAGTCCTGGGGGGGGGGGGGGTCCCTGTCCCCACACTGCCCTGTAATGGGGGCGGCTGGAGGAGCTGGGGTGGCCTGGCCCCCACAAGCACAGGCCTCCTCCCAGCCACTGTCCCAGCCAGGGACCTGCTCAGAGGGCAGGAGGCTAACAGGGGGCTAAGAGAGGTCCACCGTGCGCCTACCGTAGGCCACAGGCACGGGGGTGGGGGGTGGGGCCAGGGAGCAGCTAGAGGGTATTGGGAGGGAGGGACAGGGCATCCCTTCCTCCTCCCCTTCCACCCTCCTTTTTAAAAATAATTTTTATTGATTTCAGAGAGGAAAGGAGAGAGAGGGGAGATAGAAACATCAATGAGGAGAGAGAATCCTGGGTCAGCTGCCGCCTACACACCCCAAACTGGAGACGGAGCCCATAACCCAGGCCTGTGCTCTGACCGGGAATGAAACACGAGACCCTTCAGCCCACAGGCCGACGCTCTACCCACTGAGCACACCAGCCAGGGCCCCTTTCCCTGCTCTGCTCTCCCCTTTACCCGCTGAGAAGCCAGCGGTGAGAACGCATGCCGTGAAACAGAGAACGGGGTGCAGAAAGTGCTGCCTGGGGACGCACGGGGCCTGGGGGGGGGCCACACAGCAAGGGACGGCCAGCCCAGGTGTATGCATTACACCCCTGTGTGCATGGCAGCACTATCCACAATAGCCCGGACATGGGAGCAACCTCAGCATCCACCAACAGATAGATGAGGGACAAAGAAGATGCAGCACAGCCATAACCGGTGTGGCTCAGTGGACAGAGCGTCGGCCTGCGGACTGGAGGGTCCCAGGTTCGATTCCAGTCAAGGGCATGTTCCTTGGTTGTGGGCACACCCCCAGGAGGGGGTGTGCAGGAGGCAGCTGATCGATGTTGTGTCTCTCTCACCGATGTTTCTGACTTTCTATCCCTCTCCCTGCCTCTCTGTAAAAAAGTCAATAAAATATATATTTTTTAAAAGATGCAGTACACATATGCACAATGGAGTATTATTCGGTCATAAAATAAGAAGGCAGCCCTGCCGCACGGGTGGACCAGGAGGGCATCACGCTGAGTGAAGTGAGTCAGACAGAGACAAACGGACGCTGTATGATCTCACATGTGCAATGGGAACAGGAGGAAAAGACACCAACTCATAGATACAGAGAAAGATTGGCGATCGCCCGAGGGAGGGCGGGAAGAGGCAAAACAGGTGAAGGAAGTCAAAAGGTACAAACTTCCAGTCACAACACGAACACGCCTGGCCCTGGCCGGTGTGGCCCAGTGGGCAGAGCATCATCAGCCTGCGGACTGAAGGGTCCCAGGTTCGATTCCAGCCAAGGCGCATGCCTGGGCTCCATCCCCAGTGGGGGGCGTGCAGGCAGCGGCCGGTCAATGGTTCTTTCTCATCGTTGGTGTTTCTCTGTCTCTCCCTCTCCCTTCCTCTCTGAAATCAATAAAAAAATGTTTAAAAAATAAAAATTAAACACAGCTGGGGGATGTAAGGTACAGCACGGTCACTATAGTGTATAACACTGTTGAATAGTTGAGCGTTGCTAAGAGAGTGTGGCTCAGTGGTTGAGCATCAACCTAAGAACCAGGAGGTCACGGTTTGATTCCCCGTCGGGGCACATGACTGGGTTTCGGGCTCGATCCCCAGGAGGGGGCGTGCGGGAGGCAGCCAATCCTTAATTCTCTCTCATCCTGGATGTCTCTTTCTCCCTCTCCCTTCCTCTCTAAAACCAATAAAAACATATTTAAAAAAAAAAGAGATATTGTCTTCGTTTCACTGGAATATAAGATGGAGGGAGGACATTCAGGTAGATAGAAAAGCGGGGGGGGGGGGGGGACCTTTTGGGGGACAGGGTGGCAGTCAGCAGCTAAGCACCTCGGGATGGCTCTCTGACCCACAAGGGGTGGGTTGAAGAGAGGGGGCGGGCACCTTCACAAAACATTTCCCGTCCGCTGTCCGCGGAGGGGGGGGCGAGGGGCGCTGGGCCCCTGGGGCATCTGATAAGGTTGTTAAGGCACCGGAACACCTGGCCTGCCATCTGGCACTTCTGTCCTCTGCGCGGGGCCACCCAGGCCTCCCTGCCCACCTCCTGGAAGCCAGCGAGCTGCAGGGGCCCCTAACAGGGGCCCGCAAGCACCACACCACCCTCCACCTGCCCCCTATCTCCCCCCCGACCACCACCACCAGTACCAAGGGCTGTGGGGTAGATTTCTGTGTTCAAAGGCGACTTTGTGAGGAGACGATCTCTAAAATGATGTGGGCGGGGCCTCTCTAAGGCTCCTGGGACTTTAAATGCCTGGAGATAACAGGGCAGGGTGGTTGGGGCTGGAACAGGGGTGGGTTTACACAGGCTGCCCTCTCTCCCCATCAGCAGCCCAGGGACCATCCATCATTTCAAATGCTGAGCTTCGGGAGCTTATCTGCTGGGCAATCGGCCCCCAGCCCTTCCCCCTCTTCCGGGCCCTGGAAACCATAGCATCTGGGGAGAAAGCGCGATACCTGTGTCAGCAAATCCCGTCAGGCTCTGTGGAGCGGCAGGTGCCCCCTAAATGCATGTATGTGGCAGCCCAGTGGTGTGTGAGGGAGATGGGCTGCCCACCAGAACCACCCACACCCTTCTCTGCGTTTCCAGACTCCAAATATTTAAAGATAGACACGTGTCTAGCCACGGTGGCTCAGTAGTTGGGTGTCGGCCTATGAACCAGGAGGTCAGGCCCGGGTTGCGGGCTCAATCCCCAGTGGGGGGCGTGCAGGAGGCAGCCTATCCGTGATTCTCCCTCATCATTGATGTTTCTCTCTCTCCCTCTCCTTTCCTCTCTGAAATCAGTAAGAATATATATTTTTAAATAACAATAAATAGCCCTAGCCAGCTTGGCTCAGTGGATAGAGCATCAGCCTGTGGACTGAAGGTTCGATTCTGGCCAAGGGCACATGCCTGGGTTGTGGCTTGATTCCCGGGGGGAGGGGGGGGGGGGGGGACTGTGTGTGCAGGAGTCAGCCGATCAATGGTTCTCTCTCATCTTGGATGTTCCTCTCTACTCTCTTTCTCTCTGAAATCAATAAAGAAATATATTTAAAATAATAATCATCATCCTACCTAATAAAAGAGGAATATGCAAATTGACTATACCTCTGCTACAGCCACAAGCCACATCCATAAGCCACGCCCACCAGCCGATCAGGAGCAAATATGCAAATAAGTCCCAACCAAGATGGATGCAACCACTGAGAACAGGAGGGAGGGCTTGGGTTTCCCCGGAAATGGAGGAAGCCAAGCTTTCCGCCTGCCCTTGCCGGCCTAGGCCTCCACTCCATGCTACAAAGTTTCAATTATAGAAGATACATAATCCCAACAAAAATGGCAGCAGCCACCAAGCTGGAGAGAGCAGAGGCTTAGGGTTGCCCCGGTGAGGGAGAAAGCCAAACTTCTGCAGCTCTGGCCAGCCTAGGCCTCCATTCCAGGCTACAAAGTTTCAATCCTAACAGAAATGGCTGCCACCAGGGAGTGAACAGAAGCCTTGGCTCCGCACCAGGCTACAAAGTTTGAATTGTAAAAGATAAATAAACCCCAGATACCAGGGCCTCCACTTGGATCGCTGGGGGGCATGGCGACCAGGCCAGCAGAGGAGGGAAGTTGGGGATGACCGGGCCTGCAGGGAAGGGCAGTTGGGGGGGACCAAGTCTGCAGGGGAGAGCAGTTAGGGGTGACCAGGCCTGCAGTGGAGGGCAGTTGGGTGGGGGGGGGGGGGAGGAACCAGGCCAACAGGGCAGGGCATTTGGGGGTGACCAGGCCTGCAAGGGAGGGCAGGTGGGGGTAATCAAGCCAGCAGGGGAGGGCAGTTAGGGGTGACCAGGCCTGCAGAGGAGGAAAGTTGGAGGCAAACAGGCTGGCAGGGGAGCAGTTAGACATCAATCAGGCTGGCAGGGGAGTGGTTAGGGGGTGATCAGGCTGGCAGGCAGGTTAGCAGTTGGGAGCCAGCAGTTCTAGATTGTGAGAGGGATATCCGACTGTCTGTTTAGGCTTGATCCTACTGGAATTTGGCCTAAACGGGCAGTCGAACTCCTTGGGTCCCAGATTGGAGAGGATGCAGGCTGGGCTGGGGGACACACACCCCCATGCACAAATTTTGTGCACTGGACATCTAGTAATAATAAGGAAGAAAGGAAGCCATGTCTCCATCCTCAAAAGGAGCCTTCTCCAGTGAACCATCCCGTCCCTTCAACAGTGGCTGAGACAGGCGCCTATAAAGTTCGGTCCTGGCTACGCCCTGCCCCGGGTCCCTTCTTGCAGGCGGGAAGGGGTAGTACGAAGCCATGACAGTGACCTGCACATGGGCCCCAAAGTGCCCGCCACCCTGCACCCCCACTCCTCACCCCCTGCGATTGACTCCCGGTTCACACTAATTAGGCCTCGCCTGGCTGGCGACAGGAACGGCGCTTTGCCATTTTCTTGAAGGAAACCGAGTGACAGGCCGACCTGCTGGTGGTTGCCAGGCAACCTTGACGATCCCGCAGGAAAGGCCAACTCGAGAGAGGCCAGGACCAGAGCCTCGTTAGCAACTATTGAATGGGAGCCGCTGCTGGGTGGAGAGGTGCGAGAAAGGCGTGGCTGGCGTGGGCTCCCGCGGCTCCTGCTGTCTTTTTAGATAGAGTGTGTGTGCCTGTTTGCGTGTGTGTGCATGCGCGCACACGTGTGCTGGGGGTGCCTATGCAAAGTGAACTGGGAAAGACAAGTAATGTTCTTCTTTAAAGTGACATCATGCCCGGCCAGCATGACTCAGTGGTTGAGTGTTGACCTATGAACCAGGAGGTCACAGTGTAATTCCGGGTCAGGGCACGTGCCTGGGGAGTGGGCTGGATTCCCAGTGTCAGATGTGCAGGAGGCAGCCGATCAATGATTGTCTTTCAACATTGATGGTTCTATATTTTCCTCTCCCCTCCTTTCTCTGAAATCAAATATTCTATATAATAAAACCCTAATATGCAAATTGATCCAACGACGGAACAGCCGGTCGCTTTGACATGCACTGACCACTAGGGGGCAGACGCTCAACACAGGAGCTGCCTCCTGGTGGTCAGTGCGCTCACACAGGGGTAGCACCACTCAGCCAGAAGCCAGGTTCACAGCTGGCGAGCACAGCAGTGGGGACAGGAGCCTCTCCTGCCTCCACTGCCAGCATGCGGTAAGGAGCGAGGGGTCCCAGAGTGCCATGGGAATGGCCCTAAGCTAGCAGGTGAATATACTCCCAGGGGTCTCAGACTGCAAGAGGGTGCAGGCTGGGCTGAGAGACCCCCCAAGTACATGATTTTCATGAACCAGGTTTCGTGTGTGTGTGTGTGTGTGTGTGTGTGCTTATATATCCACACAAAAACCTGTGGATGGTGATAGCTTTATTCAGGATTGTTCCAACTTGGAAGAAAGCAAGATGTTCTTCATTAAGTGAATGGATGAATAAGTTGTGGACCATCCAGACCGGTGGTCGCCAAACACATTAGTCCACAGAGCCAAATATCAACAGTACAAGGACTGAAATTTCTTTGGAGAGACCCATTTTTTAAACTTAAACTTCTTCTAACGCCGCTTCTTCAAAATAGACTCGCCCAGGCCGTGGTATTTTCTGGAAGAGCCACACTCAAGGGGCCAAAGAGCCGCATGAGGCTCGTGAGCCGCAGTTTGCCGACCTCTGACCTAGACCATGGACTATGACTCAGCATATTACTAAGCCAAAGAAACCAATCTGAAAGGCCTCATATGACATGATTCCAGCTGTATGATATTTAGAAAAGGGAACATGGAGAGACAGTAAACAAAATCAGTGGTTGCCAAGTGTTGTGAGGAGGGAGGATGAACAGGCGGAGCATGGAGAATTTTCAAGGCGGTAAAGCTATTCTTTGAGATATTATAACGATGGGTTCACGTCATTACACATCTGTCAAAACCCATGGACAGTGCAACCTAATGTAAACTGTGCACCTGGGCGATAACAACGTGTCAGTGTGGGTTCACTGACGGTAACAAACCAGTAAACTCTGGTGGGGGGTGTAGAGAGTGGAGAAGATGATGAGGATGAGGGTGTGGAAACAAAGGGTTATGGGAAATCTCTGATCAAGTTTGCTGGGCACCTAAGACTGCTTAATATATAAAATCTAGCCCAGCGCCCAAGGTTTAACGTCGGCCTGTGAACCAGGAGGTCATGGTCTGATTCACAGTCAGGACACGGGCCCAGGCTGTGGGCTCCATCCCCAGGAGGGGGCGTACAGGGGGCAGCCAATCAATGATCCTCTCTCAGCATTGATGATTCTGTCTCCTCTCCCTTCCGCTCTGAATTCAGTTTATATATATATATATATATATATATATATCTATATCTATATCTATATATTTAAAACTTTTAAATAAGAAATAAAATAGCCCTAACCAGTTTGGCTCAGTGGATAGGGCATCAGCCTGCGGGCTAAAGGGTCCCAGGTTCAATTCTGATCAAAGGGAAGTATCTGGGTTGCAGGCACATCCCCAGTAGGGGGTGTGCAAGAGGCAGCTAATAGATGTTTCTCTCTCATTGATGTTTCTAACTCTCTCTCTTTATCCCTTCCTCTCTGTAAAAAATCAATAAAAAATACTGAAAAAATAAAATAAAATAAAATAAAAAACATAAAAACCTAAGCGATTCTATGTGTGTGGACTTGCTATAAATTGCAGACCTCCAGTTCACCCCTGAGTATCCCGAGTCAAAAACTCACAAAGGTCATTGAACCCTGGGGCTGGAGCAACAAGACATTTCTTTTTTTTTTTTTTTAACCAAGAGGAAATGTTATTTTAGAATGAAATCCCGGCCAAGGCTGCTACGAGCTATGGAACACATTTCCATAAAACCAAGGTCCTTGGAGCGCGTAACAAGATTTCCACCTGGTGATCAGCAGACAATGACTTTATCCTGATTCCCCCAAGGAGGCAGGAGTCCCCCAATCTAGCTGACAGGCTGAGCCCAAGTCAGTAATAACAGTGTGGATCCTAAGCAATCCCTCAGCCAGGGCTAAGTGTGCCCCCCTTCGCGAATGTTAATTAACTCCATCAATTTCCTTCCCAAGGGCAGACCGGGATAAGCTGCTGGACCGAAGTCTGGCAGACCCTCCGGTCCCAGGAATGCCAAGAACTCACCTGTAGCCCTGGCCAGTGTGGCTCAGTGGATAGAGCTTCGGCCTGCGGACTAAAAGGTCCCAAGTTCGATTCCGGTCAAGGGCATGTACCTTGGTTGTGGGCACATCCCCAGCAGGAGGTGTGCAGAAGGCAGCTGAATCGGTGTTTCTCTCTCACCGATGTTTCTAACTTTCTATCCCTCTCCCTTCCTCTCTGTAAAAAAATCAATAAAATAAAATAGGAACTAACCTGTAATCTCTTCCAAATGACAGCCTTTGTGACAGAGTAACCGATGGCTTCTGCAAGCCGCCTGCCGTGGCGCCTCTGCCATTTCCCACGCAAGGCTCCTCTGATGGATGGCCTGGGAGGCCGCCAACAGGTGATGAATGCTGGCCCTGCAGGCAGGGACCGTCTCCCCCACCGCCCTGGACAAGGCCTTTATCTGCAGGCTTAGAACACCCTGGGGACGCACGAAGGGGAAACGGAATGCCTCCTTGTGATCTCTAACCTAATTCAGGAAGAGCGTGAGCTCTCCTTGTAAATCTCAGGTTGAGCCGCTCTGAGTTCATGATGTGTGCCGTTTCATTCTGCGTGACAAGCAATGGCATCCGCGTGAGGCAGGATTTATTGTTGGCCACGTGCTCTCTGGTGTGTGAGAACGTTTGAGGCTCACCAAAACCCTATCAGGCCCTAACTGGTTTGGCTCAGTGGACAGAGTGTCAGCCTGGGAACTGAAGGGTCCCAGGTTCGATTCCTGTCAAGGACATGTACCTTGGTTGTGGGTACATCCCCAGTGGGAGGTGTGTAGGAGGCAGCTGATCGATGTTTCTCTCTCATCGATGTTTCTCTCTATCCCTCTATCTTCCTCTCTCCAAAAAAATCAATAAAATGTATTTTTTTAAATGCTATCAGATAGGAAAGGAAGGTCCACCATCCTCACTGAGTAAGAGAAGCTGGGGCACAGAAGTGGACCCCAAAGCCAAACATCAATTTCTATCATCAAACAATTTTGTGCTGGGTTTTTTAAAAATATATTTTATTGATTTTTTACAGAGAGGAAAGGAAGAGGGATAGAAACATCGACGAGAGAGAAACATCGATCAACTGCCTCCTGCACACTCCCTACTGGGGATTTGCCCAAAACCAAGGTCCATGTCCTTGACCAGAATCGAACCCAGGACCCCACAGTCTGCAGGCCGAAGCTCTCTCCACTGAGTCAAACCGGTCTCTGCCGGGTTTTTTTAAAATACGGTTTTAATGACTTTTAAAGAAGGGAACCTCAATGATAGGAGAGAACCTCCCTAAAAAGAAACCTTGCACCCATTAGCAGTCACCCCCCTTTTGCCCTTCCCTAATGAGGGACCCCCTGGTCCCTAACTCGTTCTTTGTCTGTATGGATTTTCCTAATCTGGGAATAAATTCACATAAATGGAATCATAAAGTATGTGGCCTCTTGCAAATGACTTTTCACCTAGAACAATGTTTTCAAGCCCCATCCATGTGGTAGCATGTATCGATTCTTTAGTTCTTTTTAAAAATGTTTGTATATGTTTTCATTGATTTCAGAGAGAGGAAGGGAGAGAGAGAGAGGTAGAAACATCAGTGATGAGAGAGAATCATGGATCGGCTGCCTCCTGAACGCCCCCTACTGAGGGTCAGGCCCCCAACCCAGGCATGTGCCCTGACCAGGAATCAAACCATGACCTCTTGGTTCAATGCTCAATCACTGAGCCACCCTGGCTGGGCTAGTCCTTTTTCATGACTGAATAACACCCCATTGTGTGGATATACCACCTTTGCTTACTCATCCATCGGCTGATGGACATTTGGTCCTTTCCACTTCACGGCTGTTCTGAATGCTGCTGCTACGAACATGTGTGTGTACGTTCTTTGTGTGAACATACGTTTTCAAGTCGGTTGGAAAGATACCTAAACATGAAATTGCCAGACCCTGCGGCAACTCCAGGAACAGCCAAACTGTTTTTCCAAAGTGGCTGCAACATTTTCCATTCCTACTAACAATGGATGAGGAATCCAATTTCTCCACATCCTTCTTCCATTTGTCACTGTTCACTTTTAAAAGTATAGCCACCCTTGCCCTAACCGGTTTGGCCCAGTGGATAGGGCGTCAGCCTACCCAGGTTCGATTCTGGTCAGGGACATGTACCTTGGTTGTGGGCACATCCCCAGTATGTGCAGGACGCAGCTGATCAATGTTTCTCTCTCATCGATGTTTCTAACTCTCTATCCCTCTATATAAAAAGATCAATAAAATATATTTTTAAAAAAGTATAGCCACCCTGGCTACAACTCATTGTGGCTTTGATTTACATTTCCCTAACGAGTAAACAAACAAAGTCTTCTCCTGTGCTTGCTGGCTATCTGTAAACCTTCTCTGGAGAACTGTATATTCACACCCTCTGCCCATTTTTATTTTATTCTTTTGTTGTTAATCCACACCAGAGGATTATTTTTTCCATTGGTTTTTAGAGAGAGTGGAAGAGAGGGGGGAAGAGGACAAGGATAGAGAGAGAGCACACGAGAGAGAAACACTGATGGGGAAGAGACACACAGATTGGTTGCCTCCTGCAAACTCCCCCACCAGGGCCAGAGATCAGACCTGCAACCCCCAGGTACGTGACTTGGACCCGGAATTAAGCCCCAGACCCTTTGGTAATGAGATGTGAGAGTCCTTGACGGATTCTCGGCCCTTCTCAGGTACCGTTTGCAAATATTTTCTTCCATTCTGCGGCTGTTTCTTCCACTTTCTTAGTTGTGTCCTTTGAAACACACAAGTTTGACATTGTGATTAGGTCCAATGTACCTATTTTTCTTTGGTTGCTTGAGCCCTTAAGGGTCATAGTTTAGAAATCTTTGCCTAATCCAAGGGCACAAACACTTACACCTATGTTAACTTTTAAGAAGTCTGCAGCTTCGGCTCTTCCATGTAGATCTTTGTTCTATTTGGGGTGCATGTGTGTATGGTATAAAGTAGAGGTTTTTCTCTCTCCTGCCCCGGGATGGGCAGGGTCCCTGTGGGAAGAAAGCTTCCTGCCTGCTCACCCCCTGGGAGGCAGGGGACAGACAGAGAGGTGGGGCAGGGGCCAGCTCCAGGGCCTCCTCCCCTGAGGGTGAATCTGGTTGCAGCACTCAAGCTGAATTTACTCCAGCTTCTGCCCCAGGGGAAGCCCGGATCCCAGAGAGAGAAAAGGCGGCGAGCTGCCAGCCCGCCTACTGCTTACCGCTTACCGCCCAGAGCGGTTGCCATGGCCACATGGGACTTTTGTGGTGAAGCGCGCTGACACCCGCCCCCCACTTCCCTTCTCCGCTCGCCTTCTGCATGACGTCATGGACGTCCCTGGCCCTGACAGGCCACCTGTGGGTTGGTCTCGGCTTTAAAGCCGCTGTTCTCCCAGGCCTGGCCACAGTGCCCGCGCGGGGAGGACCACACCGGACTCAGGACCTGCCTCCTGCCCTGGCAGCGCCGCCGCCGCTTGGGGCAGAACAGAGAGGCGAGTATTCAAGGGGCGCCTCTCAAAATGTCTTTGTCAGCCCCCCACGGACCACCTGTCCCCTCCCCTGCTCTGCAGTCGGGCGGCGGGGTGGCGAGGTGCTGGCAGAAGGAGGAAGAGCGCAGCTGTCTTGCTTCTGAGCGGTGGCGACCGAGGCCAGGTAAAAAGTCAGGACCTGGGTCCCCGTCCAACCACCACCCCGTCCCCGCCCAGGTCAAGGGTTCGGGATCCGAGGCGCAGCCCCCGGGAGGTGGGACTCGCTAGCCTGAGCCGGGGGGGGAGAAGGGAGAAGCGGGACTTGGCATCTGCCAAAGAGCCCGCGCCCACCGACAAAGTCACCACGAGGCGGGAAGGCGGAGAGGGCGCCTGGGAGGGAGGGCGCTCCGCAGCCCAGCGGCTGGCGATCCCGGGGGGTCCTCGGCCAGCTCGAACTGTGCGGCATTTAGACCTGGTGCCTACCCTCACGCCGATGCTGAAACCCCAAAACCCGCTTGCGGTTTGGGTGGCTCGGTCGGGGCACCCGCGCGAGGTCCGGACCCAGACGCCCCGAGCCCACCGCAGCCTCGCCTCCCTCCCGCGCTGCTCGCTCCTCAGTCCCGTGGTTGCAATCAGAAAAGCGGCCGGCTGGGGGGGGGGGGCCGGGGGAGGGGTTCAGGGCTCCCCTCCCTTCCTTACCCGCCACAAGATCTGAGCGCCCGGAGTCCCCGACCGGCTGACGCGGGGCAGCCGGTGCGGGAGGAGCGTGGGAAGCGCCGGGAGGCAGTCACCCGTGCGCGGAGGGCTTTTCCTCGGTTGTTGCGGCAAAGAATTCCAATAACCCGGGAGGGCGACGGGGAGCGCGCGGGATGCGCCTGGAGGGAGCCCGGTTTGCAGAAAAAAGCGCATCTGGTCCAAGTGCAAGCATGGCTAGCCTCGCCTTCCCACCCCACATCCCCCCAGGCGGACCGAGCGTCTGCCTACGGGTCCCCGCCGCCAGGCTGACGCGGCTGCTGAAGGCCCCCCAGCCCCTCCGAGGCGAACCGGAGCGCCAGCTTCAGCACCAGGGGCTGGACAGCGCCACGGCCCCGAGCGCCAGGCGGTGCTTTGCGCGCCTACAGCCGCCCAGCTCCACGCTGTTCTGCTCGGGCTCGCGGTCCCCAGGACCCCAGGCGGGGGCCGCCACGAGGTGAGGAAGGGGAGGGGGAGTCATCTTCCCTGTTTCTCCAGGGGATGAGGGGTCGGGTCCTCGGAGGGCACCCTAACTCCCCTTCGCTAAGACCGTTGGAATAACTTGGTGCCCAAGAGCAAAGAGGCGCCAGTCCGTCAGCGGTGAGTTGGGGGGGGGGGGGTTGGGGGGGGGGCACGCGGGATCCCCAGACCCTGTGTGCTGTGAATCATCACCGCGTCCAAGTCGTGCTCTCCGCCTCCCCGCCCCCATTCCTCCTTCTCCCCTTCTCCCCACAATCTCCAAATGCCTTCCCGGAATGAAAGGATAATTGAGGCATGGAGACCAAAATAAGAAGCGTATTTTATGTGGGTGTAGATGAATTCTGTCCAAAATGAACACCAAGGTCCGCATTTTTACCCAAAGGAGGCCAAGTTGCCCTTCGTAGGAGGAACAGAATGACTGCTTTGCCGGGGAGCAATCGGCCACGGAGGAGGGGGAGACCCTATCACAAAAGGGCTAAAGGAGGGGGGGGGGGGGGAGGAGAGCGGATGGCGCTAGAGTATGGTTGCCAGGCAACCATCCCCAGCTTCCTGTTGCCTGGGTAACGGTGAATGGAGGGGCTTGGGCCACTAATTATATACATGAGCACCTTGATTCTGCAAAATATCTGCTGGGGCGAATTTTTCCTTTGGAGTCAAGGTGCTTGGGGAGGCAGCTACTACCCTGACCCTCCCTCTCCAGCCCTCCCCTTCCCCTCAGAGAGGTGATCAAGTCCTCCCCTGCCATTTCTGTGGGATTTACAATTGGGGTTTTATTGTTCCTTTAGTCTTTTCTTTAGATGTAGGGGTTGAACTCCACCCCACCCCCCTTTATTTTTTTAAAATATATTTTATTGACTTTTTACAGAGAGAAAGGGAGAGGGATAGAAAGCTAGAAACATCGATGAGAGAGAAACATCCATCAGCTGCCTCCTGCACACCCCCCACTTGGGATGTGCCCCCAACCAAGGTACATGCCCTTGACCGGAATCGAACCCGAGACCCTTCAGTCTGCAGGCCGACGCTCTATCCACTGAGCCAAACCAGTTTCGGCTCCCCCACCCCTTTAAATGAGAAAGACACATTTGCTCTTGGTGGGTGAACAGGAGGGAGACCAGGAAATTGTCCCCAAGGTATCTCTTGTAGAGGGAGGCGTTCTGGGGTTGACTCTGGTTCCCACTGAGGGGAGGAGGGAGGGGGAAAGGGTACTAGCTCCCCAGCACCTTCATAATGAGCAGATCCAGCACCTTCAAGCTTCTCCTCCGTTGATCTTTCCCTTTTCCCTTTGACTGACAAACACCGACTCCACTTTTCACCTGCCAGCCTTGCCTCTCTGTGTCCACCTGTGATACTGGGGAGGGAAATCATTTTACTCCTAATTCTCCTAAGGCAGCTGGACCATTCAGCATGATTTAAGGAAGGATCACCAATAACTTAATAGAACAACCTGTGTTCTGTGTACTCTTTCATCTAGAATACTTCTTAAATTTCTCTTTCCCAAACAAAACCTTGTTGTAAGCGAGGCTATTGCTTAACAACACAGGAATAGAGGAAATAAATGTTTCTAGCAGTAACTAGCCTATTTTTATCCGGGATACCCTGTGCCAGTAAACACACGTTTCTTTCCTTTTTTCTTCTTCACCCTTTCATTCACCTATTGCTAATATTTTTTAAAAAAGTTAAATCATTATCATTTCAGTCCAAATTAAAGGCTAAGAAAAAAACCACCTCTAATAATTGGCTAAGTATCATTTTGGGGAAGATTTACATTAAAATACTTTATTTCCCCTCTTGTGTTATATAGAAATTTCTTTTGAATCCAGACCAGACAGCTGGTGTGCTTTTTGTATTCTTTTCCTTCCGAAAGAAGTGCCTGCCTTTATGAATTCTCTATCATTGATCACATCAATAATGTCCCATAGCAACAGTGGCTTTTAAAAAACATATTATCATTCCCTTTCTGCTCATTTTTCTTTATAGACAAAGGGTCTACTTTCCTTTCAAGAAGAGAACTGAGATCTTATTGGCCAGGAAGGGAGAAGCCTTCTTTCATTGGTTGGTGTGTAGTCCCTGGTCCAACCAATCAGAAGATGCCATTTATCCCTCTCTGACTAGCAGAGTGAGCAGGGTAGCCACAATGATTGCATCTGCCTCAGTTCCCTCCGGCAGCAGAAGGTGGAACTCAGCGGTTCTGGGAGCCAGGATCTGGGATTAGCTTTAGCTAGTCTGGGCTACATCTGATTTGCAAGAATAAATGTGCTATCTTGTTATTTGTAGCCTATTGGAACACACCTGAGTAATGCCCTGTACTATGGGTTATTTTGATCGGTTTAGAATATACCAGGATCACCTTCCCAAGTCCGTGCACGTGCCTGGGGTCAGCCCACTGAGGACCCAGGACTGCTGTCCTCTCCTATAGAAGTGCTCTCGCCCCCGGGGAGCTTGGTAAACACCTTTGGGGGGATGAGGATGGGAAGCTGGGAGAAGGAAGAGCTGGGCTCTCTGTGACAAAGAGACATCTCAGCTTTGGACTTCACTCTGCTTGGGGGGGGGGGTCTTATTTGTTGGTTTCTCTACTCTCCTTCTTCACAGCCACCCTTCAGGCCTGCATGCTCAGCGGCAAGTGGGAAAACTGGGTGGATGGAGGCAAGGACCTTCCGATTCAGTGTAAGCGCAGCCCAGTCTCTCCACAGGGAGGCTCTGGCAGGCAGGGGATGGAGACACGGGAGCTGGAGATTAGGGGGTCCCTAAGGTGCTGGAGGTGGGCAGGGCAGGTTTTTGGTTGTTGTTAATCCTTACCCAAGAATATCCCCCCTTCTTTTTAGAGAGAGTAGAAGAAAGGGGGAGAGACAGAGAGAAACATCGATGTGAGAGAGACACATTGATTGTTTGCCTCCTGCACATGCCCTGACCAGGGCCAGGGAATGAGCCTGCAACTGAGGTTCGTGCCCTTGACAGGAATTGAATCCGGGACCTTTCGGTCTGTGGGCCGGTGCTCCATCCACTGAGCCACACCGGCCAGGACCCCAAAAAGCCCTAGGGAGGGCTGCAGGCATTGGTCTCCATGTCCCTACAGGGAAGGTGCAGCCAGGCCCCCTCTCTTCCAAGACGGAAGCTCCCTGACGAAGCCCCGAAGACGCCCTGATGTGAGTATAGACAACCGTGGTCCACCTCTTCTTGGTTCTTGGCTGCAGGGGATGCTGGGAGTGGACAGGTGCTCAACCATGAGGGTGCTATCAAGAGCCACCTCCCATCTGTGCCGGCGGGTCAGCGGGACCAGGAGCCCTGCTGCTAGACCGTAAGCCCTTCCCTATCAGGGTTGTGTCTTGTACACCTTTGGTTCTCTAGAGCTTGGTCAGGCTTAAAGGAGGGGCTCAACAAGTGTTCCAAGCCAATCTCACCCCGCCCGGCCCCTAAATATTTTTATGGGTTTCAGAGAGGAAGGGAGAGGGAGAGAGATAGAAACATCCACGATGAGAGAGAATCACGGATCGGCTGCCTCCTGCACGCCCCCTCCTGGGGACCGAGCCCACAGCCTGGGCCTGAGCCCTGACCAGAATGGAACCGTGCCCTCCTGGTGGACACTCAACCACTGAACCATGTGGGCAGGGCTAGAAGTCTCTTAACTTCCTCTTCATGACAATGGCAGCTCTAGCCCTGGACCCTCCCCTGCCCCCCCCCCCCCCCCCGCCTCTCCCTTCCAGATGCTTCCTATGCCCCAGCTCTCTCCACGAAAGAGAAATGAAGGCTCGGTTCCTTGTTACCATGGTTATGTGGAGTGGCCGCACCGAGGATCCCTACCACCCATCACTGTCAGGAAGAAAGAGAGAGGAGGGGCTCGGGGATCCCGGCAGGAAGGAAACCATGGCAACAAGCGTTGCTAAGGGAATGGCTCGAAATGCAGAGGCAGGAAATGACGAGTGGGGAGAGGGAGTTGGGGGGCCCAAGGGCAGGTCACAGCAGCCTCTTTCGACACCTGTGTCTTCCCCCAACCCAGACAGAACCCAGAGTGAAAGAATGTTAGGAAGCGGGGCCCGCTGCCAGGTTCAAGGGCATCTTCCACGGGGAATGCGTTTACTGCGCTCACACCTCGTGGCTCTCCTCGGGCCCTTCGCTCCGTCTCTCCGCCGGGGTCTGCGCTGCCCACCGGCTTATAACGATAAGCAAAGAGGCTTCTGTGCCAACTCTAGGTAACACCTCCCAGCTCATCTGTCACCACCCAGAAGCTGAACCCAGAGCTCCCTGGAAAGGCCTGTTTTCCTAGGCCAGTGGTGGGCAAACTGCGGCTCTTGAGCCACATGCGGCTCTTTGGCCCCTTGAGTGTGGCTCTTCCACAAAATACCGTGGCCTGGGTGAGTCTATTTTGAAGAAGTGGTGTTAGAAGAAGTTTAAGTTTAAAAAACTTGGCTCTTAAAGGAAATTTCAATGATTGTACCGTTGCTATTTGGCTCTGTTGACTAATGAGTTTGCCGACCACCGTCCTAGGCACATCCCCAGGCTCCTAACTCTGCTGGCTCCCACCTGTTCCTTAGTGAGCCCCATTCTCACACCAGCACTCAGGCCTTTGTCTCTGAGACCTGACACCCCAGGGGGCTCTTTCTCAACAGTGCCAAAGATCAGCATTTATTTTTCTAAATATATTTTTTATTGATTTCAGACAGGAAGAGAGAGAGAGAGAGAAAAAAAAACATCCATGATGAGAGAAAATCACTAATTGGCTGCCTCCTGCACGCTCCCGACTGGGGATGGAGCCTGCCCCCCGGGCCTGTGCCTGACCACTGACCGGGAATCGGACTGTGACCTCCTGATTCCTAGGTCGAAGCTCAACCCCTGAGCCATGCTGGCGGGGCAGCATTTATTTTAAAAGAAACCAAAGGTAACAAATTCCTCTCCATCCCTTGGTTAGACAGGATGTGTGTGTGTGTGTGTGTGTGTGTGTGTGTGTGTGTGTGTGTGTTGGGGGGGGGGAGTGCTCAACTCCCTGCAGCTTGGAGTTGGGGACTAGCGCCCCACCTGGGGTGGAGAAAAGGGGTCTTAGCCCCCCGGGAGTGCCTCTCCCAAACTCCCCCCACGGGAGAACCCTCGGGCTGTCTCCGGCCCACCTATCCAGGGCTGCCCGCCGAAGGGCTGGGCACTGCCAGTCGCCTCCCAGTGCCCCTCTGGGGTCCAGGCAAGCCCTCCCTTCCGCTCTGGATGGAGAGAACAGGCAGAGGGTGGAGGGCTGGGCCGCAGAGGAAGAGTTTTCAATTAAAAGGAGAAGAAATTAAAAGCAGCACCAAGAGGGCAGAGTAATTATCCTTCAGCTGCTGCAGAAACACAATCGGGGCCCAGCTCTCCCAGGCACCAGGACACTGTGGCTCTTGCTAATTAAGAAGCGGATACGCCCCGCTAGTGCAATTAGAGGCTGGCTCGGGCTGAGGAGCCTGGCCTCTCCCCATCCGCCCCTGGGCTGGGGGCATAAACCAGGCAACCCAGCCGCCTGCCTGGGGTGGGTGGGGGGACTGGGGGTGTAGGGACAGGATTCCACCCTCCCCGGACCCACAGCCCTCTCTCCTTTGCCTCTCCTTTCTGTTCTGTTGCCCGCACTCCCCTCCATTCTGAACTGGGGCTCAATGGGCACTGGGAGGGTCTGTAGCCCTGCAGGTGGGGCGGGGGCTGACAGAGTGGGGCAGGGGGTCCTGGAGCTCCTCCTTCCTCCCCTTCCCCAGGATGGTCAGTTCTTTATGATCAATGAATAAAGGGAGGGAAATGAGTCACCCACCTGCCTCCTTTCAACAATAACATCTCCTTATAAAAGGAAGAGAGCGTGGACCTATGAACCAGGAGGTCACAGTTCGATTCCCGGTCGGGGCACAGGCCTGGTTGTGGGCTTGATCCCCAGTGGGGGGCGTGCAGGAGGCAGCCGGTCCATGATTCTCTCTCGTCATGGATGTTTCTCTCTCCCCCTCACCTTTCCTCTCTGAAACCAGCTTTTTAAAAAGTACGTTAAACTCGGGAAAAGATCTAAATAAGAACTCCTCTCCTGGGCAGGGGCGGAAGAGAAATCTGAAGTGGGGGGCGGATGGGGGGGGCAGTGGGGGCGCTGGGCGGCTGGCCTGGGGGACGGGGAGGGCCCTGGGTCCCGGCCTCCGGAAGCAGCGGGAGCCCTGGCGGCCAGCCCCATCTGGAAGACTAGTGATTTTGTTGTTGTCTCCCGCATCAGCAACAAGTCCCAGTCTGCCGCATGGTGTGAGCCCTGGCACGGGCCACGGCCGCGGGTCCTGGCGGGTCCCTCCCCTCCGTGTCCAGAAAACACCGCCCTGGACGCCCCTGGGCAGCGCACGGGGGGGGGGGGGGCGGGGGGGGTCGCCCAGAAACAAGGACAGAGGGGGTGTGAGTGGAGAGCCTGGGAGGGGGGCGGGGAGGGAAGGGCACAGCAGGGTCTCATCCTGGAAGCCTGGGCTGCTAGCACAGCACCCCCACCCCCACCCGCACCCCCAGGAGAGCTTTCCCCTCAGGGACTCACCCATTTGCCCAACAGCTGGTTGGGGTTGGGCACCAACAGTAGGAGGCGCCCTGCAGCCCACACCCCGGGGCTCTCGGGCTGGTTTGGCAGGAGAGATGCTGTGTGCGCTCCTACAGGACCCACGGGGGGGGGGGGGGGGGTGTGTCTCAGCGGCAGCACGAAGGACGCCCCAGCCTGGAGCTGCTCTGGCGCCTCCACAACTATGTCCCCCCCCCCCTCCGAGGTAGCAGAAGCAGCGATCAGGAACCCCGCTTCCCGGCCTGTTTGCGTGCGCCCCCTGCAAAGGGTGGTCGTCAAGGCCCAGGGAGGCCTCCAGAAACACGGTTTTCAAGCAACAAACCCAGATGCCCTCTTCGCCCCTTCCCAAGGGCACTGCCTCCTCCACCCGAACGCCAGGCACAAGGCACCCAGGGGCTGAGGCCAGAGGAGGGAAGGGCTGGTCAGCAGCATCCAGAGGCAGAGAAGTCGGGGAAAGTCTTTCCTTTGGAACACGCATGCATCCATCGATCAATCAATAAAAGAAGTTTAGCCGAAACCGGTTTGGCTCAGTGGATAGAGCGTCAGCCCCAGGTTTGATCCCGGTCAGGGGCATGTACCTTGTTGGCGAGCACATCCCCAGTGGGGGGTGTGCAGGGGGCAGCTGATCGATGTTTCTAACTCTCTGTCCCTCTCCCTTCCTCTCTGTAAAAAAATCAATAAAATATATATTTTTAAAAAGTTAAAAGATGCAAAGGACCAGGAAACGTTTTATAAATCTCACTTGGCTGGGAGTTGTATTCTTTTAGGGGACCCTGAAACTGCACCCGGAGCTGAGCTCCACCACCTGTGCCACTTGCTCGCTGTGTGACCTCTAGCCAGGCACTCAACCTCTCTGAGTCAAATCAGCCCTGTGCTGCTGCTGTCACTTCCCCACGGCTCCTTGGGCTCCGACAAACTGGCTCTCTGCTTCCCCCTTTCCAGCCTCTCACACGTCCTCTTTCCTCCCGTCCTGCCCGCCCGCAGCCAGGAGGCAGCTGGTCCCCGTTAGAAATCTCATTCGCACTTGAGAAGCCTGCAAATTGGTGCGAGTCAGCGGGTGTCTGCCCTTCACGGGAGAAGAGGGGCCCGGACGAGCAGGAGGGGAGCAGGAGGGAAGGGCTATTTCTCCCAAGCAGCCCTCGGCATCCAGAGCTGCTGTGCAGACAAAAAGCGAGGGGGGGGGAGATCCTGTCTCAGAGACACACCTGGGAAGGAAATTGGGGTGCACTCAATGACCAACAGGCCCAATGACCGGAGAGATGGATAAGAACCCCTGTTGATATGAACCAGGGTGTAAAACAGGGAGCTGGTCACTTCCCGGGGGGCCAGGTTGGGGAAGAGGGAGTCCTGGCTTTGAACTCAGATACATCTAAGTTCCAGTCCTGGCTCGGGCTGTGTGACCTTGGGCCAGTCACTTAACCTCTCTGAGCATCAGGTTCCTCATGTGTAAAATGGAATATGTCACATCGATCACACTAATCGCTATGGCAATTAAGAGGAGAGTCATATTAATATGTAATGGCATGTGTACATACACAGTAGTCGTCTGCCGGGGAAATTCAGGGGGTGGATCCAGAAATGTGACTGAGCTGATTGACAGCTTTCTGACGCGTGCTCAAGGCCCCTCCCCCCCTCAAACCCTTCCATGAAGTAGGAATGAATGAAAACCACCATCTCTCTATCCGTCTCCCCTATCATGGTGCAGTCTTATCCCATTTGAAGGCTTATCCTCCCATATCCAGATGGGCACCTTGTGCATTTCACCAGACTCAGTGTATACCGAAAGGATGAATGTAGGCCAAGTCCGCCTCTCCCCCGGCTGTAAAAATGCAGAAATCAAGGCTTAGAGAGGTTGTGTTGCTTACTTCTACGTCAATCGGTAAAATAGACATTCTCAGGACACAAAAGGGCTGCTAAGCCAGCTGTCAGGGCACCTGATAACCCCTTACCTTAACTGGATGGACCAGGTCTACCAGGTGTGCCAGTTAACAATTCGGATTTTTTTCAATAGATGGAGTGACACATATGTTGATATATATACGATTTGATATGTCTGCTACTTGATTGTATTGACAAGCTTCAAAACTTCACATATCGTTTTCTGAAGGTGTTAACATCATAGATATTTTTATGCTTAAAAATGTCGAATTTCGTGCCCCGGAAAAAGGGCATTTGCGGGAAGTTTTAATTCATTACTTTATTCTGAAGAAAAGTGCTGCTGAAAGTGATCCTATACTTCGGGAAGCTGATGGTGAACATGCTCCATCTCAAGATCCTTGTGAACGCTGGTTTAAACGCTTTAAAAGGGATTTCGATGTGAAAGACATTATTCACGGGTACACCCAGCAGCCATCTTTTCCTGCTCGCCTCTGCCTCCCCAAATGAGCAGGGAAGCAGCGCCCTCTATTGGTAACTGCGCCTTCGTGGCGATTCCGGACCTTGGCAGCAAACTGGACAGATAACCCAGTGAGCTTTGACACTCGCTAAGTTCAGGGCCCGCCCAGGCCAGTTAAATCAGAATCTCGGGGTGTGGCTCAAGCGGCAGCATTCTTTAAAACTCCTCTAACGATTCCAATGTTCAGCCGAGCCTGGGCCACAGATTCAATGTGTCAAGAAACTGGAACGGAACAAGTACCGGTAGGAAATAGGGGAACAAGGCTGCCTGTTTCCAGCCGGGTCCAGAATCACTGCTGGGTCGGGAGAGCAGAGAGAGAATCTGCTCGAATAGAATGAATAAACGACTCGCATTTGGCTGCCAGGGTTTTGTCAGTTTCATACTCTCATAACAAACCTTACACTTGGGCGTGTGCCAGGAAGCTGCCAATCAGATCGGTCCGATTTCTGGGCCCACCCCGTGAATTTCTGAGTCAACAGGCCCAAGCAATTCCCAGGTGATGCCCAGGCTGCTGGTCCGGGACCACACTTAGAGAAACCCTGCTCTGAAAAATTGGCCCGATCAACACCCCCTCCACATCGGCATGTGATCCAGCAGCACCCCCAAAAGTCCTCAAAACAGACACACAAGGCAGGCGGTATGGGCGTAGGACTGTGGCAATAATGGTCTGAGAGTGCAAAACAGATGGAGTCCTTCGTCTCGAATGCTTCTGTGTTGATAAGGTTGGGGAGGAAAGGGTGGGTTCACAGGGGCAGGGCTTGGGTTCTGGGCTTTCTCCCACTAAGTCCCAGCTCAAAGTGGGCTCTGGTATCTAGGAGCCCCAGTCTTTGAGGAAGCAGGAGTTTCACTCCAGGAATGAAAGGCGGGGGTTGGAGATACTACTATCTACAATCATGATGCCAGTATTGGGCCAACCCTATTGTATGCCTGGAGAGTTTTAACTTTTTGGCTTTATAATATTTTTTTATCATAAGCCTAAGTAGTTACAAAGGATGTAGCATCAGTATTGCTATCTTTTTGAAAAAGTGTCCTCAAATGAATGCAATGAAGTCTGAATACCCTAGCAATTTGATACCAACATTATCTATTTTGAAAGTGCATCAAAAGGATCTGAGACACAAGGAGAAAGCCACATGACAGCCGAAACCGGTGTGGCTCCGTGGATAGAGCATTGGATTGCAGACTGAAGGGTCCCAGGTTCCATTCCAGTCAAGGGCATGGACCTTGGTTGCGGGCACATCCCCAGTAGGGGGTGTGCAGGAGGCAGCTGATCGATGTTTCTCTCTCATCGATGTTTCTGGCTTTCTGTCCCTCTCCCTTCCTCTCTGTAAAAAATCAATAAAACATATTTAAAAAAAATAAAAAATAATGAAAAAAGAAAGCCACATGACAAAGTGGTTTAGGAGCTGAGATGGAGCCCACACGGGCAGTGTGCAGAATAGGGACCCAGTCCTACAGCTACGAAAGTTAACTCAGCCAATAGCATAACTGAGCACAGAGGAAGGTCCCAAGTTTCTGGGAAAAAAGGTTGGCCATGGGAGATTTTTTTTTTTTAAGAGGAAGGGAAGGAGGTGGGTGGAGAGAGAGAGAGAGATTTATTTGTTGTTCTACTTATTTATGCATTCATTGGTTGATTCTTGCATGTGTCCTGACCGGGTCAAACCCGAAACCTTGGTGTATCGGGATGATGTTCTAACCAACTGAGGTACTGGGCCAGGGAAGGCCATGGGATATCTTCATCTCTGAGGAGAAACCCTGAGCACATGAACCAGGACTTCTGACCCACACAAACACCTCTATTTTAGAAAATTGCAGGGAACAGCAGTTCCAGTTCCTGTCCAGAGAGGAGATGACCCGCCACAGGAATTCGGCAGATGCAGAAGGATTCAACATACTGACACCAAGATCTTTGTGGGAACCAGCAAGAACACTGCCTACACACACACACACACACACCCTTTCCTTCCCTCTCCTTATAAAAGCCCACAACCCAGGCATTCACCGTGACCAGGAGTGGAACTGGCAACCTTCCAGTGCATGGGACTGAGCCCAACCAACTGACACACCCACCAGACCTCTCCTTAATTTCAAGTGTCAATTTCTTCCTCTGTAAACCAGAAATAACAACAGCACATGTCTCATATATTGCCTGGCACACGGTGCTCACAATAAATGTGAACTGTTTTTTATTATTCTCATTATTTTGGGGATTGCAGTGGATTATCTGGTAAACACGCCGTTACGGCCCCAGATCTGAGCAGCCAGTCGGGCACTGTGTATCCTATCCTGTGTATCCCAGTGCTCAGCCCATAGAGAGAACTTATGGGTAAAGTATTGCAAAAGGATAAACATAAAAAAAAAAAATAGCGCCGAAAGGGCAAACCCGAGGAGGCAGCGTTGTGAACACTGCAAGCCATCATGCCTTTGGTCGCACAATGCTCATAGGAGTCCGAGTCCCGACCCAGGGAGCGGGGTGCATTGGAGTCGGGGTTCAGAGATGGGAGAGGACCAGGGACAGGGAGGCCACCTTCCAATCCGGTCTTTTTAAAATCTCCCGCGGCTGCGGCAGGCTACAGGTTCAAGCCACGCCCCTCCAGGAATCCCCGCCCCCTTTGGTATCGTGTGCCAATCCGCAGAGAGCCAGGTTCTCCCAGAGAGCCAATCAAAAGAGGCTTTAGGCGGGAGCTGCTGGTCAGCGAGCCAATCGGCGGGCAGGCGGAGCCGGGCTTGCCGGGGCAGTGGGACCTGCCGGCTGCCTGGACGCCACGTGCGGCTGGAGGGGAAGCGCTCGGGCTTCAGGTGATCGCGGGGCCCTTCTAGGGGCGGCGGGGCCGAGCGGGCGGGCGTGGTGAGTCCCCGCCGTGGGGCCCTGCGCGTGTGTCCACCCCGGGTCTGCGGCGGGGGCGGCCGGACCTGGCCGACCGGCTGCCCGGGCGGGTAGGCCGGGCCTGGGCGCCGCCTGTCCCGAGCCCCCGCTCCAGTCGGGGGCTGGAGCCTAAGGGGTCGGCGATTGGCAGTGGGCCATGGGCCTCGGCCTGGCGGGGGCCAGACCGCCGCGGCCCGTGAGTGACCAACGCCCGAGCCCTCCCCTGGGCGTGGCCAGGCCTCCCCGCGTCACTCCCGAGGGGCGGGGGCGGCTGCTGGAGGGGATCGGGCGGGGCTCTCCTGGGACTGCCTGGTCCCACGAACTTTTTAGGGGCTCGGGGTCCTATCCAGCCAGGTCTCCAAATCCGGGCGATTGTTTGACCCTGGCTGGGGGCGGGGTCGCATGCTGTGAAACGTCCAGATACTCGGGCCCCCCTTTCCTCAAAATGACGGTTAAGGTGCGCGGGTAGGTCTGGGAATGGCGTTTGACACCGACGTCTAGTTTTTGGTCACCAACTGGTTTGGGAACGTGCCTAACTAGTTCATGTTTCATAAGCAAACCTTGGCCTGAGGGTGCGGGCCGGCGACCTGGGCCGGCGCACCTCGCTTTTAGTGGGGGGGCCCAGAACCGCCCACGGTCTCAGGGATCTGCCCGCAGGCGGGTGGTCCTGGATGCCCCTGGCGATTCTGACTTGGTGGGGCCATTGCTCTGAGGCCTGCGGCCTGGGGGCTGCTGACCGGTCCCAGGCTCGGGGCTGGGGAGGTGAGGGCCGTGCTGTTGGAGCAAAGCCTCCCCCAGCCTGGCTGAGCTTATTGGGCCCAGGATGGGGAGGGTGCCCTCGATTACTGCCTTGGTGCTGGCTGCTTCTACCTCTTGAACACAGCTTGCGGAGACCTGTTCTCAGGGAACTGTTTCTGGCTTTGACACTTGCCGCAGGGTCAGGGAGGCCAGGGACCCGGGTTCCCCCAGTTCCTGACCTGCAGGCCCTCTGCCCCACAAGGGTCAGCCTCTGTCTGGACTTCCAGGCCTTGTCCCCAGGCCGGGCTGCGGCAGAGTGATGGGTTCTGTTTCTCTGCCCAGTGTGTGCCTTGTCAACAGGAAGGTGATTGTAGGTAGGCACCCACCCAGTCTCCCCTGCTCCCTCCCCGCCGCTGGCCAGGCCCCATCAGCCCTGATTGGGGTGGGCCAGCCGGACCCCATCAGTGCACGAATTCGTGTACCAAGCCTCCAGTGGGATAATCATGCTTTGTTGAGGTTGTGGGAAGATTGAGTGATTCCATAGAAAGGTGGTATTGACTGCATGAGGGCAATTCTTAATAAAACAGTCCTCGGCTCAGTCCAGGAGCCTGGGGCACGGGCCGGGGAACACTGCAGGAGGGGTGCAGCCAGGGTGGCCTGGCCCATGCTCACCCAGGCCCTCTGCCCCGTGCTTTCTCTCCAGGGAGCTGCCCCGTCGGAAGATTACCTCCCGGGCCTCCTGCACCCTGAGTGGTGAGCAGATCGGGATGGTATCCAGGGAATCCCCTGAGCCTGCCCAGTGCCTGTGCCCTCTGCTGCCCGGCCCGAATGCCAAGGATGTGCTCCGGAGAAAGCACAAGCGGAAGAGCCGGCAGCACCAGCGGTTCATGGCCCGGAAGGCTTTGCTGCAGGAGCAGGGGCTGCAGAGCTCACCGGAGCCAGCATCCTCCCCACCGCCCGTGCCACCGGAGGCACCGCCAGGCGCCGAGGCTGCCAGCCTTGGGAGGCAGAGCCCCAGGGCTGGCTCTGGGGGTGCCCCATGCGACAGAAAGCCCTTCCCCAGGGAACCTGCAGGGCCCTGGCCTAGCAGATGCGTGGCTATCGACTGCGAGATGGTGGGCACCGGGCCCTGCGGGCGGGTGAGCGAGCTGGCCCGCTGCTCTGTGGTGAGTTACCATGGCGACGTCCTCTACGACAAGTACATCCGGCCTGAGCTGCCCATCGTGGACTACCGCACTCGCTGGAGCGGTGTCACTCGGCAGCACATGCGCAAGGCCATCCCCTTCCCGGTGGCCCAGAGAGAGGTGAGCCGGTGGGACTGCCGGTCTGGAGATGGGTGGGAAGAGAGGCCCTGGGGTTGAGTGACTGGAAGCGAGGGCTTGGGAAAGTTCCTTAGCTTCTCCAAACAGGATTCCTTCTGACCTACCTGCCTATGCGGATCCCGGAGGGGGCTGTGCCAACCGCACGGGGTGGGGCTGCTGACCTCCGACATTTTCTCGTAAAAGCATTAAACCTCTACAACATTAAAGGCCCACAGACAGCTGTCCATCAGGTGTCAGTGCTTTGGGATATTTCCCTAAATTCATTTTTCAGGGCTTTGGAAAAAAGGAATGGTTGGGATCATCTGACATGCCAGGAATGCCCAGACGTGCCCAAGCACAAGAAAGGCCTCAAGCCTTGCTCATCTCGGCTCCTTGTCCCAGGTCCCTCCGGGAATTCTGACTCCTTAGGTCTCTACGCCTTGGAGACTCTGGTGTGTGGGCCTGAAACTATAAACGGGCACCCTAAAACCTCAGCCTATGGGGAAGATGGGGTTAGGGACATGACCCTCAAAACATGTCATAGCAACACAGCAAGAATAAAAAGACCTGGCCTCAAACCCGGACAACGGTACCTACCAGTTTGGCAATGTTAAATGGCTAAGAAACGCAGGCATACAACCAGCACCAACACGCACCCAGTAACGGTGGCCCTTTACCTGGAGAGAGACGGGAAGCTTCCTCGTGGAGGCTTCTGACAGAGGGCTGAGCTTGTGTTCCGGTGAATCCTCCAGGAAGTCACCTGAAATCACATGGGAAGTGGGGACACCAGGTGAGGTGGCTGTGGCCTCACACAGGTGACCAGAGTGGGTGTCTGAGGGGTGTGCCTTCTCCTGAGACTCAGACTAAGTGAATGTGGCTTCCTGCATTCACTTAGTGTTTCTCAAGGGCAAAATCACACGTTCTCAAATCATGCTGTAAAGTAACAATCATGTTGGGACATTTTGCATTTTTTTTTAAACTTTTTTTTTTATATTTCATTGATTTTTTACAGAGCAGAAGGGAGAGGGATAGAAAGTCAGAAACATCGATGAGAGAGAGACATCGATCAGCTGCCTCTTGCACGCCCCCCACTGGGGATGTGCCCGCAGCCAAGGTACATGCCCTTGCCGGAATCGAACCCGGGACCCTTCAGTCCATAGTCCGACGCTCTATCCACTGAGCCAAACCGGTCTCAGCACATTTTGCATTTTTAAAAAAATATATTTTTATTGATTTCAGAGGAAGGGTGAGGGAGGGAGAGAGAGAAACATCAATGAGAGAGAATCATGGACTGGCTGCCTCCTGCACACCCCCCACTGGGGATGGAGCCCACAACCCGGGCCTGTGCCCCAACCGGGAATCGAACCGTGACCTCCTGGTTCACAGGTCAACGCCCAACCACTGAGCCACGCTGGCCGGGGTCCCCTGCTTGCTTATTTAAGCAGTAGGTGCAGGGAATGGACTGAGCTGGCCGCCCCGTCCGTGCTGCTCCCTCCAGAGGGCTCTGCCCCCTCCGGCCTGGGCCGCCAGCAGTGGGGCCTTCCTGACGCCTCACTCCGCCCACAGATCCTCAAGCTCCTCAAGGGCAAGGTGGTGGTGGGACACGCCCTGCACAACGACTTCAAGGCCCTCAAGTACGTGCACCCTCGGAGCCAGACCCGGGACACCACTTATGTCCCCAACTTCCTCAGCCAGCCCGGCCTGCACACACGGGCCCGGGTCTCGCTTAAGGAACTGGCCCAGCAGCTGCTGCACAAGAAAATCCAGGTTGGTGTGTGTGTGTGTGTGTGTGTGTGTGTGTGTATGTTTTGGGGCAGAGGGGGAAGCAAGCAGGCCTAACCTCCCTGCAGGGGGGGCCTAGACTGGGTGGTGGGGCTGCACCTGCAGCTCCCCATCATTCCTAACCAGTCCAGACCCTGGGTCCACATGCACACACAGCCCTGGGGCGGGGGGCGGGGGGGGCACTCCGCCGCCCCCTTCTTCCCGGGGTACACCTCTTACAGGCTCCTCTCCCTGGATCTGTCCCCCAACTCCAGGCTCGGTGCCTGCCTTTGCAACCAGAGATGAAGCCTTGGTCAGGGCAGCTCCTAACTCCTGTTCCTACTGTCCATCTCCTCCAGCATCCTCCTGCGCTTCAAGCCCAGGGCGGCATTTTTATCTTGTTTCTATTTGAGAGAACAGGCTAGAAGCTGGCTTGGGCCATGGCTGAGGTTTCCGCGCTTCTGCCTGGAAAACCCACGCCCTCCAGACACCGCCATCCTGACAGTCTGGGGCCTGGAGTGACCGTGGGCTCTCCTTGCAGGTGGGCCAGCACGGACACTCGTCCGTGGAGGACGCGGCAACGGCCATGGAGCTGTACCGGCTGGTGGAGGGGCCGTGGGAGCAGGAGGCCGGCCGCCTCTGGACCCGCCCCGAGGACGGGGAGCCGGACAGCGGCGTGGACGTGGAGCAGTACATGCAGGACCAGTACTGGCCCGAGGACCTGGGTCCGGGCGCCCGCGGGGGGCGGGGGCAGGCGCAGGACAGGACGTGAGGAGGAGAGGCCTGGGGTGGCCTCCGGTCAGGGAGTGGGGCCAGGAGGGCACCTGGTCTGAGTGGAGATCATCTGTCCTGACTCCCGTCCCCACAGCACAGCCCTTCCCGGGTTGTAGTCACCCCCCAACGCCCTGGTTTTGCTGATGGCACTTTACAGACACCATGAGATGTCAGGGGGACCAGCTACAGGGCCGTGGGAGGTCTGCGAAGGGACTGTCCCGGCTGTCACTTCCCACCCCCGGGAGGAGTGGGGTGCGTGTCGGCTGGGGCTGGGGCTCCGGCAGTGGCGAGTGACCCGGCCTCCAGGCACCTGGGTTGATAATCACAGTGGTGGCTGGGTTTCCTCCAAATTTCACCCTTCCCCCCCAACCCGTTTCCTTGTTCCCTAGGAGGCGAATTAGGGTTCTGGGGTAACCGAAAGCTCAGGTCACACAGATCTTTGAGCTTCTCTGTTGCTTGTCCTGTCACTTTGTAGCTTTGGGACCTTAGGCACCTGTGCGGCTCCTCTCCTGAGCCTGTAATGTGGGGACAGTGGTGTGACCTACCTACCTCAGGGTGGTCAGAGGACGGAACGCCAGCACGCAGCACCACGTGAGCTGCTGTTTTCCCTGAAGGAGCAGTGCCAGCCGCTTCGGGGTGACGCCCGAACACGCCCCCAGTGGGAGGACTTTGGCCCGGCCCGGGGCTGACTGTCCTCGGCTGCTCTAGCAGGCACCGCGTGGAGGTTCTGGTGCTCTCCGCTCTCCACGCTGGGTGACCCGGGTCATCTGCTCCTCTGCTGTGTGCCAGAGGCGACGGTGGCTGCTCGTGGCGTCCGGAGGAGACCCACAGCCACACTGCTGTGACCCAGGGACCCGGCTGCAGGCCAGCTGTCACCATCGCCCTCCCCGTCTGCGGACCGACTGGGGCGGCTTCAGCACCGAGTTCTGGCTTCCTCCAAAGTCTAGGCGCGCAGCTGGGCAGCAGTTTTGTCCCTCTGCCTGTGGGGAGAGGGAGATGAGGCTGTTATTCGTGTTCTAGAAATGGACTGGGTTCTGAGTCAGCATCGCTGCCACTCTGCTCTGGAATAAACCTCAACTGGAAAAGCGGGTGAAATTGCCTTTTTGTGACTCCTCATCGGGGCGGAGGGAAGCCTGCGGAGGAATGGGGCGGTGCTGGGGCGCCCAGGCTTGCTGGGAGCTCTGGCTCTCATGGGGATGCTTTGGGAGGTGGTACTAAGAAAATGAGAGCTATGCGCTGGGGCGGTGGATGAAGTGTCAGCCTGTGAACTGAGGGTCCCAGGCACGAGTCAGGTGCCTGGGTTGCAGGCTGGATCCCCAGCGGGGGGCGTGCAGATAAGCAGTCAATGTTTTTCTCATCACTGATATTCTATCTCCCCTTCTCCCTCTCTGAAATCAATCAAAGTTATAAAAAGAACATGAGAGCTATGGAATTTGTGCAGTATACACGAGCATTTTATAACAGCCCTATTAAAGAGCATGTTTTAATTATAAAATACATAATGCGTAATGTAGCACGTGAACCATTTTTCAGTGTCCGGTTCATTCACACTGATCTGCAGAACTGAAACTGTCCTCAATAAGCTCGGTAACCCCCCATTCCCCCTCCCGCCCCTGGCAGCCACCTCCTACTTTCTGTTTCTATGAAGTAGAACCCTTACTTTGTGTGTGACTGGCTTATTTCATTAGCATAATGTCCTTAAAGTAAATTCATGTTGTATATTTCAATTTCCCTCATATGCATGTATGTGTGTATGTGTATGTATGTATGTGTGTGTGTGTATATATATATATATATATATATATCACACAGTGGCCAGATTATCATGATTTCTGAACACATAATCTGGCCATTCAGTGTATATCCTATATAACAATCCTATATAATAAAAGGCTAATATGAAAATTGTCCCCTCAACTAGGAGTTCGACCAGCAGGCAGGCCGGCCAACCGCCCACGTTCCCTCTCCCTGGCCAGGCTGGCCAGATCCCACTCATGCATGAATTTATGTACTGGGCCTCTAATTATATATATACATATATATATATATATATATATATATATATATACACACACATACACACACACACTGAATGGCCAGATTATTATGCATTCATAGATCATAATAATCTGGCCACTCTGTATACATGTTGATTTCAGCGATGTAAAAAGGAAAAGAGAAACATCAATAATGAGAGAGAACCATCGATTCTCTGGGGATGGCACCTGAAAGCTGGACATGTGCCCTGACTGGGAATTCAGCCGTGACCTGGCTCACAGGTCGACACTCGGCCTCAGAGCCACTAGCTGGGCCTCTCACAGTTTCTATGTAATGCAGTAGAAGTTGCCCCTGTAATTTTCTTCACAAAAACAAGCTCATCAATGAGTTCAGAGACTGTCCGCCTTACTCTGCATCCCTATCACCACAGACAGTGCCTGGTGTTGGAAGATGCTCCAGTAACAGCAATCAATGAAACGAATGAGCAAATATATGAGTGAATTAAGTAGGCCACCCAGTATCATTTTTCTATCTTTCCTGATGTATAAAATTGCTTTAGTTGCTGTTAAATACTCACTTGTTTTTTATTCCTAACCAGTGAAAGTTCAGTAGTTTTCTGTGTTTTTGTTTGTTTGTTTTTAATAAATGTACAAATTTGAACTCAAGGTTAAGAATCTAAGAAGCAACCAAACAGGTCAATGGCAAACACCACAAGTTGTCCTGCAGTGGGCTACAATGGCCACTAGAGGGAGACAGAACCTTTCAGAGAGCAGCATGCGGCAGGAAAACCATCCCGCATGGAGGCTGCTCTCTGTGCTCCCCGGCCATTTAATAGCCGTGGCTGTTGCCCCGTGGAACGCCAACTCCCAGGACAAGCTGAGACAACATGAAGAAAATGGCCCCACCTCCCAGCTCAGGCGGTTCACACGTCCTTTATACACCCCCCCCCAGCTTTAAAAATGTAATATGAATGGAAGAAAAATATTTTCCCTGTGGATGGCAACTGAATCTATTAAAAATTCACCTGGGAAAAAAGCAAAACTATAAGCTCCAGAGTGAAAATATTAATTTCTTATTATTTTTAAATATGTTTTATTGATTTTTCACAGGGAGAGGGATAGAGAGAAACATCGATGAGGGAGAAACATCGATCAGCTGCCTCCTGCACACCCCCTACTGGGGATGTGCCCACAACCAAGGTACGTGCCCTTGTCCGGAATCGAACCCGGGACCTTTCAGTCCGCAGGCCGACGCTCTATATACTGAGCCAAACCGGCTTTGTCGAAAAAATATTAATTTTTAAAGCTGTGTGCAATTATCCGCTGCCTCCAGCAACGTTTCTGTGAAAGAACTGTTGACATATTCATTTTCATCTCCCCGAGTAAAGAAGCCTATAAAGTATGTGCAAGCTAGCTGGGGAGTCACAGCTGAGAGCGTTCCGATCCCACTGGTCAAGTTTCAAAGGTTTCGTATGCAACCGAGTGTAGTGAGAAAAGCATTTCCCACAAACTCCTCTCAGAAGATCAGAATCACCCCATAAATATTCCCAGGACCATGATAAGCCCCAGATGTTATCACAGGGCAGGATCGTGCAAACTTTAAAGGCCCCGTCCACAAATGAAGCTGCTTCAGAAACAAGAGTTTAGAGCATCTGCAAGGAAGAGCAGTTTCTGGAACATCAAGGAACGGCCGTGACGTACCCCCATGTAAAAAGCTATCTGGCCCTGGCTGGTTTGTCGGTGAGAGTGAAGGCCCACACACTGTAGGGTCTTGGATTTGATTCTGGTCAAGGGCACACACCTGGGCTGCAGGCTGGCTCCCCAGCTCCGGTTAGGCCGTGTGGGTCAAGAGCATATGTGGGAGGCACCCGATCAATGTGTGCCTCTCACATGGATGGTTCTCTCCTCCTCCCTCCCCTCCACGCTCTCAAACACAAAATAAAAATCTATCGGCTGCACTGGTTTCCTGCTTATGTCTAAGGCACAGGACGTGGTAGGAAACCTCCAAAATCACGCTCGGGAATAAAGGGACAAAGGACAGAGCCCAAAGGCCGGGACAAGTCAAGAAAGCAACTCTGAATAACCGGCTGATTAAAAACTAAACCCACGTTGGGGGGCCTAGCGCAGTGGTCGGCAAACGCATTAGCCCACAGAGCCAAATCACATTACGACTGGAATTTCTTTTGAGAGCCTAATTTTTAAAACTTAAACTATGGAGGCAGGTACATTGTTATTAACTTAATTAGGGTCCTCCTAAGCTGGCCTTTGCTAAAAACGCAAGGGGCCAAAGAGCCGCACGTGGCTCACGAGCCGCAGTTTGCCGACCGCTGGCCTAGTGGTTTCTGGAGAAGACTCTTGAGTCTGCGTGGCTGGGTGACCATGACCCTGCCATGGCTCCTCTCGCCCGTTCCCATGCAGGGAGAAGCCAAGGGCGGAACTGCGGGTGCCTGGGCCCTCGCTCACCCCCTGAACCCGAAACGTCAGCGCTGACGGACAAAACTGCTGCAAGATGAAGCTGGGTGGCCGAAGGACCTCTCCCCACCCCCCCACCCCTCCCAGTGAATGAAGACCACCTGGCCCTGGGAGACAGAGCTGGGGGGACTGGGAACCGACGCTGATTTCACAGGCAAAGACCATAATTTAAAAACCTTGTCAATGGGAGAGCTTCCATAATCTTCCATAATCTAATTACACCCTCATTATAATGATGCCCCTTCTTCCTTCAAGGGCTCACACGTGCTTCTGGAACATTCCCCGCCAGCGACCCCTCATTTGCGGGTTTAAAGAGAGAGCTGGTGAATCTCAGCCGGAGTTAAAGTGGCAGCTCTGGCGTTGACTTCAGCTGGGTTTGCCCTGACCAGACCGGGCGACTCTCAGCTCCTGAAATAACAGAACCCTCAATCCCCTTCCTCCCCCTCCACCCCACCCACCCCCGTGCAATTCTTCTGAGGACGCCATCTCCCCAATTACGCAGACACGTCCGCGCCCTGTGCCCCCCTCCGGCCTGCGCCGTGTCCACGCTGCTTCCACGTCCAGACACGGGAGCCATTAGTCACCTCCACCCCAGCCCCAAGGAACTGCGACCTCGAGGTGCGAGGCTGTGGGGGCTGCGGGCTCATCTGTGAAGGCCCCCACAAACCCGAGGCCAGCTCAGCAGGGGCTCCAGGAGGCTCGATGCCACAGGGCAAGTCACTTAGCCGCCTCATTAGGGTCCCACACACAGCCCTGCCACACCCTCCTTCCCAGGTGCCTGGTTACCCCATTGTCTGCAAAGACCCATTAAGCCTTCTCGCTGAAAGGCACCGTAAAAGCCAAACGATCCCTGTTATCGCCAATAGACTCAGGGCGCCCTGTCACCGGCTGAGGAGCGTCAGGGGGGCCGGAGCCAGGCTCAGCTGCCACGGCCTCTAATGAGCTCTTGCAGCCTCAGGGGCGGCTTTGACGCTGGCGGGCATGGGCACCCGAGGGAAGGAACGCCAAAGCTTTTGCTTGGCCAGAGAATTTAGTCGGCACCTCCCGAGCCTCCTGGCACCCCCACACCGGCAGCGGAGGCCCCGCACCCATCCAGCCCTGCCCAGGCCTCACCTTTAGGCTGAGCCGGTAGCAGCCTGCAGGGTGGGAGAGGCCAAAGGGATACTTGGCAAAAAGCAATGGGGGGACCCACAGACCGTGCGTCTGCCGCCCTGCGCTGCCCTCTGGCTGCTAAAGGCCTTCCCATCCCCACCCGCCTCCTTATGGGAGCCGCCAGGCAAACAGCCCCCACTGAAACCCACCGGCAAACTCCATGGTGACACCCCAAACTGAAGACAGTGTGTGAGTGTTCCCCGGGCTGCCCAATTAGACAGGGACATCTCCACACGACATCACCCAGCTGCCCATGAAAAGACCCGGCGCCCCATTTGCAGAATGTTTACGGGATGCACCCCCTTTCTAAATATATATTTTTATTGATTTCAGAGCGGAAGATAGGGAGGGATAGAAACATCACTGATGAGAAAGAATCATGCAGGGATCAGTTGTCCCCTACTGGGCATGTGCCCTTGGCTGGAATCGAACCATGACCTCCTGGTTCACAAGTTAAAGCTCAACCACTGAGCCCCTCCGGCCGGACAAACCCCTTTTTCTTCTTCTCCCCAAGGACCAGGGGCGGGCGGCCAGCTCTTCGCAGTAAACCCTGTGTCTTCTGAAATACTGTGCTCCAACGGATCTTCTGCTGGACAAGGACATTCCCGTCTGTCTTCCCGGTCAGTGATCCTCCCACCGTTCAAAGGGGCCCTTCGTCCAGGGAGCTTCCGAGTGACTGAGCCTGGGGGGCGGGGGAGAGTCCCCCCCAAACCGGTCCGCTCCTCTAGGGCAGGGGGTGGGCAGCTGTGGTTCACTCAGGAAGGGAGGTGGCGGCGGGACAAGGTGTCAGCACCCGGTGCTGCGGCCCTGACTCCGTCCTGTAACGGGATCTTTCATGCTTCACGCTGACGCTGGGTCCCGGAGCCCCACTTGCCGGAGCTGCACCTTCAGCCAGATGCTGCTTCGCTGGCCCCAGGCCCCCGGGGGCTCCACCTCCCACAGGCGAGCCCGCTCCTCCGGGTGGGCCAGCAAAAACCTCCTGCAGACTGAGGAAAGGGGCCTGTGAGTCTGGGAGGCCCCTGCCCCACACACAGCCCAGCCCGCCCGGCGCTCTGCTCTGACCCAGGCTCCACGCAGCCTGTCATCAACCTTCGGCCCGTCCCGGCTCCTCCCTTCCACCCTGCCTGCCTCGGCTCAGGAAGCCCTCGCACAAGGCCACCACAGACCCGGACCGGAGGCTTCAACCAGACACTTACCTGTTCAACTCAGCCTGGAAGTCCAAGTTCAAGGTGTCGGCAGGGCTGCCTCTCCTCAGCGTGCAGTTGCCTTCTCACTGGCCCTCCCCATCTATGTCGTCCTCATGGGACCCCTTCTCACCAGTCCTATTGGACCAGGGCCCTTAATGACCCCCAAAGATCCCATCGCCACATACAACCATTGGGTTAGGCATACAACCAGTGGTCGGCAAACTCATTAGTCAAGAGAGCCAAATATCAACAGTACAACTGAAATTTCCTTTGACAGCCAAATTTTTAAAACTTAAACTTCTAACGCCACTTCTTCAAAATAGACTCGCCCAGGCCATGGTGTTTTGTGGAAGAGCCACACTCAAGGGGCCAAAGAGCCACATGTGTGGCTTGCGAGCCACAGTTTGCCGACCACTGGATTAGGGCTTCAACATGAGAACCAGGGGTACCAAATTCACCCCATAACATCGCCCACCTCAGCACTGCCCCTCCTCCCTCCCGAGCCTCAGAGTCCTCCTCTCCCTCAGCACCTTCCGGCTCATCCTGGAGCCCCGCGTGCCCTCAAGGCTGCGGGCTTTAATGCCCACGCTCACAGGCGAGCACTGTCACCTGGCAGTGCCCCAAAAGCAGCGAAGGGGAACCTGCTCCTGGTGCCCCAGGGCCGGGAGCCTCCATCGGCCTCTGCTGGCATTGTCGGCCAGCCAGCGGCACAGACGGAAACCGGGGCAGGAGGCCCCCTTGTCCAGCCCGAGGGCAGCCGGCCTGGCGCCAGACTGCAGCCCCTTCTCTCTCCGCGCTCTGCCTGCTCCCCACGGCCTGGCACAGCCTCTGCACCAGGCCCGGGCGCCCTGCAGCCGAGTGAGGAACCACACCCCGAGTGTAGAGCAGGGCCAGGGAGAGGCCCAGGAGCAGATGGCTGGGTTCTGTCCTCTTACCTTGTGTGCATTTGCTATTTGTTTGTTTGTTTTAGATATATATGTTTTTGGTCTGCTTTGTAGCAGCAGAACACTTTCTTTATAATTCTTAAAAATATATTTTGATTTTTTTTACAGAGAGGAAGGGAGAGGGACAGGAAGTCAGAAACATCGATGAGAGAGAAACATCGATCAGCTGCCTCCTGCACACCCCCCACTGGGGATGTGCCCGCAACCAAGGCACATGCCCTCAACTGGAATCGAACCCGGGACCCCTCAGTCTGCAGGCTGACGCTCTATCCACTGAGCCACACCGGTTTGGGCTGAGATATGTTTTTTTATTGATGTCAGAGAGGAAGGAGAGAGACAGAATCATCAGTGATGAGAGAATCCTGGATCGGCCGCCTCCTGCACGCCCCCCACTGGGGGTCGAGCCCGCAACCAGGGACTTGAACCATGACCTCCTGGTCAGAGGTCAACACGCAACCACTGAGCACACTGGCTGGGCTGTTTTTATCACATCTAAACCCAATGATGAGAGGTGTCTCTAAGGAAGAGGTCAGCCATTGTGTCCCTGGAATGCGCGGTACCCTCACCCTGCCCCACCCCTCTCCCGGACGAGGTGGGGTTACCTTGGTACATGGCCGGAGAAATGGGCCAGCTGAGCCCGAGAGCCTCGTCGTCCCCGAATGTGGCGCAGAAGTCCCGCAGCACGGCCACGCCCAGGCCCTGGCCACGGAGCCTCCTCCGGACGAACACGGTGTCCAGGACGGGCAGCAGGTAGCACGTGCCCGAGCCGTCGCCGCACAGGCTGCCTGCAGCGGGAATCAAGTCGCAGACTGTCCCCTGGGCCCGGACCCACCTGCCGGGACCCTGCGCGCACCTGCGCGGCCAGGCCACAGGTGCCATCTCCACAAACCAGCCACCAGAGCAAAAGGACATCTCGCCCCAAACACAACGCGGCCCATTCAGAGCACGGAGCAATACTCAGCAATAAAAAGGAACAAATGCTAATCTGGCTACCATTTGGATAAGCCTCAGACACTCCGTGCCAAGTGAGAAGCCAGATGTCAGGAAGAACCGGCAGAGGGCCTGCGTCCCTTTCTGTGAAATGTCCAGGAAAGGCACACTGACAGGGACAGAGCAGATGGGTGGCTGCCTGGAGCGATGGGAACAGCCACTGACAGCGCACTGACAGCGCACAGGCCACCGCATGGGTGATGGTGACACAACTCTACATTTGCTACGAGTCCCCGAATGGTACACTGACATCGGCAGCTTTTTCGGGATGTCAAACCGACTGTCAAGGGATATTAATGAATTGTATTAAAATTGTACTTAAGAGATGCAATTAAGGCCCTAACTGGTTTGGCTCACTGGATAGAGCATCAGCCTGCAGACTCAAGGGTCCCAGGTTCGATTCCGGTCAAGGGCATGTACCTTGGTTACCGGCACATCCCCAGCAGGGGGTGTGCAGGAGGCAGCTGATTGATGTTTCTCTTTCATCAATGTTTCTAACTCTCTATTCCTCTCCCTTCTTCTCTATAAAAAAATCAATAAAATATATTTTTTTAAAAAGAGATGCAATTAAGCATCTCATTCTTTCAGGAGCTAATGGAAGACGAAATAGGACTACGGTAGGTCCTGCCCCTTTAAGGGTAGTACAGTTGAGGCCAGTGGGCAGCATGGCAAAGTGACGTCGAGGTCATAAGGAAGCAGGGAACATCAGGAGTAAAGGAAGCTGGTCTGTAGAGGTGGCAATGGAGCAGGTGCTGAGTACCCGCCCAGCATATATAGCCAGCTGCACCCCATGAGTCCCCTACACCCTTCCTATACTCCCCATCTTACAAGCCTGTGGGGGAACAGCAACCCCTTTCTCATCGGGTGGGGGAGCTGGAACGTGAACCAACACCACACGCTTGGCTCTCCCATCTGCTGCTTACGTTTCTGCTAAAAGCCAGATGACCAGGGTCCCCTGGCGGATGGACAACGGGACAGGAGGCGCCTGAGGCACTGGGTGTCTGGGGGAGGGGCAAGCAGGAGGCCCTGGGGCCACTCCTAAGCATCCCTGCCATGCCCCAGGTCACATGGGGCATGAACTGCACAAGCATTTTAGGGGCCGTGGCCCGGCCTGCGAGCCCGAGGGGCAGTTACAGCCATCAGCCAGCAGGACGAGAGCGGTGAGTGAGATCTGTGCGCTGGGCCCGTTTACATGGCAGCTGAGTTAGTGATAACCGGCGAACCGGAGATTCTCCCCACGCCAGGCCTGTGCTGGGGGGCCCGCGGAGGCAGGAGGTCACCCACAGCAGCGGTCCCCAACCTTTCGGACCTCACGGACCACTGGTTGGTGATCCTTGACCCAGAGGGCCTGGACAGCCCGGCCCCTCACCTTTGGCTTTGGTTGTGTAAAAGCCGACCGCTGCTCCGTCCCGCCACAGGATTTTAGCCTGCTCCTGCCCAGAGTGAGGCAGAAAGAACATGGCGTCCTCATCCAAGTTCCTCTCCACGCTTCCGAAAATGACCACGTTGAGGATGAAAAGCACAATCCTCTCCCCAAACGACTGAACCTTTGAAGGAAGCAGAAAGAGCAAATGAGGCGAGAGGGGAAAGCAGATGCGATGCATCCTGCGCTCGGCATCGACCCGCCCATCATCCTCCTCATGCCCGAGGCTGAGACGGGCATTGCTTCTGAGAGGTTTCACTCCCGCCACCTTCACACCAGTCGGCCCTCACTGCCGCCATGCGGTGCTCACCACCTGCCGGGCGGTCTGGCTTTCCAGGTGAGGAATCTGAAGCTCAGAGAGGACGGGTGACTTCCTGCCTCACTGCAAGGAGGGCTCATGGCAGCCGACGGGGACTCTGCAGAGACCGGCAGACCCCGGGACAGGCCGGGCCAGCACCCGCTGAGCCGGCCAGCGGCTGTCTCCTGCATGTCACTCATTAGAACTGAGACTCTGGGAAAGGGGAGTTTCAAACAACTGCTAATCTTGTTTTATTTTTATTTTTGGGGGGGGGGGGGTGTTTTAAAAAAATGTATTTTACTGAATTTTACAGAGAGGAAAGGAGAGAGATAGAAAGTCAGAAACATCGATGAGAGAGATACATCATCAGCTGCCTCCTGCACACCCCCCACTGGGGATGTGCCCGCAACCAAGTACATGCCCTTGACCGGAATCAGACCTGGAACCTTTCAGTCCACAGGCCGACGCTCTATCAACTGAGCCACACCGGTTAGGGCTGTTTTTTTAAAATATATATTTTTTTATTGATCTCAGAGAGAAAGGAAGAGGGAGAGATAGACACACCAATGATGAGAATCATCGATAGGCTTCGCCTGCAACCCAGGCATTTACCCAACCAGGAATCGAACTGCTAAATCCTGGTTCGTAAATTGGTATTCAAGCACTGAGCCATGCTGGCGGGGCTGGGTGTTATGTTTAACACGTGAACGTCACACTTTCTTCATCATCATGATCGTCATTTGTGGTCGTGGCTTCTTGGCTGTATTTGCAACTCACAACCTCTTTGAGCCTGTTTCCGCGGCTGGTCTAGGAAAAGGCCACCGAGTGGCGTCTAAAACATTCCTCTGTTTGTCAACCGCTCTGCTCAGAAGGCAGCTTGCAGAATCCCGCAAACGGTACAACGTGTTCAGAGCCACTAAACTTATTAACTGGCCCAGAATGTGAAATAGTGCACCTTTATCGGAGCCAAATCTTAGATGAGAAAAAGATTTGTCAAAACTTCGCCAGCTAATTCTTTTTAAAAAATATGTCTTTTTAAAACTGATTTTTAGCGAGCGAAGAAGGGAGAAGGATAGAGAGATAGAAACACTGATCAGAAGGGCACCATGGGTCGGCTGTCTCCTGCAGGCTCCCTACTGGGGCTCGAGCCTGCAACCCAGTATGTGCCCTGACCCGCAGTCAACCGGCGACCTCTTGGTTGCTGGGTCGATGCTCAGTCACTGAGCCACACTAGCCAGGCCACCCCAGCTACTTCTGAGAAGCCACCCCGATTTGGTATCTCAGACAGCAACAGCCAAATCAAGTTCAGAGTTAAGTGTAACGACCCAGTCACTACACCCAGTCGGTGTGATGTGGGGGGTTACAGTTATCAACTTAAGGAAAACATCCAGTCAAAAGCTGGCAGCAGAAGAGGAGAGCAAGACAGTGCATTTAAGCTGTGCAGGTTCATGACGGGGAGGGTGAGGAGGGAGTAGAGGGAAAATAATGTGGGGACTGAGATACTGACTTAGAAACATTTCTGGAAACACAAAAATAAGACCCCATTCTAATCCCTCAATTAGGGCCACTAATTTATGGTAACAGAAGAACATTAAGCAAGCTTTTTCTTGGTCACCGGTGGAGAAGAGCTAGCTAAGAAACAACATGTAACTAAAGGGACGGGGGGATTCACATGGTGGCACCATGATGACCCCAAACCTCCTGCCACGTCCCCTCTAACCGCAGCACCTCACCTTCACCAGGCCCTCTCTGGCAGGGTCGGAGGTCCTCAGGACGTCTTCGGTGGCCCACCAGGAGTCCCTCAGGTAGACAGCCACGACTAGAGAGAGAACGAAGAGGGGGTGATGACAAGCACACAGCCAGCGAGTCACTAGGGGTGGTTTTTCCCAGCACGTAGCCACTGTTGCCGGGCCTGGGAAAGGTTCTGCGTGGCAGGCACTTATGGTTCCTCCGTGTCTTTTCGTGGCTGGATTTCTCACCATTCTTTTTCAGCGCTGAATACATTCCACCGTTTATTTCGCCTGTGGTATTTTCTCTATACCCCTTATATTGCCACTTTTATTTTCTTAAATATGTTTTTATTGATTTCAGAGAGGAAGGAAGATGGAGAGACTTAGAAACATCAATGATGAAAGCATGGAACAGACTGTCAAATTACAGTCGGAAGGCTGGGGAGTGTGGGGAGGGGAGGAAAGAGAGCAACCAAAGGACTTGTATGCACGTATATAAGCACGCCAATGGATACAAGACACTGGGGGGCGGGGGTGGGATGAGGGCATGAGACAGGGGGTAGGGGAGAATGGAGGGGAAAAGAAGATATATGTACTACTATGTGAAATACTTTAAGCAATAAAATAAAATTTAAATAAAAAGAAACATCAATGATGAGAGAGAATCACTGATTAGCTGCCTCCTGCACGCCCCCTACTGGGAATCGAGCCCACAACCTGGGCCTGTGCCCTGACCGGGAATCGAACCAGGACCTCCAGGCTCATAGGTCAACACTCAACCACTGAGCCATGTCCATCGGGCTTATTGCCATGTTTATACCCGCTTCTCAGGCCAGGTGTCTGAGCCCCGGCGTCCAGAAGCCACAAATAAGATGCATCTTCCCAGTCGAACGCTGTCAGCCGCACACGGGCAGGATGGCAGCACGGAGGAGAGAACACGTCTTCAACCTTTAACACCAAGCTCCCGGCGTGGAAGCTCATGTTGGGGCCATTCCGTAAGCTGCCCCTAGGCCCCCCCCCCGTGTCTCTCCGCTCCCGGAGGAAGTCTGGGGGGAAGCTCTGTGAAGACCAGGCCTCAGTGGCATCAGCCAGATACTAAACATGGCTTCGTCCAGCCAGCCCCTCTTCACCAGAGACCAGCGGCATCTAATCCACACGTCGCCTGCATGTCACTGGCGAATCGTATCATCCCCAGCCACAGTCCCAGATGGACAGTCGTCTGGGAGAGAAGGGCCAATTAAATGCTTGACATCTGTCTTATCAATTCCACGAAACTCGTGTTCAAAATGGCACCTACTGGATGGAATGCACAGGAGCTTCCTAAAGCCCCGAGGATTACTCTTCTTGCTTAACAGGATGGATCAATAAGAGGCGTCCAATGAACTGACAGTGTCTGACTGTCACACAGACGTGGGCTACGCGAAGACGTTTCAAACAGGAAGGCTGCTAGGTCTCCATGTGTGGGTGCTGCCTGGGAAGTTTCCCGGTGGGGGCAGGCCATTCATTAGTCACACAAGTTGTCACCAAACGGAACTGCTTTTTTCAAAATGAATCTTAAGCTGCTACACAACAGTGAAGAACAGGCCTCAAATAAACTGTCCTCAAAACTGGCGGGGCTATGAACCGGGAGGTCACGGTTCGATTCCCGGTCAGGGCACAGGCCCGGGTTGCGGGCTCATCCCCGGGGGGGGGTGTGCCAGAGGGAGCCGATCCAGGATTCTCTCTCATCACTGATGTTTCTAGCTCTCTCCCCCTCTCCCTTCCTCTCTGACATCAGTAAGAATCTGTTTAAAACAAAACACAGCCAGCGGGCCACCAGAGGGGTGTCCTCTGGGCAAGCAGAATCGGCCTCTGGAGAACGGTGGGTTTGGTCAGGAGAGCAGGACGCCCAGCTGAAAGGTGACAGGAAGCAGGGATGAGGCACAGCCCTGGGGGAGACGCTGTCCCGCCGGGCGAGGACGGCGCCAATCCGACACGCTGCCAACCCGCCCAGGGCAGCTGAGACCCCGGGGCCAGGAAGATGGTCTGCAGGGAAAATGCGGTTCCGATCGGCGTCCCCTGGCTCCAGACACCAGGTCCCTGAGCCGACAGCGTGCGCGGCAGTGACAGCCATCAGCCGGGCACGCCTCGTCCGGGAGGTCAACCTTGCTGAACTAATTTAATTTCCTTCTCCCTCTGGTGACAGGGGACGCGGGCCACAGAACAGATGTCAGGAATGGATTTCATCCTGTGACACTCCAAGGTTCCCCAAACGAGTCAAGATACGAGGTCCCAAAGGCTGACCCCCAGGCCCCGGCCGCCCGGAGGCTCGGCATGAGCCACTGAATCCAACTCCGGACGCACGGACGGTGCTGGCCCAGGCGCCACGGCCCAGGTGCCCATCCTCGCCCCTGGGATCGGGCAGCTGGAAGAGGAAGGGCAGGGCATGGAAGGTGCTGGATCGAGCTGGGAGCTGAGTGTCCCGAGGACCCAGAGGGATATTAGGGAGTGTCCCTGGGAGCCCCCAGCTTGGGCTCTGGCGTCACTGGGTGAGGGTGGCAGCAGGCAGGTGACACACAGCCTGAGCTGAGCAGACAGAGAAGGCCCATGCCCCGTCCCAAACCAGGAACCAAGGAGGGGGGAGTTCTCTCTCTCTCTCTCTCTCTCTCTCTCTCTCTCTCACACACACACACACACACACGGATAAACACACATGCACATGCACAGTGCACAAACACAGATGCATGAGCACAGTGTGCACACACAAAGCATGAACAAGCACAGGTTTTATCTTCCCGCGCTAACTGCCAGTGGTCCATGGACTGGCCCACGATCAGAACTCCTTCCATCACAACGGAAGGGCCTTCAAGTCCCCCTGCTGTCTCCGCAGACCCCCGGCCCGGGCTCCCCCTCCCTGCCATCGCACCCCTGCAGTCCAAGCCCCCACTGTCCCAGATAAATCTAAGAAATATGTAGTCCTCCCCCAAAACACCGGCACAGTTAAACCAAATGACAGGCCGTCTTCGAAAAAGCAAAACACACGTCCGTCCCAAGGTCTATGAGGCTTCACGTGACATCGGCCCAGCCCGTCAATAACCTAAGGGAAGGGGAAACACACGTGTTGACATAGCAACTGTCACATCGCATTACGCGGGCTACCATTTCCATGCAGATGTCTTCCTTAAAGGGAAGCCTTTCCCCAGATGCCCGTGAACTTGGCGCCTCTCTGCCACGGAGAAGGAAACATCTGGCTCGCAGTGTACTTGCAGCATCCACCTCCCTGTGGTTCCCCAGCAGTAGGCAACGTGGCCGCCATGAGCCCAGATTTGAATTCAGGGAAGATGGGGGAGGATGGGGTGCCTGGGTCTGGAGGTACAGCTCGACTACAAGGTGTGGGGGGGGAAGAGGAACCCACACCAAAGCTAGTCTCACGAGGAAGGGGGCCTTAACCTCGTGGGGCTGGGCCAGGGCACACACAGCGAGGGCCTCCGGGCTGGGGCAGCAGACAGAGCTGCAGGCAGCCCAGGCCACAAGGGGCAGAACCTCCGAATCCTTGAGCTACCTCCAACCCCCCGAGTCCGGCTCCATCCTTTTTTTTATATATATATAATATGTTTTTATTGATTTCTGAGGAGAGGGAGAGAGAAACATCAATGATGAGAGAGAATCATTGATCGGCTGCCTCCTGCACGCCCCACACTGGGGGTCGGTGGCCCGACTGGGGATCAAACCATTGACCTGTGGGTTCAGAGGTCGACACTCAGCCACTGAGCCACTGGCATAAACACCCGCACAGACACGCACATGCACAGGGGAGGTGGCCAGCGGCAGCTGGAGACAACCGTCAACTCGGAACCGTCCCTGACACTCGGGAAACTTTCCTTGGCCCTTTCCTGTTCCCCGAATCCCGCCAGCCCCCTGTGAGAACGGCCCGGCTTTGTTTGCGGGAGGCTGTTTCCCTGTGTTCAAACCCAACTCCGGCCACGAACGAACAGGGAGTAAAGAAACCATCGCCCCAGGTGTTTCTGGAGGACGGAGCTGTACGGCGAACGGCCCTCCCATGGGACCCCTTAAGCCCCGGGGAAACAGAATTCTGTTTCCAGCATGAACACCCTTTTGCTTCTATGAGCTGGAGTGAGGGGAGTCACAGAAAGGGCCCCCCAGTTTTGCAGTTCCCTGGGCACCGCAGGGGCCCCCCAACTCTCCACCCTCCCACCCCTCCTGCCCACCAACCACCTGCTCCAAACGCAGGCCCTCGGAGGTCCGGCCCCAGACCCTGGGTGTTGCAATCCCACCAGGCCCTGGACAGCTTCCCCCCGAATGTTTGCCTTGGCTCTGCCATCCCTGCAGGCCTATAACGGGAACGCTTTTCCAGGAAAAAACCATCATTTTTCGACTGCCTGCTTGTTTTTCTCAGGGCGCCTATGACATGCAATCACCAGACACGGAAAAAAAACCACAAAAAACTCAGCAGCCATTTGAAGGACGAGGGCTATGCTCGGGCACAACGCGTCCTGGAGGCGGCTGGGGCGGGGGGGAGGACGGTCTCATTGAGGGTTGTGTGGGGGGGACTGCATGTGGCAACACTTGCCCAAGAGCCCCCTTCAGTCCCTTCTCCAGGAGCCCTGTGTCCTTTCTGTCCCTCAGCCCCCCCCCCTCCCCTGCCCTCGTCTGTCTCCCCTGTGAGCGAGCTAAGGAGGAACCACCAAACAGGCTGTGGGAAGATCCCAGAAGATGCAGGCGACCCGCTCCCTCCTGACGAGGCAGGAGGGGCAATGGTGTCATTAGGAGCTTGGAGCTTTCCGTCCTGTCCCTGGCTTCTAAGGAGGGAAGAGGGGTCTGGTCCCTTGGTGACATGAAGCAGCCCCTGGTCACAGACACAGTCCAGAACGAGACTCAGAGGGGGCCCAGCCCAGGGCCTGTGCCTCTCAGACCACCTGTTTGGGAGGTGCCTGCCCAGCTTCTTACAGGGGTTGGGAAGCTGCAGTACCCACATTCTACCAGCAGTCGGCGCTGAGCCAGGAAATGTGCTTTTCCTTTGCTCACCCGGTTATGGGGAGTCCCTGGGATGGACTGCACCAGCTTATCAGCTGCTCACTCACACCGGGGCTTATCGATCAGCCCTGCTCCTTTCCCTTCCATCTAACCACACACACACACACACACACACACACACACACACACACGCGCGCGCATGTACAAACACAACAGCTCCAGGAAATTCAGAGCAACCAGCCACGGCGACCTCCCGTCACAGCGAAGCACTCGGTGAGAAGACACTTGGTGAAAGCTGTGTCCAGGCGCTATGCCACCGCCGGCCCCTCCCAAGTCCATCGGCTTCCAGCCACGGAGGCCACCGAGACATCGTGTCTGATTCTAAAGACCAACGGGAGGGGCACAGGGCAGGGGAGCACCCGAGATGCCTTTGGGGAATCTCCCCCAAATCACAGCTACCACGGCAGAGGCCCTGCAGTTTGGGGAACATCTGGAGACTTTGTTTAAAGTCTACCATCCGTATAAGGAGAGGCTCATAGTGAGCCTTCTTGGAGCTACATTCTTGAAAACAACCAACAAATTAAGGAATTAATAGGAAACAGATTCACCAGAGTCGGTCATATGTTAACATTATGCAAACTATAGCTGAAGACCTACATCCAGAATATTATTAAATGCTGAAAAAAGGCGGGGGGTTGAGGGGCTTGCTGGAATTTGGATGTGTTCTTCAAGTCGGCAAATGACATTTTGGGAGTGTTTGACAATCTGCTCACTGAGGGGTTCCTGTGGGCACACCGTTTTACTAATTTGTTCCTTGTCTCTAGCCTGGAGCGGAGGCCAAGTTCAAGGCCCTGGTGAAGGCCTGGTGTTATCACAGACCCTCTGTTCATGAAGACCAGGTTTTGTCAGATGGAAATGGATGTCCTAACCTTGACAGGGAAGCCGTCACATACAGCTCAGCCATCCCAGGCTCGCAGTCAACACGCCTGCAACCCCCAGCCAACCAGCTGAGCACTTGCGTCTCAGATCGGCAACTAGAGATACCTTCCCTTGGTCAAGGATATCACCAGACAGCAAACCCCAGACTAACACACAGGTGAAAGGCAAGCTTGTTTGTGTGTGTGTGTATGTGTGAGTGTGTGTGTGTGTGTATGTGTGAGTGTGTGTGAGTGAGTGTGTGTGTGTGTGTGTGAGTGTGTGTGTGTGTGTGATTGTGTGTGTGTGTGTATGTGTGAGCGTGAGAGAGAGTGTGTGTGTGAGTGTGAGAGTGTGTGTGTGTGTGTGTGTATGTGTGAGTGTGAGAGTGTGTGTGTGTGAGTGTATGTGATTGTGTGTGTGTGTGTGTGATTGTGTGTGTGAGTGTGAGTGTGTGTGTGTGTGTATGTGTGAGTGTGAGAATGTGTGTGAGAGTGTGTGTGTGTGTGTGTGCGCGTATGTGAGTGTGAGTGTGTGTGTGTGTGTGTGTGTGTGTGAGTGTGTATGTGTGAGTGTGAGAGTGTGTGTGAGTGTGAGTGTGTGTGTGTGAGTGTGTATGTGTGAGTGTGAGAGAGAGAGAGAGAGAGAGTGTGTGTGTGTGTATGCGTGTGTGTGTGGAGAGCTGATCGGGCCCCGTTTGCAAACTGCAATTAAAGACCTAAACCACACACTTTCACCAGATGTCATTCAAGGATTGACTAATTAAGGGTTGGTTTTTAAATTTATTAAAAAGACTATACATGCCTAGCCAGTATGGCTCAGTGGTTGAGCATCGACCTATCACCAGGAGGTCACGGTTCGAATCCCAGTCAGGGCACAGGCCCAGGTTTCGGGCTCAATCTCCAGTTGAGGGCTTGTGGGAGGCAGCTGATCACTGATTCTCTCTCATCATTGATGTTTCTCTCCCTTCCTCTCTGAAATCAATAAAAACATATCTTTAAACAAAAATCAGGCCTGAACACCATCACTGTGGACAAGAGTGTATCTAACATCTTTAATACAAGTAATCAGTATGTGTCATGAATAGAAATAATGCACTTTCCTCTCTAAAATGTGCCACTTCTGCTTGATTCTAAGTCCAGCCCCAGCGCGCCACTGCCACCTCCTCAACGCGTGGTTCCCCCAGCCAGGGACCATAAGCCTGAACCCGAGTTTTAAATCCAGCAGTGACTACCCACCTGTCTTTGTGTCCTGGGGACTGACTAAGACCAAGAGTTTGTGGTGAGGCTCGTCCCGGTACACCGTGCAGAAGCGAACGGACGAAGCTTCCAGTTTAACCTGAGAAGGAGGAAAAAATGGCCGCTGGGTTCTTCCATCGTAGGAGGCGAGGAAGTCACTTATCAGTTAGCCCGGCATTCGCTGAAAGGTCGCTGTTACTCGGAGGTTAACCTGACAGGAAGCAGGAAAGGGAAAGCTGGTCCGCTCTGGCTGAATGCAAAGGGTAACAGGGTAACACGACAGAGGCCCTGGGCGGCTGCCTCTGTCCTGGGCCACCTGCCCGCCCACTCAGCACGGACTCAGCATCCACTCAGCAGAGGCCCTTCCCGTCTCCCCTCCACTCGCTTCCCGGGCCTCGGCCTAGGAGAGCAGAGGCCTCCTGGGGCCTCTCTATGGACAAGCCCGGTGTCCACCCACAATGCCACTCAGGCTGCCAGCTGCTCTGGCTCAGGTCGCTGCAAGCAGCCTCGAGAGATCCGTGGCCCCTCGTACCCCGGGGACAGAACCTCAGGGCGGGGTGCCTGCTTGCTTACGAACGAGAGGAGCACCGCAGCACTCAGGGTCTGGTTCCTGCTGGGACAGCCCACACGCCAAGCCTTCCCTTTGTGGCACGGCTCCCAGCGCCCCGAGCACAAGGGTCGACACGTCCCATGGCACAGTCCGTTGTGAACACCGCGGAGGGCACGGCAGAGTAAGGGAAGAGTGCGGCAGGCAGCTTGCTTGCCAAAGTTTGCGGCAGGCCTCACAGTATCTCATTTAATTCTCCTAACCCAGTGGTCGGCAAACCGCGGCTCGCAAGCCACATGCAGCTCTCTGGCCCCTTGAGTGTGGCTCTTCCACAAAATACCACGGCCTGGGCGAGTCTATTTTGAAGAAGTGGCGTTAGAAGTTATTTAAGTTTAAAAAATGTGGCTCTCTTGCCAAAACCGGTTTGGCTCAGTGGATAGAGCGTCAGCCTGCAAACTGAAGGGTCCCAGGTTCGATTCCAGTCAAGGGCATGGACCTTGGTTGCAGGCACATCCCCAGTGGGGGGTGTGCAGGAGGCAGCTGACCGATGTTTCTTTCTCATCGATGTTTCTGACTTTCTATCCCTTTCCCTTCCTCTTTGTAGAAAATCAGTAAAATATTTTTAAAAATGTGGCTCTGAAAAGAAATGTCCATCGTTGTACTGTTGATATTCTGGCTCTGTTGACTAGTGAGTTTGCCGACCACTGACATAACCACAGGGCAAGTTTCCTCGCTGTCTCAGCTTTAGAGCCGAGAATACCGAGACCAGGGAGGTCGAGGCTTGCTCAAGGTCACACGGCTAGTAAGTGGTAGACACGGCATTCGAAACAGGCTGTGCGCCTGCAGAACTGGCCTTATATCCGGGGCTCCAGACCCCAATCCAGGAAGCCGCCTGCTTCTCACGGCAGAATTATACAGTATTCGCTCGAGAAGGCTTTCCTTTTAACTCTGTAACACATGCTCCCCAGCATTGTACTTTCTAATAAATAGATGAGAGTTTTCAGAGCTCTCTACCAACACGGGGGGTCAGACATACCTGCTCCCCGCTGGGCAGAGAGAAGACGTCCGCCGCAGACCGCGGCCCCTCGCTCAGCGCGGCGTAGTGAGCCAGAGCCGCTTCCCGGTAACCTTCGGGGTCATCTTCCAGGACATCCACCGGGTAGAGGCCTGCGAGGGGGCGAGGCGGCAAGGAAAGAAATGCAGCGGTTTGACTATTTTGTTAAAGGGAAAATCACTTATTTCTTGAAGAGAAAAAAAAACACAAAAACCCAAGCTAGTTTGGCTCAGTGGATAGAGCTGTCGGACTGAAGGGTCCCTCTTTCGATTCCGGTCAAGGGCGTGTGCCGGGGTTGCAGACTCCAATCAATGATTCTCTCTCATCATTGATGTTTCTCTCTCTTTCTCCCTCTCCCTTCTTCTCTAAAATCAATAAAAATATATACGGTATATGTTTTTCAAAAGCACCCAAAAGAACACTTTACAAATTATTCTCATTGGAGATTCCTCATAGGGGGCGTGCAGGAGGCAATCTATCCATGATTCTCTCTCATCATTGATGTTTTTCTCTCCCTCCCTCCCTCTCCCTTCCTCTCTGAAATCAATAAAAATACATTTTTAAACAAAACAAAAATTCTGTACAAGTGATATCTACTCTTAACCATTTTTAAAGAACAAAAGGCAAACACTATTTTATAATTTTTTTCACAGCACCAGCAAGAATTGTTAAGAATTTAAATAATTTTAAAATGACAATGCCCATTACTAAAAAACATGAGTGATTACAGCCGGGGGTGGGGGGGGCTCAGTGGGTTTGAGTGTCATGCCCAACCTGTACACCAGAAGGTGGTGGGTTTGATTCTGGTCAGAGCACATACCTAGGTTGTGGGTTTGACCCCGTCAGGGCGGGTACAGAGGCAACCAATCAATGCTTATTTCTCACATCAATGTTTCTCTCTCTCTCTCACCCCTCCTCTGAGGTCAATTAATTTTTAAAAAGTTGATTTTTTTCAAAATATATATTTTATTGATTTTTTACAGAGAGGAAGGGAGAAGGACAGAGAGCCAGACACATCAATGAGAGAGAAACATCCATCAGCTGCCTCCTGCAGCCAAGGTACATACCCTTGACCAGAATTGAACCTGCGACCCTTCAGTCCGAAGGATGACACTTTATCCACTGAGCCAGACTGGTTAGAGCTCATCTATTTTTTAATGGAAAAAAAAAAAAAAGGCATTCCTGATGGCAGGGCTGGCACCAACCCCAAGGAGATGTGAGGTTCAACTGCAAAACCACAAGGGCACGCTTGGGCAGGGCAGAGGGACCTGAGGAAGCAACCGAGTCTGGGGGTCTCATGCATGCGCTGGAGGCCGAGCTGGCCTGCCACACTCACTCTGGTGGTGACGGAAGGCAGACCCGGGCAGGGGCTTCCATTCCAGATGTGAAACGCTAACAGGCTTTAATGGCTTCAGCTGAACAGGAAATATTTTTCCAAAGCCCAAAGAATGTAATCTTTTCAATACAATGGAAGATGCTTTCTTGAAAAAGGGCCCACAGTTGCGATGATAATTCATTGCAGACTGTAAAGGAATGGAAATCCCCAAATGAGCCCCAAATTGAAGAACTCACGTTAAGCATATGTTTGCTGTAATCATCCAAAAAGCAAAATATTTAAATGTTTGTATTCTGGGGAAAACACTTAAATCATTCAGGATCTCTGCCAAAAGCTTGAGTGGCCAGGGTTGGTTGAAAGGCAGGCCACACACATACACCCAGAGCCACGCTGCCCCCACTGGGACCCGCCAGCCACCGCTGGGTAAGCCACTGCTGGTGGGTCCGGTAAGGCTGATGCTCAAGCGCTTTCCCAGCACTTTTTGATCCTCCCTATGTAAACAGCAATGCCAATAAATGAAGACCTACACAGAGGTCATTGCTTTGCACTAAATCATTGATGCAGTATAACTTGTTGAATATTCTCTTTAAATACCACTTCACTACAATGATTAAGGAAATTCATTTTAGCAAAGTGTGTCTCCCATGAGAAACACTAATAAAGGTATTTTCAGAAATTTACTGAAAGCTTCTACCCACAGGTCACTGCATAGCATTATGCCACTGGAAAAGCTGGCTGTAATCATTTGTGATTTTCAGTAATGGGGATTATCATTTTAAAATTACAAAAACAACAATTCTTGCTGATGATGTGAAAAAATAAAACAGCATTTGCCTTTTGTTTTTTTAAAATTGGTTAAGAGTAGATATCACTTGCAGAGAATTTTTATTTTGTTAAAAGTATATTTTTACTGATTTCAGAGAAGGAGAGGGAGAAAGAAACATCAGTGATGAGAGAGAATCATGGATCAGCTGCCCCCTGCACGCCCCCCACTGGGGACCGAGCCTGCAAACAGGGCCTGTGCCCTGACCGGGCACTGACCTGGTTCATATGTCGATGCTCAACCACTGAGCCACCAGACCTGGCTTGAGAACTACTTTTAACTCAAAGCGTGACTGCATTCACTTATGTGTTCACAGGGCTGGTGTGCCCAGCGGGAAACACGCGAATACCTGCAGTTGCGGGAGGCAGTGCCTGGCATGTACATAGGATTCTTGTGATGATGTGACAAAATAAGACAGGTGTGTGCACCTGTTGCCTTGTCATACGCCAGCATTTCCCCAGCCTGTCCTGAGGAGCACAGCTCCACCGCTGCGCCGTGGAGGGAGCGCTTTTGAGGTCAGAACATTTCAAAAAGGGAGGTGCGGTGGAGCTCAACCCCAAGGGGGGGGGGGGGCGTGCCGCGTGCCTGTCGGGACATGTAGCAATTCTGCAGCGATGGAATTTGCTTAACCCAGCACTTACTCCCCAAACTTACTTAACGAGGGACGCCTTCTTCCGGAACACTAAGTGACAGATGACGAAACACACCTGAAAGGGGAGCGCTTTGACATGATGTCAGGGAGAGACAGTGGGCATGCAGATGCTGGCACTCGGGGTCCCCCACCCAGAGAGGGGCCGGGGTGTCGGAGCGCTCCCCACACGGAGGGCAGAGAACAGAAGGGAGGCAAAGACTCACTTGGATATTTTTGCTGGTTTGTGATAATGAGCATCTGATTGCCAAACTATTCTTAGCCAAGCATTGAAAAAAGGAGAAGTTGGAAGACAGGATGCAGAACATATCGGAGGGTTTGAGCAGCTGAGGGAGCTCGGGGAAGGGTCTGTTAAGTGACAGGGAGCCTGTGCTCTGTTCTCACATACGTAGTATTGGCCCATTCGCAACCTGTCATTGACTTGGCTGGGAACACAACCTTGTCCCGAATCTGAGATGGTAAATGGTGCAGATGACTTTCTGTGCCGCCCACACAGCGGTTTATGCAACTCTAATGGCTCTTAACATGAACTTCCCCTAATCTGAACTCTGGAGAGTTTGACTTCTAGGCAAATGATACAACGATATGCCCTAAGCGCTTTAGCTCAGTGGATGGAGCGTCTGCCTGTAGACTGAAGGGTCCCAGGTTCGATTCCAGTCAAGGGCATGTACCTTGGTTGCGAGCACATCCCCAGTGGGAGGTTTGCAGGAAGAAGCTGATCGATGTTTCTCTCTCATCGACGTCTCTAACTCTCTTCCTCTCGGAAAAAAGTCAATAAAAATATAATTTTAAAAAAAGATACAAAGATAACACTATCTGCCCTCCTCCCAATCATGCACAGGCTATGGGTAGGACAGAAACATGCTGCTTGTTTTGCATGCAGAGGTGTCACACTTGGGGGCACAGGTGGAGCCCTATTTGGGGCAGGCAGGAGCAAACAGCATCTCAACTATCTGCTTCCTGTCACACCTCCCCAACAACAGGCAGTGAAGTTTGGCGATGGGGACAGGGGTACTAGCTTTCAGACCTGATTCAAAAATCTCTGAACATATAAAATATAGACCTCCATGACATGCCAGCATAAGCCAGTCTCAGACACACAACTACCGCACATACTGACACTGTCCAATACAGAAGATATGGATATTAAATGTGCTACAGAGGTTCAGCCCTGGCTGCTTTGGCTCAGGGGATAGAACATCAGCCAGTGGACTGAAGGGCCCAGGGTTTGATTCCAGCCAAGGGCATGTATCTCAGTTGCAGGATAGCTCCCCACGCAGGTCAGGGTTTGGGGGAGACAACCAATCAGTGTGTCTGTCTGACACATCAATGCTTCTCTCTCTGTGTCTTTCCCCTTTCCTTCACGCTCTTTAATAATAAATGTAAAAACATCCTTGGGTGAGGATTAACAAAGAATAGCAACAAAAAGAAGTTTAAATAGCCAAGCTTGTGTTCTTTTTTATTTGCTCAATAAGATTCTAGGGGGAAAGACAGATCTAGCAATGAATGTCCTAAATAGCCAATGAACTGAAAGAAAAAAAAAAGTATGCAGAAATTACCCAGAATTCAGCATAGAAGCAAAACATGAAAAGCAGGTTAAGAGACATGGAGAGTAGGAGGAGCTCCAGGAAGCGTATAATTGAAGCTCCAGAAGAAGAAAAAGAATAATGAAGAAGAGTCAAGATGTGAAGAAATAAGGACTGTATTTTTTTTTTTTTCAGAATTAATGAAAGACAGTAATCCTCAGATTCTGGAATCCCAACCCAGCCAAGCATGCTAAAGCCCTAATTCAATTCCAGAGAAAGTTTAGAACCGATTAACTTCAGAATTAATTGGGGTTAATACGAATACTAAAATTTCCATGTTCCCTCCTGAAAGAATAGAAACATAGATATTAAATTTCAAAACAGGAGAGAGAGAGAGAAAAATGGAATTAAGGAAGGCAAGAAGAGGGGAAGGGTGAATCCCAATTTAAAAGAGGGCAAGAAATTAAAACAAGATGATCTGTGTTCAGCTAAATTCCTACTAACTCATTATTTACTTAAATTCATTTTTAATTCTGTATTTATTGGTGATGATCAAAAACAGATATTCATCAACAAGTAACCAGGCTGTTTTTGCAGGACAGATGTTGTTTTATTAGTGTTTTTACCCCAAGTATTTTTTAAAGACTTTAATGAGATACTTACAGAATATTCATGTATTATGAAAAACATTAAGCAGTACCTTTCCTTCTGCATAGCTAAACCCCTCCAACCCCCCACCCGGGGCCGTTCTAATAGCACCAACACGGGCACCACGGAAATCACTTACTGGGAAACAGAGATCTAAACGAACAACTGACTAATTCACCGGGCGTTTTACCCTTCTACCACACACACACACAGCAAACAGAGCTCGAAGCTGAAGCTGCAGGTAACGGAGAAGGGGCAGGGAGACAGCAAGGAAAGGGGAGGACTCACACAGAGCGGACTCCACACAGGGACTTCTCAAGCACTTACACTGAAGGACACATCTGGGAACTTTATGTCAGCAAAATGCAATAAAGCGAACAGGGCAGTCTCTCACGTTGATGGAATTTGTGAGCAGTGGGGACAGACTTGGTTTCCAAGAAGAACACATGTATCTTAATTCCTGCAGGTCAAGGAAACCCAATGGTCTAGGAGAGTGTGGGAGCCTGGGGAGCCCCATCACGCCTCATATGGACAGGCGCTCTCCCTCAGCCCTCCCGGAGCCCCCCACCCGGGCCCTCAGCCTCAGGGGGTGCCCAGCAGCCCCCGGGCTGCCCTGCTCTGAAGGAGCAAAGAGGCATCAAGAGGTTTCCAGCCCGGCCAGCTTTGCTCGTGGCTGAGCTTCAACATGTGAACTGGGAGGTCATGGTTCGATTCCCGGTCAGGGCACATGCGGGCTCCATTCCCTATAGGGGCCATGCAGGAGGCAGCCAATCACTGATTCTCTCTCATCATTGGTGTTTCTCTCTCCCCCTCTCCCTTCCTCTCTCTGAAATCAATACTGATTTCAGACCAACTGACAACAGGCCTTAGTTTAAGCAGGAAATGAGGGAACGGACCGGGCACCGAGTATGACAAGGCTCCAGGGGGCCAGAGAAGAGGATGGGGAAAGGCAAGCCTGGATTTCAACAGACAGTGGCCTTCAGTCACACAGCTGTGTGCTGCACCCCCACCCGAGCCTGCTGATTGCTGGCCTTGGAGCGGCAACGGCCACGGCTGAGGTTGGGGTGCGCTCTAAAGCATGGAGTTTGCAAATTACAGCTGCATCATCATCATCATCATAAGCTGTAGGGAGTGGTTATAGGGTTAAGCCTCGGACTGGCCTGTTGGCAAAGCCACCAACAAGTCCCAGCTTAGAGGGCACAGCCCTCCGGCATAATTAAGCTTGATCTTGTGACCACTCTCTAGATTTTTCCTGGGGAGCTAATAGGCTGGGGAGTGTGCAGCAAATGCTGCAACAACAAGTGAAACTCACAAGAACATTGTAAATTACCGTATTTTCCAGCATATAAGACCGCTTTTTAACCCAGGAAAATCTTCTCAAAATTACCATATTGAAATCAAATCTGATGTCTTTTTAATTTTTATTTGGCGTGCATTGGAAGAGGGGTAGTCTTATACGGCAAGTATATCCCAAACTACATTTTAACTGGAAAAGTTGGGGGTTGTCTCATATGCCCAGTCGTCTTATGCGCCGGAAAATACAGTACCTTGTTTATCTCTGACTATAAAATAAAGGCTCAGCTTGCCGTCTGGATCTGTTCTGTGGCCTCAGTCACGCACAGAAGACCCACCTAGACCAGCTTATTCTCCGTCTGTCTTTCCTCCGTCCTTCGCCAGCCCTCCTCAGGCCACTCTTGGCTATGCTGGCGCGCACAGTAAGCCTGAGTTACTCAAAGGCCCGGACCTTCAATGGTTACTGACAGTCACCTGGCTGTACTGCCCCACCCCCAGGAACCATGATTTTAAGAGTCACATGGTCTCTAGGCATCTAACAGCAATCATGATGGAGTGTTGCCCGGAAGCAGGCTCCTAAACTACACAGCACAGCAGAAAGCGCAGGCCCTTCCTATGACCCTCTGTCTGGAAGTCCCCGGCTGAGCTACAGTAAGGATGTCAGCGGAGGCGCAGGAGTCAGCTGCAGGCAGGAGTCCAGCCCAGGCCAGTCAGCCGGGCGGCAGACAAGGGTTCCAAAGGTCAAAAAGACAACACCTCAGTGCCCACTGCCCTCCCACTGCCCAGCCGGGTCCTGACCACCGGGTCATTCACTCTGTCCGGCCAGGACAGGGTCAGGAGCTGGCTTTGCCTCACGCAGTAGAGATCCGCAGAAATTACGCAGCTCTTGCTGCCGGCGTGGCCTGTGGTTGAGCATCGACCTCTGAATCAGGTCACGGTTCGATTCCCAGTCAGGGCACATCACCAGGTTGTGGGCTCGATCCCCGCTGTGGGGCGTGCAGGAGGCAGCTGGTCTATGACGCTCTCATCATTGATGTTTCTCTCTCTCCTCCCACTCTCCCTCCCTCCCTTCCTCTCTGAAATCAATATATTTAAAAAAATAAGGAAAAGCACAATTGTCAGCTGAACACTGCCCGCTGGAGAAGAAAGGATTCCCGGGCAGATGTGATCCGCTCAAACGCCTTTGGCTCCGGGAGCTTAGGCAGCGGTGCGGCTCGGCGACGCAGACTCCTCTCTGTCAGGGTCTAGATCGTGTGGACGTGACTAAGGGGCGGCGGCTGCGTGTCATCTGCCGATGACACTCTTCCAGAAGATGAAATGAGCCGTTACTTTTCCCGTGGTGGTGAAGCAGGCCTGGGTGGCGCCACACAGCAGGGCAGTGGCAGGGAGGGAGTCTCAGACTTGGGGTACCGCTGGGCAGAGAGGAGGGAGGAAGCGTGGTCTAGAAACTCCATTAAAATGTGAGATATTCCTATAATCTCCATTTTGCACGCAAAGAAGATGAGATCAAAAGAGTCACGGCGATTTGGCCCGGTGGATACAGTGTCGGTCCAGGACCGAAGGGTCCTGGGTTCGATTCTGGTCAAGCGCATGTACCTGGGTTATAGGCTCCTCCCCATCCCGGGCCCTGATGTGCAGGAGGCAACCAATGGATATTTCTCTCTGTTTTCCCCTCTCTCTAAAAATCCATGGAAAAATATCTTTGGGTGAGGATGAAAACAAAAAGTCATTTTTTTTCTTGCCACAGTTTTCCAACATCCACAGCCATGACAAAGACATTCCAGAAAGCATTAAAAAAAAAAGGGGGGGGGGAACAGTATCCCACCCCCTAAAGACAAAACCCTTTGTCAACCTCTAGCCCCAGGAAAACTTTTGAGGAGGAATGTAACTAATTCATACAACTGGCTAGCGGCCACCTTCCCTCCTAACTCACCTGCAATCCCAGGTACAGGTCATAACACAAGGATGTCATCCGGGGTCATGAATAGTTCAGGCTTACGCAATGCACTGAAATCGAACCAGATTTGCCACAGGCTACCAGATATAAACAAGACCTTGGTTCCTACCGCACCTCATCACCATTATGACAGAACGGTGCGGTTTCTAATTGGACCACATGAGGAGGGGGTGTGTTCTGAGAAATGTGACCTCGGGCCATTTCAGGTGACCCCACCTAGAGCCCCCTAAGCCTGCTCCCTGCAAACACTCTGACCCTTCCGCCTGTGTGTCAGGTGTTTTTTCTCCCAACCCAGAGAGCCGGGCACAGGGCCCCGAATGGATCTGCTCCGCCTGCCTACGGTGCCCAGGCGTATCTGGCAGTCCCCATGGACGGGGCGACAGGGGTGCCTGCGGTAACCCGGTCACCGGAGGTGCTGTACTGACTTCTCCCCCCACTGTGGCTTCCCATCGCACAGACTGTGCCACCAAGGCATGGGGCTCACCAAGCCCAGGCCAACAGCCCCCCAGGATGGCCGGGAGAGCCGGGGTTTGCTCCCCAGGGAGTGAGCACCAGAACCCCCCAGCCCATCTCATTCCCTGGAGGCGACAGGTGCAGGAGCAGAGCCCTTCCCCAGCCGGCTAGCTGTTTACCGTCAGTTTTGCAGCACCAATGGGCCAGTCCAGTCCCTGAAACCCGACCCGGGGCAGGGCCCTCGGCAGGGAGACAGCCAGAAAGGCAGGTGGGCTCGGGCTGGCAGACTCCCCTTACCTGTGGCTCCCCAGGCCGCCCCAGCCTCCATGCTCGGCTCCTCGGTGCTGCGCCCGCCCCCTGCCTGCCGGGCTGCACCTCCCGCTGCTCCCGCCCCCGCCCCGCCCTGGGGCCATCAGCTCCTTCCCCAGGGGCTACCCCAGTCCTCTTCCCAGGGGTCCCCCTGTCCCCTGCCCCTGCGCTGAAGCCACCACCACGCAGTCTTCCCGATAGTGATACCCAGCTCCCAAGTTTTGCAAAGCTAGTTCACCACCTTAAAGAACTATTTAATTCCCCTTAATTCTTTACAAAAGGTACCATTCGTGCCCCCACCACTCACCAGGGTCCCGGGGTACCCCCTCTCCGTGCCCCTTCCCACTTCCTCCTATTTCTACAGACAAGAAATGTTTGCATCGTCCCTTTTCAAAAATTTACACACTGGGAAAATGCACATTTACGCACTTGGAAAATGAATGACACGTACAACAGAGGACGCTCAGTAACATCACTGCCCGCTGCGGTCTTGTCATCCTCACAAGCGGAGCTGCCGCTCTTGCAGACGGCCTCTTTTACTCATTAAAGCTCACACTCCCTCGAAACAGAAAAATTCCGCAAGAGGCGATTGTTTCTCCAGCATTTCACCGTGGCCTGTTTCAAGGTGCTTTTTCACAGGAGCGGTGGGGAGCGGGGCTGCTTTCAAAATGGCACCAGCCTTGCCAAAACCGGTTTGGCTCAGTGGATAGAGCGTCGGCCTGCGGACTGAAAGGTCCCGGGTTCGATTCTGGTCAAGGACATGAACCTTGGCGGCGGGCACATCCCCAGTAAGGGGACTGCAGGTGGCAGCTGATCGATGTTTCTCATCGATGTTTCTGGCTTTCTATCCCTCCCCCTTCCTCTCTGTAAAAAATCAATACAATATATTAAAAAAATAAAATGCCACCAGCCTTGGAACCCACAGGCCTGTGGTCGGTCAGCTGGTGCCCCCGTCTTTGGTTGGCAGCTCTGAAGTTTGTGCTCCTCGGCCATCCCCCTTAAATCTAAGCCCTTGTGGGCTTCTGTCCCACATGGATCCCAAACTCACCTGCCTGCCTTGTCCCTCCGCCCCAGCAGATAGTGGCTGGGGGTGGGGGGCTCCCAGCTGCTCCCCCTTCTTGGGAGCAACCTATCTAAGGAAGGCCAGGGCACCCCCTAGCACAGGATGAGAACGGCCCCAGTTCTGCTCCCACTGCTCAGGCTGCAGATGCACTGACTGCACCCCAGTGCAGGGGGACCCTCAGAGCCTTCGTGGAGCCATCCCTTGGAAGTTGAGATTTCACGTCTCCTGATGGAAACAGAGCCCCTGGGCCACAGCATTCGGTTCCCTAGCTCCTCCAAGCAGCGGGCCTTCCTCCACACTCATCAGGCTCTGCTCTGCACCCCAAGAACGCGAGGACACCCGGCATGTGGGCAGGGAAACGGCCAGGGCTCCTTCCTGTCTGGCTCCTCGCCCACTGTGAAGCCCCTCGGCATCATGGGTGTCACTTGAGCTTCTGGCATGGAGGGAGGAAGGTGTATTAATCTCTGCTTTAAAACCTACTTCTTCAAGGCCTCGGTACTTTTTTAAGAAGTCTTTTAAAAGTACGTTTTTATTGATTTTTTTTTAGAGAGAAAAAGACCAAGTTTAATCCATGTGTAAGTATGGGAACCCTGTACACACGAGAGAATCACAGACCCCCACACACGAGAGGTTTAAAGGCAGAAGGGGCTCAGCCGGCGGGGCTCAGGGGTTGAGTGTCGCCAGATGAACCAGGAAGTCGCTGTTCGATTCCAGGCTGGGGCACAGGCCTGGGGTGCGGGCTTGACCCCCAGTGTGGGGTGTGCAGGAGGCAGCCAATCCATGACTCACTCTCATCATCAAGGTTTCTCTCTCTCTCCCTCCCTCTCCCTTCCCCTCTGAAATAAAAATACATTTTTAAAAAGGCAGGGGAAAATGAGATATACATGGAATTCCGAGCTAAGGGTCACCTTGGGCTTGAGAGAGGAGGACAGCCGTTGCAGACAGTAAGAAATACAGGTGTTCAGTAATTAGAAATTGGCCCTGCCTTATAGATAAGACAGAAAATGGTCTCTGATAATTTCTTATTATGGGCAAGGCCCCTAAATTAAATTCTAGGCGGGCGTTTCTCTTGAGCCTGCAGGGTCTTGGTTGCCTTCAGCTCAAAACAATTTGCATACCACACAGGCACATCTTGGGGCGACTGGTATGGCGCCCCTACACCACAGAGCCCTACCTTGTTTCCTAGAGGCGGAAAATGGTATTCTGGTGCTAGGTTTGGCAAATTACAGCCTGCTGCCTGTGTGTGTATAGTAATCTGTGAGCTAAAAATAGTATTCACAGTTGTAAATAGCTGGGGAGGGGGAAGATCAGAGGAAGCATAAAAAAAAGACATTTGTGACACTTGGGCATTTTATGAAGTTCAAAACTCAGCATCCATAAACAACTATTGGGACCAAGCCCTGCCCATCATTTGCATATTATGGACGCAGCTTCACAGAACAGCAGCAGAGCTGGATAGATACAACAGAAACCACCTGGCCCAGAAGGCCTGAGACAGAAATTGTGTGTGGCCCCTGTAGGAGCATTAAGCTGGAAAGGCAAAGGAGTAGGAGAGGGCGAGTCCAAAAGGATACCTCGGGCAGGGGGGGAGGTGGGCATTTTGTGAAAACTTGTTAGGACTTTGACAAGAGGCAGGTCGGCTTGAGTTCTGTATGGTAATAAGTAACTGACCTGGCAGCAGTGATGTTTGACACAGGGAAGAGTTATTGCTATTACTTTATTTACTTACTTTAAAAAATATGCTTTTAGCTCTAACTGGTTTGGCTCAGTGTGTGCAGTGTCAGCCTGCGGACTGAAGGGTCCCGGGTTTAGTTCCGGTCAAGGGCATGTACCTTGGTTGCGGGCACATCCCCAGTGGGAGGTGTGCGGGAGGCAGCTGATGGATGTGTCTCTCCCATCGATGTTTCTGACTTTCTATCCCTCTCCCTTCCTCTCTGTCTTAAAAAAATGCTTTCATTGATTTTTAGAAAGGGAGAGGGAGAGGGGCCTCCAGCACACCCCAAACTGGGGATTGAGCCCACAACCCAAGCATGTGCCCTGACCGGGAATCGAACCTCGACCTCCAAGTTCCTAGGTCGACGCTCAACCATTGAGCTCACCAGTGGGGGCCTCTTGGGGTGTGGTAAGTTAACTCTAGGAAATACGAGTTACCACAGCAGTCCTCATTAGCTGGTGTCACTATCAGAATTTGACCCTCAAGGCTGCCAACTTGACAAATGCGGGCATTGCTAGTGGCCTAATCTTGTTTATAACTGTGATGGGCAGATCAAGAACTCTGACAGAGCTAGGTAAGAGTCGTGAATTTGGGGAGCCATCGTTCATTAGAAGGGGGTTCAGGTACCACCGAGAATGGCAGAGGGAGTATGAGAAACCAGGCCACCGCTTTCCGACTTGAATCGGGGCACGGCACACTTTCGTCTCCAGCTGAGGTGACGGGCACAGACCACTGCACTCCCTACGGATGGAGGTGCCCAGCCTCTCTGTCAGGCCCCGGAGGCCGCGGGGACAGATGCCATCTCCCACCCGTTCTCTGCAGACGGCTCCAACCCACACGGGGCCAGGGAAAGGGAAGGCTGTGGCCTCAGCATCCCAGGAAGGCTTCAGGTGGAGCCCGGCCCTGGGCAAAGGTCCCAATTCAGGGCGGGGGGGCTGTTTTTAGCAAGGGGACCACGTGGCCACACCCTCTAACACAGGGCCCCCCCCTCCCCCCTGGCTACATCCAGATGGGGAAAAAGAATTATATTTTTTTGTAGCTCATATCAACCAGCTTTTCAGAAAAGTACTTTTAGTTTTATAAAAGGGGGCCTTTGTGTCTACTTTTTGTTAAACCTAACGGTTTGTGAATGTGCCACAGCTTATAGGCAACGGGGCTTCACCCAACACTGTTCATCACAACAATTACCTGGGTTTCATTTGGGTTTTCCTTTTCTTTCTTTCACTGTTTTCTTAACATATTTTGCAGACTCAGTGTCAAGAACAACCTCATCAAGTCATAACGGCCAAACACAAGCACCCATCTTCCTGGTTTGCCCAGGACTGCACCAATTTCAGCCCATTTTAGTCCCCCCTCCACATAATCCCAGAACCCCCTCAGTCCCAGGCAAAGCAGGACAGACAACTGCCAACCTTCCCTTTGAATCCTACCAGGCAGCAAACTGGCCCAGACCAGCGGCCAGCAAGTCCCAGATGGCTCTGCGCCCTGAGCTGGCTTTCTGCTTTCAAGGGCATCGTCTTACCACCCTCCCCCTCCCCAGAGTCTTCAGGCTTTAGGGGCCCCAGAATGCTGAGGGACCCTGTGGCTAGATCCCCCTAGAGGAGCAGGAGGTGGGCACCCCATCATAGGAGGTTGGTGGCCCTGTGGGAGGGGCACCCAGTGTCCGGGCTGCGTCAGGGCCACATGACCCGGGAGGCACGAGGCCACGCGCCCCACTCCGGTTTCATGGAGCCCCGGCCCCGCTGCGTGGTGGTGACCGGTAAGCCTGTTTGTCTGCTTTCCCATGTGCTGCTGCCTTTAGCCTGGCCCTGATTCTGGTCACAACCGGTTCCCCGGTGGAGAAAAGAGAGCGGCCAGCAGTGGTGCCAGTAACTCCAGAAGGAAGCTAACTCCCAGCTCTGCCTGTTCAGAGCTGTCAGCGGACAGAGAGGCGTTTGTCCCTCTGTCTTGCCTGAATGGCAGGCATGTAGGCCCCCACCTGTAGCTGCGGCGCGACCTTGACCTTGAGCCCATGAGGGAGGAAGCCAGTAGGCCCGGGTGGCATCTGCCAGAGTGCAGTTTCTTAGCCAGGAAGGGGGACCTGGGGGTTCGAGAAAGGACAGGGCCTCATAAAACTGGGGCAGTCCATCTGCAGTGCCCACCCCCCAAAGGTGCTCACCCTCACCACCAGACCAGAGAGCTTTGGGCCCCTCCGAAAACCACGAGGCACGCTGAGCCACCAGCTGGAGACTCTGAACCCAAAAGGCCACCTGGGAAGGAACAGTAGTTGCCCACTCCTGCCCAAATCCACCCCAGCACACCCCAAAATCCACCCCAACCCCCAACTCATTGTCACAGCTGGGTTCCTGGAGGGTTTGTTTTGTGGGGTTGTTATTATTATTTTTAATCCTCATCCAAAGATACCTTTCCATTGATTTTTATTTTGGTATTGTTGTTAACCCTCACTCAAGGGTATTTTTTCATTGGTTTTTAGAGTGAGAAAAAGGGAGGGAGGGTGAGAGAGAGAAACATTGATGAGAGAGGCAACACTGATTGACTACCTCCTGTATGTGCCCCAATCAAGGCTGGGGATGGAGCCTGCAACCCAGGCACATGCCCCTGACCCTTCAGTCCACAGGCTGATGCTCTATCTACTGAGCCAGACTGGTCAGGGCGAGGGGCCTTGATTTCTCTCCAAAGCTCTTTCTTTTTACTTAAACATAATTGGCACATTTTAAGTTTCTGGAACTGTGCTGGCTGAAGGCAACAGAGGCAAGACGAGGATTCCTCTGTGTGTGGCAAATCACACGTTACCTATCTCAACAGTTTCAGACTATAATCAAACTCCTCTTAACCTTCCGAGTAAAAGAACGTTCTTTTGAAAACCTTTCATCTCCCCTGCTCTCTCTGTGGTGTTCTGGGTATGCGACTGAGTGGTTCAATTACCCTTGAATTCCTAAGGAGACTATACCTCTGGTAAATGAATGCCTGTCACCAGTGAACTATGAATACCGAAGCGCCAGGGCAGGTCTGATAGGCACTCGGACCCATCTGCTGGCCAACCAGAGGCTGTTTGCTGAAGCACCTGTCAGTCGGCGGGGCATCCAGAGGGTGGCCGGCCTTTATCAAAAACGCCGAGCTGCCAGGGGCAGCCTCTCTGTTTAATTGGATTTGCTTCGTGTGTGAATCTGGCCAAGACAATCTGGCATGGAGACAGACGATGGGAAAACAAGGGCTCAAGATCAAGGTGTCCTTGCCCAGCTGGCGCGGCTCGGTGGTTGGGCACCGACCTATGAACCAGGAGGTCACAGTTCGGTTCCCGGTCGGGGCACATGCCCGGGGTTGTGGGCTCCATCCCCAGTAGGGGGCGTGCAGGAGGCAGCCGACACACGATTCTCTCTCTTCATAGAGGTTTTTTTCTCTCTCTCCCTTCCTCTCTGGAATCAATAAAAATAGATATTAGGCCAAAACTGGTGTGGCTCAGTGGATAGAGAGTGTCTGCCTGCGGACTGAAGGGTCTCAGGTTCGAATCCGATCAGGGGCATGTACCTTGGTTGCAGGCACACCCCCAGTAGGAGGTGTGCAGGAGGCAGCTGATTGATGTTTCTCTCTCATCGATGTTTCTAACTTTCTATCCTTCTCCCTTCCTCTCTGTCAAAAATCAATAAAAATATACTTAAGCAAAAACAACAAAAATTAGATATTAGGAGAACAATGCCTCACATTCTGTGATGCTCCCAGCCTGGCGAGGTCACAGGCCTGCAAAGAAGGGATGTGAGAGTTCCAGGGGACCCACAATGGAGAAGAAATACCCCACCTCACCCCCCACCACCCTAGGCCTGGCCCGAGCAAACCAGAATCGCCTTGATTTCAGGTTTCGGGCCCTTCCGGCAGCACCTGGTGAATTCCAGCTGGGAAGCAGTGAAGGTAAACCCCTGCCAGGCCCAGACCTGGGCACGCAGGGCCAGGCCCAGACCTGGGCACGCAGGGCCAGGCCCAGACCTGGGCACGCAGGGCCAGGCCAGCTCTTTGGCGCCAGCTCCCTGAGGGAGGGGCCCTGGAGAAGGGCTGGCTGGCCTCTGGTCCTTGGGTGAGTCCTCGCCTGCCCCGGGGGGCCCTTTTGGCTGTGTGGTAAACAAAGCTAGCCCGGCCAGCATGGCTCAGGGGCTGAGCATTCACCTATGAAACAGGAGGCCATGGTTTGATTCCCAGTCAGAGCACATGCCCGGTTGCAGACTTGGTCCCCATTGCGGGGTGTGCGGGAGGTAGCCCATCAACCATATTCTCTCATCACTGATGCTTCTATCTCTTTCTCCCTCTCCTGTCCTCTCTGAAATCAATAAAAATGTTGTGAGTGTGTGTTAAGTGGTTGCCAAGAAAGCTGGTTGCCACATTAGGAGAGATCCCTGTACACAATAGGGAGAAGTGGGGGGGTCTCATTTTGTCCTCATGCTGGTTATTATCATCTTAGGCCTTCTCAGATTAACAAGAACATAAAAGAAAATCCACGGTGGGCTTACTCACTAGCTCTGACCAGCGATCGAACCCGAAACCTACGTATATGCTCTGAACAGGAACTGAACCCACCACCTTTTGTTTTCCCCCTCTTTCTTACTGATTTTTTACAGAGAGGAAGGGAGAGAGATAGTTAGAAATATCGACGAGAGAAACATCAATCAACCGCCTCCTGCACAACCCCCACTGGGGATGTGCCCGCAACCCAGGCACGTGCCACTGACCAGAATCGAACCTGGAACCTCTGACTCCACAGGCCGACCCTCTACCCACTGAGCCAAACTGGTTTTGGCGAACCCGGCAACTTTTGGGGTACGGGACAATGTTCCAACCAAGGGAGCCATATGGGCCAGGGCTGCCTGCCTCTTTCAACAGGAGCTCTCCGAGCTGGGCCTGGGGCGGGACACGGAGGTGGAGCTGCGGACGCTCCAGCTGCCCGTGGATTACAGGGAGGTGAAGCGGAGAGTCACCAGAATCTGGGAAGATCTGCAACCGCAAGTAAGTGGCGGCTGGGGAACCAGTGGCCGGGGGGGGGGGGGGGGGGGGGGGGAAGGAGATTGCTGATGATGAGATGGAGCGCCAGAGCCTGTGAACCCCTGGACCCCGGTTCTAGAGCTGAGGGCTGAAGTGCACCCCCGCCCTGCATCTCACCAGCACCATCCCAGTGGGTTTTATAAGGTTCTGGGCCTGTTTCTAAAAGGTTAAGCTGTAATAAATGCAGCACGGCTGGCGTGGCCCAGTGGTTGAGCGCTGACCTATGAACCAGGAGGTCAAGGTTCGATTCCCAGCCAGGGCACAAGTGAGGGTTGTGAGCTCGAACCCTGGGAAGAGGGCATGCAGGAGGCAGCCTATCAGTTTCTCTCTCTCTTCCTTTCTCTCTCAAATCCTATGTAATAAAAGCCTAATATGTATGATAAGTGTCCTGTTGTCCAGTTAGCCATTCAACCAATCAAAGCATGATATGCTCATGACATGCTATGGTTGCTCAACTGCTTGCTATGACGTGCTCTGACCACCAGGGGGCGGATGCTCCAACCTGTAGGTTAGCTTGCTACTCAGTGAAATGGGCACAGGCCCTAGAGCCCTCCCACTGCCCCTCCCTGGACCCGATTGTGCACTGGTGGGGTCCCTTGGCCTGGCCTGCACCCTCTCCAATCCGGGACCCCTCAGGGGATGTTGGAGAGCTGGTTTCCACCCCATTCCGTAGGCCAGGCCAAGGAACCCCAATGGTGCATCAAGCCTCTAGTCAATATATATGTGTCTTTTTATTATTATTATTATTATTCCCAGTCAGGACTCAAAACATAGTTCCCCCCTAGCAGACAGGCCTCCAGTTAGTTCCCAGCCAAGCCCATGCAGGGAAGGTCGCTGGGAAGTGGGACGAGAGGGCCACCTGCCTTACACCCAGCCCACTTTATCCCAACAGTTACTATATAAAAGAACGGGTACAAATACCCCGCAAATACAGAACCCAGATGGTGAGAGGGGCAAAACATACACCTCGGCCCCATTAAGACAATGCCCCAAAGGCTTCGATAAAACGTTTGGCTGTGTTCCCAAGAGGAAAACCAACCAGCTCGAGAAAAGCTAAGAATACTGCATTAGCTCAGTGACCGACTTCCTGCATCAGCGGTGCCAAGGCAATGCGGGGCGTCCCCAGGGGTCTCAGAGAGCCGGGGGAAACCGAGGAAAATTCCACCCTGTGCAAGAATACTTTTTAAAATATATATATATTATTGATTTTTCACAGAGAGAAAGAGAGAGAGAAACATCGATCAGCTGCCTCCTGCATACCCCCTACTGGGGATGTGCCCGCAACCAAGGTACATGCCCTTGACAGGAATCGAAACGGGACCCTTCAGTCCGCAGGCCGACGCTCTATCCACTGAGCCACACCGGTCTTGGCAAGAATACTTTTAAATACACAAGCATTTAAATACAAAAGCATTTAAACAGATGACGCCTCATGGTTTCCTATTCAGCGCTTTCCCGTGAGGCCTATGAATGAGGGGGAAATATGGGAGAGGCCCGAACGTTGCAGGCGCGGTTTGAGAGGTTTTTCCCGCCTCCCACGCGCCCCGAACTGGGCCTTCAGGAAAAATGGAGGCAGACAGGCCTCAGTTTCCCCAAATTCCCCGTCATCCCCTGTCCTCACAGCTCACCGTGCATGTCGGCGTGGACACCGCCGCCAAGGCCGTGGTTCTGGAGCAGCGCGGCCGGAACCGCTGGTATCGCGAGACCGACGTCCGTGGCTTCCGGCCCGAGCATGGCGCTTGCGTCGTGGATGGCCCGGAAGTGATTGAGTCGCGGGTTAACATGAAGGCGGTCAGCAGGCGCGTGGCTGTGGACGGCGTGGAGGTGATGTTTTCCCGCGATGCGGGCAGGTGCGTTGCGTCGCGTCACGTCACGGAGCAAGAAGGGGAATATAACCCACCTCCCCCCCCCTTTTTTAAAAAGATAAATGTTTTTATTGATTTCAGAGAGGAAGGGAGAGGGAGAGAATCATGGATCGGCTGCCTCCTGCAGGCCGCCCACTGGGGATCAAGCCCGCAACCCAGAATGGAACGGTGGCCCCCCTGGTTCAAAAGTTGAGGTTCAACCACTGAGCCACACCCAGGCCTGACCAATCTTCCTTCTAGGAAGTGTCTCTCCCAAAAAGCCATCGTGTGTGCCCTCCCACTGGACACGTGGCATCCAGCGCCACCCCAGGATGGTCCTTGCAGACCAGCTGTTGCCCCCTTCCCCGCTTCCCCTCCTCCCCCCAGTATCCCCAGGTCCCTTCCCCCTAACACAGCCTTTGGTGCCTTGGTAGGAAAAAAGATGCGATGACATGTTGAAAGCCACTAAGAGTTGGGGGGGTGCTTTATTTTTATTGATTGCAGCCAAAGTGGTGACGGAACTGTTCTGACAGATTCTCTTATCTTTGTTTCTCCAAACTCTTGACTCTCAGTAGGTGGTTTCTCCTCCTGGCAATCAATCAATCAATCAATCAATAACAAACAAAATGAATGTAGACACCGTTGAGAGGGGTTCAAGGTTAAAGGTGAAGCCAGCTCAGCCACTTGCTGATCATAAGACCATGAGGCTGCCCTGGCTGGTTTGGCTCAGTGGCTAGAGCGTTGGACTGCGGACTGAAGGGTCCCAGGTTTGATTACAGTCAAGGGCACATGCCTGGGTTGTGGGCTCAATCCCCAGTGCGGGGCGTGAGGATGTTTCTATCTCTCCCTTTCCCTTCCTCTCTGAAATCAACAAAAATAAAAAGGACCACGAGGCTAACAGCTTATTCCCAGGAATACATCCTTCCTGGGGCAGGAGGACAGAACCTCTGTCTCCCTGGGTGGCAGTCCTCCCTCCTCATGTGCTGGGGATGATGCTATAGCACTACTGCTGCTTGTCTTTCCCTGGTCCCATGAGTCACCGTGGTTCCCTGCCGTTGCAGATACGTCTGCGATTACACCTACTACCTGTCTTTGCATCTTGGGAGTGGGCGTGCGGCACTCATCCACGTGCCCCCGTTGTCTCCGGGGCTCCCCGCCAGCCTGCTGGGAAAGGCCCTGCAAGTCCTTGTCCTAGAGATGCTGGAGGAGGGTGAGGACGCCCCAGACCAAAGCCTGGCACCCGGAAGACAGACCTTGGCAGCTCCAGCCCAGGAGAACCGACTGGGGCTCTGCTCCTTGGGAGGAAATGGGACGTTTCAGGCCCGTGTGGAGAGTTCAGCTGTGCTTTGAGAGGTTTTTTTAAAAATGGCTTATCATGCCCTTTACACAGAGGGACACATTCTGAATTAGCCCCCAAAAGTCAGAGTTATTTTATTTTTAAATATATTCTATTGATTTTTTTTTTTTTTTAACAGAGAGGAAAGGAGAGGGATAGAGTCAGAAACATTGATGAGAGAAAATCGATCAGCTGCCTCCTGCACGCCTTCTACTGGGGATGTGCCCACAACTAAAGGTACATGCCCTTGACCGGGATCCATCCCAGGACCTTTCAGTCCGCAGGCCGATGCTCTATCCACTGAGCCAAACCAGTTTTGGCTGTTGTGAGCTTTTAGACATGATTCTGTGGGGAGGCCCAGAGCTCCCTCTTGATGAATGTGTCATGTCTCCCTCTCTTTAGGGAGAACCCCAGAGGCCACATCCCAGGCAGAGTGGCCTGCCACCTCACTCCCCCTCACTGATACACAGCGGGGCCTGGTTAGTTCTGAATGTGCAGTAGTTCTGAGTCGGTTTGAAAACTACAGCAGAAAAAGCCGAGCCTTGGATTGGCCATTTAATAGCTGGGGGGCGGATTTTGGGCGCAGCTGCCATAAAAGTCCCTCCCTTGCAGAGTTGTTACAGAGATGCAGCGAGAGGCTGGAGGTGACAGTCCCTCAGTGATGCGAGACCATCAGGCTGCTGCTGGGTCCTCAAGGATAGAAAGAGAAATGGCCTTGCTGGACCCAAGATCTTGGGAAGTGGCCTGGTGGGGACAGGTCCTTCTACCCCTTCTGCAGACCCAGCGCCTTCATGCTCCTGAGGACAGGTGCAGAGTGCACCGCAGCAGCCTGGGAGGCAGCATGAACCCCGCCCCGGGGATGTGGGAGAGGTGCACCAGCCTCCTGTGTTCACCCCGCCGGCAGCCCAGACATCCCCGGAGCCTTTAGTCATTGGTTGTCTAGTAACGGTCCGGGAGGGCCAAGCACTTCCTGCCAATGGTGAGCGAAATCTCAGGGACAGCAACAAGCTTGAGAGTTTATTTACTTTTTTGTTAATCCTTACCCACAGATATTTTCCCATTGATTTTTAGAGAGAACGGAAGGGAGGAGAGAGAAACATCGATGTGAAAGACACACATTGATGGGCTGCCTCCTGCACGGCCCCAACTGTGGGTCAAGCCCGCCAAACGGGCATGTGCCCTGACGGGGAATCAAACTATTACTTCCTGGTTCATAGGTCAACGCTCAACCACTGAACCACATCAGCCTGGCACAGCTTGTTTGCACCAAACGTGTATTCACATTCCCTCCGTGACCATTTCCCTGGCAAAGATAATGCTGCCTGGGCTCTAGAGTCCTTGGGGCTGGCTGCGATCATGAACTTGGAAGGAGCTAACGTTTGTGAACACCTCCAGCGAGCCCCCTCCTAGGTGTGTTTTACTCGGTTGTCCCTGCCCTTCTGAGTAGGTGTGCTGGCTGTGAGGTGCCAGCGATGACATGGAAATGTGCCCCAGATCAAGCTGCCCCCCTGGGCCTGACTTCTGTCTGTGGAAGGTGTACCCTGTTTCCCCGAAAGTAAGACATCTCCCGAAAATAAGACCTACTCGCTGTAATATAAGGCATCCCCCCAAAAATAAGATCTAGCGCATCTTTGGGAGCAAAAATTAATATAAGACATCTTATTTTCGGGGAAACAGGGTAGGAAAAAGCTCCAGATCAGTGGAAACTGAAGAACAGATTTCTGTATTTTAGGTTTTCAGATTTTCTCGTAGCTGATTTAATGGAGTGAGAAACAGAATGCCCCCCACCCCCGTCTTCACCAGCAATTTGCATGCTGTGAGGGTTCAGCTGTCAGAAATAAAACCTTCACGCTGAACACCTCCAAGTGACATGTGTGAACACGCTTGCCACACGCAGCTCAGCGCCCCTGCCTCAGAAGCATGGTGTTTTGCACGGTGGCGCGAACAAAATCGGAGACCGGAAATGCATACAGAATTCCTTTATTGAACGTAAACCATGTAATACTTGAACTATTAGAAAAAAGCAGAGTAAGATAAAGTCGCATTAGCTTTAGCCATTCAAAATAGACAAAGTTTCTTTTTCCCCCCATAATGTAAAGAATCCAGAGTATATCGCAATAACAGGGATAAATTCTTACAATGGAGTGTACAAAACCATTTTGAAATTTTTTTTAGCTACTGCTTTTTTGTATATAAACAGAAGTTTTTACGAATAATTTGTCCACAGAAAGTCATTTTACGTAACAAATTGGCTGTGTTAATTACTGGTTTTTAAAAACTTTTTAAAAAACTTTTTATTTTTTTAAACAAGAAAACTTGGAAAATAAATGATCTGCAATACATCCATCCCATCACGCCTTCTGGTTTGATTCTGTTTGCTTTTTTAACATTTTTTCCCCCAGAGGACAAACTCCAGCAAACCTCTCCTGTCAACCCCACTGGCTTAGAAAGCACACAGGTGTTTTTACCAAGAATCTATTCCACTCGTGGATGCGTCTACGCAACACCAAACACCCGAATGCCAGGTTGCAAACGGAAAATACTGTATCAGGACCTTTCTCCCATGTTGTGCGAAACACCCGGTTTCCAATGCTGGGGCTTTTGTGGCATTGTGTAGACGTGTCCCATAACCCACTGGGCGCAAGAGGAAATGGAGTCAGACTTTTAAAAAATTGTGTGTGTGTGTGTGTGTGTAGTTTTTATTCAAAAGAACTTTGTTTTGAACTGGAAAAATGTATCTTCGGTGTTGTGCCTTAAAAAATAAGAGTCTCTGGTTATATAACAAAGCGTTAATCATAATATGAGGCATGTAATTAAGCAGTCTGCCGGCACCAGAGTTACCGTCTTGCGTGATAAGTCTGCGTGCGGCGAGCGCTGGGACGCCCCGAGCTGTGCAGTCAGCTCCAAGGCGAGGCGTCCCGCAACCATGGCAACAGCCGCACCAGATGCGGGGTGCCGGGCGGGCACCGCTGGGCGGCAGCACCTCCGCTGGTTCCTTGGCCAGAGAGGCTCCTTCAGTCCCTTAAAGTAGCTACACCCCAAAGATACATGACCAGCAAACGATGATCCCCTTCCCAACCAGAAGGTTCAGGAAGACCCAGGTACTGAAGATACAGAACTACTTAAATCGCCACCATTCCTCCGCTATAAACTAGGGCATGAAGCGTGGGTGGGGTGGGGGGGTGAAAAAGGGTTATGCAGGGCTTGGGGAAATGCATTTTTGGCATCTTGTAAAGCTAGCTAGTAAACAGGTGTCCTATTAAAAAAAAAATAAATGGATCATGAGCATACATTTGGACAGAGAACTCCTAAGTGTCTTTAAATTATTCCGGCGATTACGGACTACAAATGTTGTATAAAATTATTCTATGTCCTTACAAAAAAAATGCAATGAAACGTTGAATTAGTTCTTGTAAACCAGATCTTCGTCGACTGACTACCCGTATCTACTGGACATGAGAGCCCCACTGACGATGCTAATGTGTAATTAAACTGATGCTGACCGGAAACGAGGACACACGCGAACGTGGCCACACAGATGAGCAATCAAAAAACAACAACGAAAAATAGCTGAGTAATCAAAAAAACCAACAAAAAAATATAGATGAGTAATCAAAAAAAATGAAATTATAGATGAGTAATCAAAAAAACTAACAAAAAATATAGATGAGTAATCAAAAAATGAAATTATAGATGAGTAATCAAAAAAAACTAACAAAAAATATAGATGAGTAATCAAAAAAATGAAATTATAGATGAGTAATCAAAAAACCAACAAAAATATAGATGAGTAATCAAAAAACAACAAAAAATATAGATGAGTAATCAAAAAAAAAAAAAACCCAAAAAAATATAGATGAGCAATCATATGCTTGCTTAAAAAAAAAGAACAAAACCGTAAAGTCATGCCCCAGAACCGACCACTGACGGGCGTGATGGAGTCCGTGTCCTCAGACGATTGGACTGGACTCCGAGTCCCAGGCCCCAACGTGGGGCGCCGGGGTGTCTGCTGAAGACAAATGCCCACGGGTGACTCCCGAGCCTGGACGTGGTCTGACGCGTTCGAGTCCATCCGTTTCAGAGCGGGGCCCGAGCTGCCTTCCTCCGCGCCTGGGCCCTCGCGCTCGGCGCTGCTGCTCTCCGCGTCCCGCCGGGACCTCTGCGACGACGGATGCTTCCTCCACCTGCTCTTCCCGCCGTCGGAGAGTGTCCACCTGCTTTTCCTCTGAGCCAGGGGCCGGACGTGACCCCCTCTGGCCCGTCCTCTGTATCTTCAGCATCTCCGGCCACAGAGAGATTCGGTCCAAAAGCGACATCCTTCCTCATTCTCCTTTGCAGCGACTGCGTCATCCCCGCCTCTCCAGGAGAGCGGGTGTCTGTCCGGCTCTCCCGGCACTGCGGAGCCCGGGAGACGGAGCGACAGACAGACAGACAGACAACTGATGCGCACAGAGGCACCATGGCCCGGGGGACGGGCCCCCGGCCTGACGTGCGCCCCTGGGACGGGCCCGGGCGGGGCGCGGAGGGCTGCTGCCCACTGTGGGGCCTCTGGCTCGGGAAGGAGCCGCCTCCCATCATCCTCTGGCCACTCGGGGGCAGCGAGGGCGTTGGACCGCGAGTCCTCGCCTTCTCGCCCCTTGAGCTCATGTGACCCGGCCACAGGAGTGACCTGCGTGCGCCAGGCGCCCACCTGCCGACAGAGGCGGGCCGCTTAGAAAGGCGTCGGTGGGACCAGCTGGCCCAGGATTTGGCCTTGGACTTGGCTCGTGAGTGCGTGGCGCCAGCCAAAACACACCGATCGGTTCGTGCCAAGCGTCTTGCCCCTGGGCAGGTCCACCCTAACCACTCTCTTCTCTTTTTCCCACGCCGCTTCTCCCACCTGGGACGCCGCCTTCGCGCCACGAGAAACCGGCCGGAGGGGCGGCCAGGGGCGGCCTCGGACCCCTCTTCTCTCTTCCTCCGCTGAGGAAGCTCATCTCAACCGAGTCCAATGTCACGACCCCCCATGAAGGAGACCTGGGCGGCCGGAACGGCGTCTCCAGAACACGCCGGCTTCGGGAGCGCCCGCCTCGGCTCAGTGTGCGCCGAGCGGTCCGAGCCGCTCGGAGCAGCGGGGGCGGCTGTCGGTCGGCGGTCATGTGGCAAATGCCACCGTCCAGCTCGAGTGAGTTATTCGGAGCGCAGGGAAGAGAAAAATAAAAAATGAAAATCGGGGAGGCGGGGCCCGGCCTGGTGGCGATGGCGGGCCCGGGGCAGGGGGGGGCTTGGTCCAGTAGGATGACCGCGCCCCCATAGTAAGCTCTCTACCTGCAAAGCGTTGGTTACGATGCGCGCTACTACGGTTACGGTTAGTGTTTGCTTTCTACTTAAAGAAAAACCACCGACGTCAAACGGGACCCACACCGACAGCTCGGACGTTGGAACGACAAGAAAAACCCTTGGGACCGGCGGGGTGGGCCGGGCGCGGCCGGCTGTGGAAAACCGGAAGGTATGTGCAAAAGAGGGGAGGCCACCGCCCAGGGGGTCCCCGGCGGCGTGGGTGAGGGGAACCCCCGTCAGATGGATGGCATTGCTCGGTGGCCTTGGGGTCCCAAGGGCGTGGGGAGAGGGGACGGGAGAGCTGCCCCCGCTGTTGGGAACGCTTCCCCCGCGTCACGTCGCTCAGGTGGCGCCGCCAGGGCCTGAGAGCAGCTGTTGGGACCGGATCAGGCCGTCCGCCCCCGGGAGCAGCGGGACAGAGGGACGGAGGCGAGGCCTGGCGGGAGGGGCGACACCCCGACACCCCAGAAAGGAGGCTTGGCGCCTAGCACCACCCCCCTCCAGCCCGAAGGCTTGGTACATCTTCGTCTTCCCCTGGAAGGGGGGACAAAATGAGGGGGGAAATTCAGAGAACATTCTGGAGATGGGGCGGGGGGGGGACTTTTCTCCACAGAACATTCTGGAAGGGATTGGCTGGGAGGTAGGAACCTCCTATTCTCGACAGGAGGCCTGGCACTGACCCCGTCCGGGGCAGCCAGAGGGGCGCCCAGCAGCTGGGCGCTAACAGAGACGGCCGGTCCCGGCCGCCCCCCGCCCCCCAGATCCCGAAACCACTGCTCCAGGGACGGAACGGGCTTGCCATTCTGTCTGCCCAAAGCAACTGGGTTCGAGGGCGACCGGCTGGGCCGGCCGAGGGGCCTTCCTTTCCCACTGAGCGCTGGGGGAGGGGGGTCCCTCCCCTCCCTGCTGAGTGGGGGACACTGGGCCAAGAGGGGGGGCAATCCTGACACCTCAACCTCTTAGGGAACCGAGTCAGAAGAAGAAGAGAGCGAGGCCAGAGCAGACAGACGAGGAAGAGGCGAGCGCCAGGAGGAGCGGAGAGAGCGAAGCTGCGGCCCGGCCACGGGCGGGCGCGGCCTGTGCGTGGATGAGGTACCGGTTCGGATGGCGTGTTGTCAGGTGCTGAGAAACGTGAGATGTATTCTTGGTTGTATATACACATATAAAAAAGAAGTGTGAGGTAGATACATGTTTGAGAGGAAAAAAAAAAAAAAAAACAACCAGAAAATCAAAAACTGTCCCTTCTTCCGCACACAAAACCCTCGTGTCCGTACTGCGATCCGTCGGGGGCTGAGCTTCTCGAACAGCGACTCGGAATCAGAAAATAACGGAAACGCCTCCGCACACCTTCTCAACGAACCCTGCTCCTGAACGCAGCTGCTCCAAGGGACGAGCTGTGGGCACGGGGGGCCAGAGACCACCCCGGGGCCGAAACTGCCCCGTTTTCCCTCCCTGTGTCATCTCCGACCTGAGCTCTGTTCTCACTCATCATCTAACCGTTCACCCCGGCAGCAACTCTGTGTGGTCATCTGTCCATCGCTCTGGCGAGAAGCTCAAAATAAAACACAACGAAACAAAAAAACGAAATAAAAGACCCCGGGCCCTGGTTTCCAGGCCCAGGGGAAGTGTGCCAGCGCCCTGGTCCCCTGGGGCGAGCGCGGGGCTCCTGGACCACTGGGGGGGCGCTCTACCAGCAGCCCCGTGCCGAGGGGGTCCCTGGGGGTTTCCTGGTTCTCAGGACAGACAGGTAGGTCGGTCTGGAGGGGGGCGGCGGGACGCCGCTGACCACACTCCACTGCACCCTTAGATTTAGCAGCTGTTTTTCGTAGGCTGGAAGGATTAAATAATCCACTAAAGAAAAAAAAAAATAACAACAAAAAACAATGTAATTCAAATGACTAGTATCTGCAGTTCAAACTGCTGTTGTACCCGAGAATTAAAAAAATAAAGATTACAAAAACGTGTGTCACATCCGAAAAGGAAGGGCCAGGGAAAGAGAAGGGAGGCTCCTCCCCACGGCGACGGGAAACACTGAACAGGCGTGGGAAGTACTTGACCTTGAATTCTGACCTGAGGTTGTCCACGGCTTCTGCGCGGTAACAGGCTGCAACGCCGGGCGAGGGCGGGCGGGCGGGGGAAGGGACAAGCCCTTTCCGCCCGCCTCCCTCGCCAGTCTCGTGCCCACAGAGCCTACAGGTGGTAGCAGGGGCCGGGGGGAGCAGAGAGCGGGGGGGGGGGGGTGGGGGGGCAGAGTTAGAAAAAGGCATCAGGCAGCTCGTGGCAAACGCAGATCTATCTGTGAGGGAGAGAGGGGGAGGCAGAAACGCACCCAGTACAAAGCGCCAGCTGCTCCGAGAGCGCAGAGAGGGAAAGAGGGAGACCTGAAGTTTTCATAGACTAGATCCACAAAGATAACCAAAAAAATAAAAATAGCAGCCGTCTTGTTTTCTGTACAGACGTATAGATGAGTATCTGAACCGTAAAAAAGTTACAAAAGTGACGTGAGAGACGATGTGGATGCCAATGTGTCGAGTCTGACCTAGGACCTCAAGCCCCACGGAGTCCCCGAAACGGAACGTGCCAAAGGCTCGCATGGGGGGGGGGGGTGGTGTCTGCGTTGCTCTATCAGCAAACCTGCGTGACCCGCCGGGCTCCGTCCCCGGGAACCCCTTCTCCTGTGTGTCCTCAGGGGCCGGGAGGGGCTCTGGGGGCACAGCAGACTGGCACGAGAGCCACCTTTGCTCCCTCAAAGGGCCCGTCCGCCGCAGAGCCATGGGGGCTGGAGGCGGCAGCGGGGCGGTGGCACGGGAAGCCAGGCCCGCCTCTCCCATCTCGGACGTCACGTGCCCGTCCGTCCGGCTCCCCCAAAGAATAGCCGAGCCAGAGGCAAACTGACCTGCGTGGACGGGAGACGTGCCACAAATCCCCGGGGACGATGGGACGGAGGTTACCGCCAGCGTGGCTGTCACAGGAGTGGCCGGAGACCGCACACGCCGGCGCGTCCGGCCACCGGAAAACGGGGCGGGGGCGGGGCTGTGGGCGCCAGGGACGGAGCCCCGGGTTTTGGCAGAATTTGGCAGCGTTTCGACGGCCACAGCCTGGGATGAACGACGGCCCTTTGTAAATGCCGTGCGTCCCTAAAAGGGTTAAAGACACCGTTTTTGTTTTGTTTTTTTCTTAAAAAAAAGAAAATGCCATCGCAACATGTTTTAGAGAAGGACCCGTGGTGACAGGCGGGTGTGCATGGGGGCAAGGGGGGGGCCACAGGGGCGGCCAGCCCCGTCCTCCATCAGAGGAAGGGCTTGTGGCAAATGTTCTTTCCGTTAGGAAGCAGAGAGAGAGAGAGAGAAATATCAGAGCAAGATCAGAGACAGAGAGAGAGAGAGAGAGATCAGAGCGAGAGAGGCAGAGAAGGAGTGAGGAGACTCGATTCTCTAGTGTTCTGTTGCTTTCAGTGTCATTAAGGTTCTTAAAGGCGCGTGTCAGTTAAGGGTTTGGGCAGGGCGATAAGCTGCTTGCATATTGAAAAAAGGGGCATCCCGTGTGTGTGTGCGCGGCGGAGGGGCCTGCCCGGGGGCAGCGGGGGCTGCCGCAGACCCTCGGGGTGCAGGAGGCCGTGCCCAGATGGTGGGGGCCGCCCCCCGCCCGCCGAGCGCGCGCGCACGCGCACACACACAGGGGCCCTGCCTCGCGGGACCGGGTCCCACGTCAGCAGGTGGAGGACTGCGGCAGGGGCACGGGCCGGTCGTTCTTGCGGCCCCCGTTCATGTGCGCGTAGGCCTGCCTCTCGTCGAAGCTGGAGCGGTGGTAGATGAGCACGCGGTGGCCCAGGCCGGGCTCGGGCCGCTGCGGGTTGTCGGGCCGGTGCGGGCAGTGGCGCTCGCGCTCCCGGGGCTCGTGGTGGCGGTGGTGCGGGCAGTAGCGCTCCCGGTCGTGGCGGGGGCAGTAGCGCTCGCGGCCGTCGTGGCGGGGGCAGTAGCGCTCCCGGCCGTCGCGGTGGTGGTGGGGGCAGTGGCGCTCGGGCAGCGGCAGGGAGGAGCAGGAGGCCGAGGGGTCGAGGGGCACGCACTCCAGGTGCTCGAGGTCCAGGTCGAGCTCCTCGGTGTCGGGCGGCTTGTTCTCGTCGCTGTAGTAGAAGGACACCTCGATGAAGCCGGGCTCCAGCTCGTCCTTGATGCTGCCGATGATGTCGAGGAAGGAGGGCCGCATCTTGGGGTTGAAGTGCCAGCACACCTGCATGAGCTCGAACCTGCGGGGGGAGGGGGGGGACCGGCAGACGGGGATGGGTGCCACCTGCCGCTGCACCGGGCCCGGTGGCTGCTCTGCCCGCCTCTGCGAGCACAACGGGCACACCGGTCCCAGCCCTGTACCCTCCGAGTCCCTGGCTTTCCCTCCCTTTTTAAAAAATATTTTTTTTTATTGATTTCAGAGAGGAAGGGGGAGCGAGAGCGAGAGAAAGAGAGAGAGAGAAAGAGAGAGAGAGCAACATCAATGATGAGAGAGAATCATGGATTGGCTGCTTCCTGCATGCCCCCAACTGGGGATGTGCCCGCAGCCAAGGTACATGTCCTTGACCGGAATCGAACCTGGGATCCTTTAGTCCGAAGGCCGATGCTCTTATCCACTGAGCCAAACCCATTAGGGCTGTTTGGTTATTTTAAAATATATATTTTTATTGATTTCAGTGAGGAAGGGGGAGAGAAAGAGAGAGAGAGAGAGAGAGAGAGAGAGAGAGAGAGAGAGAAACATCAATGATGAGAGAGAATCATGGACCGGCTGCCTCCTGCACGCCCCACACGGGGGATCAAGCCAGTAACCTGGGCCTGCGCCCCGACAGGGAGTCGAGCCGTGACCTCCCGGCTCACAGGTGGACACCCAACCCCTGGGCCGCACCGGCGGGGCCCCTGCTTTCCCGCCCTGGTGGCCCACGCAGCACTGCGGACGAGCCAGCGCTGCCCGGTCACCGGACGCCCAGCGCGCCACGGGGCAGGCAGGCAGGCCTCTGGGTGGAAAGCGCGGCAGTGAGCGCACGCCAGGCTGACCACGAGCTTGGACCCACAGTGCCTTCTCTGCCGCTTCCGTTCGTGTCGGAAAGTACTATTCTCCGGTTTAAAAAACTGGCTAAAGAGACGCTTTTCAACAAAAACGGCCGACTGAGTCTGCAACCTGACTGGCAAGGCTCAGGGGTTGAGCGCCGACCTATGAACCAGGAGGTCATGGTTCAATTCCCGGTCGGGGCACAGGCCCGGGTTGCAGGCTCCATCCCCAGTGGGGGGCGTGCAGGAGGCAGCCCATCCATGATTCCCTCTCATCACTGATGTTTCTCTCTCTCCCTCTCCCTTCCTCTCTGAAATCAATACAAATATATTTTATAAAAGGCCAACTGGAGCTCCTCTAGGAAGATCAAAGCACCCCGAAACGGCTCCCCGCCATCTGTCGGGGTGACCACTTGCCCAACAGACCACCTTGCGGCCCCAGGGAGAGAAGCGCTGGGGCACTGACCCCCGCCTGCAAACAGACAGCTCCCAGGCGGGCCAGGCCAGCTGCCTTGAAAGGCGCGGGGGGGAGAGGGGTCGGGGAGGTCAGACGGAAGAGGCCGTGACCCCGAGGTGGGTGGGAGCCGGGCCTGCCGCCTGCTCTGCCACCTGTGTTAACAAATCAAGTTCAGCGGCAACAGGAACGGGCGCGTTTGTTTACAGCGTCTGCGGCTGCTCTTGAGCTTGAGCTCCGCCTGGGAGTCGAGTCGTTGCAACAGACACCGTCTGGCCTGTGAGCCGAAACGTGGCCGCTGTGGCCAACTCATGAGCCCCGGGTGCCACACTGACCGGGGCCCAGGATCGAGCCTGCAATCGAGGTACGTGCCCTTGACCGGAATCGAACCTGGGACCCTTCTGTCCACAGGCCGACGCTCTATCCACTGAACGACAGTGGCCCAGGCCCGAGGCCTCTTTTAGACCATCCCAGGGTCCCACCCTCCCGGCGCCGTCCCTTGAAAGGAAGTCTGTCTCGCTGTGGGATTCCAGACCTGTCCGCACCCTCTTCTCTAGAAAGCTCTGCAGATCCCAGGAGGATTTATGAGCTAATAGAACTCGTCTGCAGAAAAAGCACATTTTCTACACAGCCGGTCAGCTCTGGTGTCCGGGGCGTCCGTCACTGAACTCCCCCCTCACTGGTGGGGGGCGGGGAGCACACAGCCCTGCGCCCGCGTAGGGACAAGACTAAACGGAGCTGCTGCCTCAAGAGAAGCTGCTTCGTTCAGACACAGGGGCCCCGGGGGAAAGGGGACCACAGCCCTACCCGCTCCGGCCTGCACACCGCGCGTGCCTCTGTTTCCCCACCCCCTGCGTGCGTAAGGTGGTGATCACAGCCAAGGCACGCAGCACAGCCCTGGCTGGTGTGGCTCAGTGGACAGAGCGTCGGCCTGTGGACTGAAGGGTCCTGAGTTCGATTCCCCGTCAGGGCACATGCCTGGGTTGAGGGTTTCATCCCCAGTAGGGGGCGTATAGGAGGCAGCCGATCCATGATTCTCTCTCCTCATGGATGTTTCCCTCCGTCTCTCTCCCTTCCTCTCTAAAATCAATACATTTTATTTTTTTATATATTTTTTAATGTTTTATTGATTTTTCACAGAGAGGAAGGGAGAGGGATAGACAGTCAGAAACATCGATGACAGAGAAACACCGATCAGCTGCCTCCTGCACACCCCCCACTGAGATGCGGCCACAACCAAGGTCCATGCCCTTGACCAGAACCGAACCCGGGACCCTTCAGTCCAAAGGTCGACGCTCTTAACCGCTGAGCCACACCGGATTTTCGGCCGAAATCAATACATTTAAGAAAAGAAAGAGGAACCGATGCCGTGTGGCCTTAGCGTGGAGAAGGCGGGCACGGGCGGGTCGGGTGACGTTTCACAGAGATGTGGGCCCGCGACGCCACGGCGCAGCTCCCCCCCCAGGACGGCCCCCCCGCCCCCGCCCGCCCCCCGCGCCGCGGGGCCCGGAGCCACGTACAGCATGTCGGGGCAGTTGTCCGGCTTGTCCAGGAGGCCGCCCTCCATGACGAAGCGCAGCACCTGCTCGTTGGACAGGCCCTGGTAGGGCTGCTCGGCCAGCGTGGCGATCTCCCAGAGCACAACGCCGAAGGACCTGCAGCGGGGAGAGGGCAGAGGCGAGGCCTGAGGGGAGCCCGAACGGGCGCCCGCCCCTCCCCCATGCTCTGCCAACCCCACCCCCGCCCCCCGCCCTGCGGACTGCCAGTTGGGCGGCCGCCACGTCTCCGTCTCCTGCGGGTCAGTGCGGCCCTGGACGCCGAGTTCATGCCGAGCTCAGGACCCGGAAGGGCAGAGAGGTTCAGGGGCCCTTGAACTTGAACCGCCCCCTCCCCACAGGCAAGCGAGTCGGGTCAGGGCCGTCTCCCAAACCGTGCGTGACCCCAAAAAAGTTAAGCCTCGTCTTTCAAACGTCTCTCATCTGGAACAAGTCGCTTCTCCACCAAGGTGCTCACCGTAAAAAAAAAAAAAAAAATGTCCCGGTTGTCGACCAAAACTTCAGTGTTTGACCTGACAACCCTTTTCGTGCCGATCGAGTGACAAAAAGTGTCTCAGAGGGAAAAAGGCAAAGGAGAGGTGCTCTTGTGGCTGGTGACGACCAGCACAATTTTAAATCATCGCCGTCCCGAGCGCCGGTGCCGAAAGGTAGTGGACATGCGCAGTGCACACCAGTCGCAGGCACGTGGCCTCACTCGTGGCCTGGGACGATCACGCCGCCCAACAAGCTCCCAGTTGGGGACCCCCAACCCCGGGCTCTCTCTGTTGAGCCAAAGAGGGGGCGTGTGGGCCAGATGGGGGGGGGCAGGTTGTGGAGGCCGGTGAAGCTCGCATTCGGGGACAGTGTTGCCTACCAGACATCAGAGTGGGTGGTGAACACGCCGTCCTTGAGGGACTCGGGGGACATCCAGCGCACAGGCAGCAGCCCCTTCCCGCCCTTCCGGTAATAGTCGGTCTCGTAGATGTCGCGAGTCATGCCGAAATCTGCGGGGCGGGGAGGAGGCCGGAGAGCGACGCTCAGGGGACAAGCACAGACTGGACTAGGCGAGGCGGCCCCACCCCCTAAAGGGGAGGTGGCCGTGTCTGCAATCCCATCGGCGGAATCGCGAGGCACGAGTGATTAGCCACGTGCCAAGCAAACACCAAACAAACTCTGCCGCCAAATACACTCTCAACTGGATTCTTTGAAAAACGTTAATCCCTTAAATTTCGTTTCAAATGAGAGGCAGCGCCCGGCCGGGCGTGGCTCAGCAGTTGAGCATCAACCTATGAACCTGGAGGTCACAGGTTCGATTCCCGGGCACGAGTTTCTGTAGCTTGTCTGTGCTTGAATCTTTTGTTCAAAAATGATGATTAAGAAAAAAAGAAAACGGGAGGGAAATTATTGGTTATTTTCTATATACTTACCGATTTCAGAGAGGAAGGGAGAGGGATCGAGCCCAAGTTTCAGGAAAACGGGAGGGAAAATATTGGTATTTTCTATATACTTACCGATTTCAGAGAGGAAGGGAGAGGGATCGAGCCCCAAATCCAGGCATGTGCCCTGGCCTGGGAATCGAGCCATGACCTCCTGGTTCAGAGGTCAACGCTCAACCACAGACTCACACCTGCCGGGCGCTGCCTGGCAATGCTGGCACCTCGGATGGCAACTGTTATTCCTAAGTCAGAGTCCCCTGAGAACACCGTCTCGATGATTCCCGATGCTTAGAACTGTCCAGCCCAGAAAGGCCCCAAATCCCAGGAGAGGCAACCTGAGGAGCCTTAGCCCTGCTCGCCCACCACCTGGACCGCGTGCCCATTGGGCTGTCAGAATCAGAGCCAGCCCCGCCGGGCCCGTGCCCATTGGGCTGTCAGAATCAGAGCCAGCCCCGCCTGGACCGCGTGCCCATTGGGCTGTCAGAATCAGAGCCAGCCCCGCCTGGACCGCGTGCCCATTGGGCTGTCAGAATCAGAGCCAGCCCCGCCTGGACCGCGTGCCCATTGGGCTGTCAGAATCAGAGCCAGCCCCGCCTGGACCGCGTGCCCATTGGGCTGTCAGAATCAGAGCCAGCCCCGCCTGGACCGCGTGCCCATTGGGCTGTCAGAATCAGAGCCAGCCCCGCCTGGACCGCGTGCCCATTGGGCTGTCAGAATCAGAGCCAGCCCCGCCGGGCCCGTGCCCATTGGGCTGTCAGAATCAGAGCCAGCCCCGCCGGGCCCGTGCCCATTGGGCTGTCAGAATCAGAGCCAGCCCCGCCGGGCCCGTGCCCATTGGGCTGTCAGAATCAGAGCCAGCCCCGCCTGGACCGCGTGCCCATTGGGCTGTCAGAATCAGAGCCAGCCCCGCCGGGCCCGTGCCCATTGGGCTGTCAGAATCAGAGCCAGCCCCGCCGGGCCCGTGCCCATTGGGCTGTCAGAATCAGAGCCAGCCCTGCCGGGCCCGTGACCGGCTGTCCCTGGAGACGAGGACATTATTCCCAAGAGCGAGCCTCTGAGCCCACAAGACGGCCTGGAAAACCTTCCCACCCAACGCACCCCCCTACAGCACGTGCGGATCGGGTCCCTGTCCAGGTCTCGGGAGCCTAGGACTCACCCCCGATTTTGACAGTCAGGTCTTCCGCCACCATGCAGTTGCGGGCAGCCAGGTCTCTGTGCACGAACTTGTTGGCGTTGAGGTACGCCATGCCGTCAGCGATCTCCCCGGCCATCTGGATCATCTTGCTGAGGGTAGGCGGCGAGAGGATGGGGTGATTCTGTCGGAGACACAAAGAACAATGACGATTCACGTGAGGATCGAGGCGTCTTTCGAGGTTTGCAGACCCATCTGTGCTCGGGCTGATTCCGCTCAGGAATCGGGCCTTGTTCAGAAGGAAGGCGTTTGCCCGGGTGGCGTGGCTCGGGGGTGGAGCGTCGACCTGTGAGCCAGGAGGTCAGGGTTCGATTCCTGGTCAGGGCCCAGGCCCGGGTTCCGGGCTGGGTCTCCGGTGCGGGGCGTGCGGGAGGCAGCCGGTCCATGATTGCCTCTCGTTTTATGGATGTTTCTATCTTTCCCTCTCCCTTCTTTTCCGACATCAATAAAAATATTTTTTTAAAAAAAAAAGGAGGAGGAGGACTGCATTATGGCGGAGACCACAGTGTCTGCTTCGCCATCAGGTCTCGCGCTGCTGCCTCACCCAGCGCTGCAGAGGGAAACACCCACAGGCTCACCTTGGGACCAGCCTTTTCCATTAAAAAAAAAAAACAAAAAAACTTTATTCATTGTTTTACTGAGAGGAAGGGAGAGGGACAGAAAGTCAGAAACATCATCAGCCGCCTCCTGCACACCCCGCACTGGGGCTGTACCCACAACCAAGGTACGTGCAGTGGACCGGCATCGAACCTGGGACCTTTCAGTCCGCAGGCCGATGCTCTATCCACTGAGCCAAACCAGTTTTGGCTCCATCTTGAGTTGGGCAGAACAGGGGTGCTGGGGCCCCCTTCTGGGTGGAGCAGGGGGTGGGCGTGGCCTCTGCCCACACCCGTGGCCCTCCCAGCAACCCCCCAAGCTCTTCTGGCCCAGCGGAAGGACACTCAGAACCGCAGAAGGTAACGTCAGTTCTGAGTGTCTCTGCCCACAGGGCTTCCTCCGTCTGCTCAGGACTGAAATGCATGAAGGCACGGCTCCTGGAAGAGGATGAGGCTGCACATTAAAGAAAACAAAAGATCAGGCACCAACAGAGACATCGAGGACAGAAACTCCAGCGGGGAGGGGAGGGGCGAGGAGGGGAGGGGCGGGGGACGGGGAGTGTTCTGGGTACACCAGCAGCCCCACCAGAGCTGGTGGGCACGCAGCAAAGCCAGGGTCGCAGGGAGTACCCGGTCCCACCGAGGTTGCCGAATGAAGGGACTGATGGATGGTCCTACTGCTGCTTCTAAGTATTTATCGGCCGGTCTGTTCTCAGAATCACTCCCTTAAAGGTCCCCCCTTCGTGTGCTAAACAGTGGGCTCCGCCGAAACCGGTTTGGCTCAGCGGATAGAGTGTCGGCCTGCAGACTGAAAGGTCCCGGGTTCGGTTCCGGTCAAGGGCATGTACCTTGTTTGCGGGCACATTCCTAGTAGGAGTTGTGCGGGAGGCAGCCGATCGATGTTTCTTTCTCATCGAAGTTCCTGACTTTTTATTCCTCTCCTTTCCTCTCTGTAAAAAAAAAAATCAATAAAATATATTTTAAAAAACAAATAGACAAACAGTGGGCTCCTGGGTTCACTCAACAGGAGGGTGGGCACTAGGGTGACAGACAAAAATGGCTGAGGGCTTCAGCCGGTTTCAAGTTTAAAGCTGGCGCCTGGCTGGTGTGGCTCAGTGGTTGAGCATCGGCCCAGGAACAAAGAGGTCACCGGTTCGAGTCCTGGCCAGGCCACATGCTCGGGTTGCAGGCTTGATCTCCAGTAGGGGGCGTGCAGGAGGCAGCCGATCAAGGAGGCAGTTAATTGACGATGTGTCTCTCTTCAATGTTTCTGTTTCTGTCTCTCCCTTCCTCTCTCTAAGAAAATCAATTAAAAATATCCTATCTAATAAAAGAGTCATATGCAGATTGACCATCACTCCAACACACAAGATGGCTGCCCCCATGTGGACACAAGATGGCCACCACAAGATGGCCAGCAGGGGAGGGCAGTTGGGAGGGACCAGGCCTGCAAGGGAGGGCAGTTGTGGGCAATCAGGCCAGCAGGGGAGGGCAATTAGGGGTGACCAGGCTGGCAGAGAAGGGAAGTTGGGGCCAAACAGGCCGGCAGGAGAGCAGTTAGACATCAATTAGGCCGGCAGGGTAGTGGTTAGCAGGTGATCAGGCTGGCAGGCAGAAGTGGTTAGGGGCAATCAGGGAGGCAGGCAGGTGAGCAGTTGGGAGCCAGCAGTCCTGGATTGTGAGAGGGATGTCCAATTGCCCATTTAGGACTGATCCTACCAGGATCAGGCCTAAACAGGCAGTTGGACATCCATCGAGGGGTCCCAGATTGGAGAGTGTGCAGGCTGGGCCGAGGGACACCCCCCCCCCGACCCCGTGCACGAATTTTGTGCACCGGGCCTCTGGTTTATTTTATAAAAAGGATTTGCAGCTCAAAACAGAAGGATGTTTTTCACTAGATGGAGCTGAAATCCTACAAGGTTTTCATCCCAAAGCACAGGACGAAGCCTAAACTGCAGGGACAGAGTTTGACAAGTTCAGTTTCCCGCTGTCCGGGCAGGGAGGGTGTGTGTGTGTGTGTGTGTGTGTGTGTGTGTCTGGGAGGGGGAGGGGCGGTTGCAGGAAGTTGGGACAGACCAGGCTTCTGGGAGGGCTCAGTGCTGACATAGGTCTCTGGGTGGAGGTGGGGGAGGTGGCAGTGTGGGAGGGAATGGCCCCAGAAGGGACCTATGGCCAAGCATTCAATGTAGACAGGAGAACCTATCAGACCCAAAACCCAACCCTAGCTGGTTTGGCTCCATGGATAGCGTCAGAGCGAAGACTAAAGGGTCCGGGGTTCCATTCCCGTCAAGGGCACATACCTAGGTTGCAGGCTCCCAGCCCTGGATGGGGGCACGCAGGAGGCAACCAATCGATGTTTCTCTCTGTCTCTCCCCCACCCTCCTTCCCTCTCTCTAAAGATCAATGGAAAAAACATCCCTGGGGGAGGGTAAGATAACCACAAAAAACATATAAAAACAAACAAACAAACAAACAAAGCCAAAACCCACCTCAATTTCAGGCCTCAGGGAGCGGAGGTAACTCTTGAGGTCGCCCCGGGGCATGAGCTCCATGATGACCAGGGTGGGCTGGCCCTGGGACACCACGCCCAGCAGACGCACCTGGGGGGGGGAGGGGGGGGAGGGAGGGGGACAGAGAGGAGGACTCAGAGGAGAAGGGTCCCCCCTCCGCCCGGATGCACGGGCCACCTGTGTGTTCAGGAACCTCAGAAAGGGGGGCCGACCCTCCACGCCTCGGGGGTGGGGAACCTTTTCCCTGCCACGGCCGTCGTTCAGGCCACAGCCTGTCACCCCCGGAGTCTCCGTGGGCACCAGTGAGGCGATGGGGGGCCGCCCCCAAACCCACAGGCACGTGGTGGTGGCCTCTCTCTCCACGGCCCCCTGCCGGCGGGCTGCGCCCCTCTCACCACGTGGTGGCAGTTGAACTCCTTCATCACCGAGGCCTCGTTGAGGAACTCGATCCGCTCCCGCATGCTGGCAGACTCGTTGACGGTCTTGATGGCCACGCGGGTCTCGGGCTCGTCCTTGACCACGCCCTTGGCCACGCCCTCGTACACCATGCCGAAGGAGCCCTGGCCCAGCTCCCGGTTCATGGTGATCTTCTCCCGGCCCACCTCCCACTCGTCCGGCACGTACACTGCGGAGCAGAAACGGGGCGATGGGGGCCGCCGCGGGCACCTGGGCGGGACGTGTGTGTTTTTGTTCTTTTTGGGAGGGGAACCTCCGGGGAGAAGAAGGCACGACGCCGCTTCCCAAAGCCAGCCTAGGAGGGCATGGGGGGCAGCGGCGAGGCTTGGCCCCAAATGTCCCACGTGCTGTGGATTCCAGGAGGCAAGCGTGCCCTCTGACTCTGGAATTTAAAATCCTCACGGAGTTCCAGAAAATCCGAGGATACCGACAGCATATCAGAACAACTACGGCCCTGACCGGTGTGGCTCAGTGGATGGAGCGTGGGCCTGCGGACTGAAGGGTCCCGGGTTCGATTCCGGCCAGGGGCATGGACCTTGGTTGCAGGCACATCCCCAGTAGGGGGTGTGCAGGAGGCAGCTGATCGATGTTTCTCTCTCGTTGATGTTTCTCGCTCTCTCCCTCTCCCTTCCTCTCTGTAAAAAAATCAATGAAATATATATATATATATATATATATATATATATATATATATATAGAAAGGAAGAAGAACTACGGGTGCAGGATGGAGGTGGGGGTGTGGTCAATGGGAAAAAAACACACATCCACAAAGGGGACATTGGGCTTACTTTCAACAATAAAGATACATTTTAAAAATAAGGAAAAATAGCCGAAACTGGTTTGGCTCAGTGGATAGAGCATCAGCCTGCAGACTGAAGGGTCCTGGGTTCGGTCAAGGGCATGTACCTTGGCTGCGGGCACGTCCCCAATAGGGAGTGTGCAAGAGGCAGCTGATCGATGTTTCTCTCTCATCGATGTTTCTGACTTTCTCTCTTCCTTCCTCTCTGTAAAAAATCAATAAAAATATATTTTAAAAAAATAAATAAAAATAAGGAAAAATAAGGCCCAGAAAGTAGTCCACTGGGAGACATACTCTAAGTCTAAAGTTCACCCGTGATTTCAAAGACAAAGAGCAAGAAAGAATGTAAACATTGCACGGGCTGATGCTAACCACTGAGCAGCACCGGCTGGGCAGTGCGGGATTCCTGAGATACTCAGAAAACTGCTGAGAACTCTGATTTAAAAAAAAAAAAAGAAGTGTTACCGAAGACAGATTACCTGCAAATAACGCAGACCTCTTCTCCCCCTAAATGAGCCACCCTGCCCTCTCCCTCCCCACCCCCCAAAGGTGACCGGACCCGGCGTCTCCACGCAGGGAGCTGAGCTTACCGTCGGCTGCGCTGAAATATTCCGGGTTCACGGACGCGTACAGCACTCCGTTCCCCATGCGGTTACTGCGTCAGCCAAAGGGGGACAGGTTAGACAGAGAAACACCCCGTCCCCACGCACTTCTGCACAGACTTGCATCTCTGCTGTCGCCATTCCATTCGTCCTGTTTCACTCAGCTCCCGGAGAACGAGTGAGCGGAGCTTGGGGCCCTCAGATTAGAGCCCTTATTATTATTATTATTTTTTTTTACGTTTGTTAATCCTCACCCGAGGATCTTTTTCCATGGATTTTTTTTTTTTGAGAGAGAGAGAGTGGAAGGAAGGGGGAGAGACTGAGAGAGAAACATTGATGAGAGAGAGACACACATATTGATTGGTTGCCTCCTGTTCCCCCCCCAAAGCCAGGGCTGGGGATCAAGACTGCAACTCAGGTATACACCGTCCTCAACCGGAATCGAACCCAGGATCTTTCAGTCTCCAAACTGATGCTCTCTATCCACTGAGCCAAATCGGCTAGGGCAGATTAGAGCCTTTATTTGTTAATTTTTAAAATCTGTTTTTATTTATTTCAGAGGAAAGGAGAGGGAGAGAGAGAAACATCCATGATGAGAGAGAATCACCGATCGGCTGCCTCCTGCACGCCCCCAACTGGGGATGGAGCCCACAACCCGGGCCTGTGCCCCGACCGGGAATCGAACCGTGACCTCCTGGTTCACAGGTTGACGCTCAGCCGCTGACCAGACAAGCGCTCTGAAAGAGGCAGTCATCTCTTCACGTCGCTGGAGATTAACAGGAAGGTTACTGGATTGACGGGGCTGACAGGTCAGGCGTGGGGAAGCTGGGCAGGGCAGCGGTGTCCGTGTGACTGAGTGACCAGTGAGGGGACGGCGGCGTCATCAGAGAAAATGGTGTCGTCGTTGAATCGGCTCCGTGGTTCGAGCATCAGCCCACGAACCGAGGGTTCTGGGTTCGATTCCCGGTCTAAGACACGTACCTACCTGGGTTGCAAGCCTGATGCTGGCCCGGAGTGAGGGCACATGCAGGAGGCAACCCCTTAACGTGTCTCTCTCACACCAATGCTCCTCTCTCCCCCAGCCCCGTCCACTGTCCCTAAACATCAATGGAAAAACATCCCCGAGGGAGGACTCGCCAAAAACAAACAAACAAAACGTTCTCTGTCCCCGGGAAGCACATTGGGTTGGAAAAACAGGCTTTCCGAGACCTAAACTGCTTCCTGGAAAAGCTGACCTTCGCGCACACCTGTAGCCCCCGCCCCGCCCCACCCCGCGGTTCTCCCGCCCCGCCACGCACCGCTTCCTGTGGATGTAGTAGAGCGTGCCGGCCAGCCCCAAGACGAGCAGCACGATGGAGATGGGCAGCGCGACGACCAGGTGGGCGTGACTGTCGGCCGCTGCAGGGGGACATGGGTTCGGGCCACTGGTCAGGAGGCGAATGGGCTACGCCTTTCATTTCACTCATTCATCCACTCATTCACTCATTTGTTAGTCTATTTTATCTATCTGTTTATTTTATTTTTTTACAGAGAGGAAGGGAGAGGAAGAGAGAGTCAGAAACATCAATGGGAGAGAAACACGGATCAGCCGCCTCCTGCACGCCCCCCACTGGGGATGGAGCCCACAGCCGGGCCTGTACCATGACCAGGAATGGCATCGTGACCTCTTGGGTCAAAGGTCGATGCGCAACCCCCAAGCCATGCCCGCCGGGGCCCATTTTTCTCTATCAAGCACAGTGTCCTGTCCTGTAACGGTTCGAACAATAGGATCTAACTAAACACCCCTTGTCTGCAGCTTAACGACTGTAAAGGGGAAACGCACGCTTTTGCGGAAATAAAAGGCAGGGAGGTTCTTACTGGTCCAGCGTTCCAGCCGGACTGGCCTCGAGCCAGCCGTCTTAACGCAGTGCCGCAGACAACTACAACACACACACACAGCCCGGCCGGCACGGCTCAGGGGTTGAGCATCCACCTAGGAACCAGGAGGTCCCGGGTTCGATTCCCGGACGGGGCACAGGCCTGGGTTTGCAGGCTCCATCCCCAGTGTGGGGCGTGCAGGAGGCAGCCGCTCCATGATGCTCTCTCATCATGGATGTTCCTCTCTCTCTCCCTCTCCCATCCTCTCTGACATCAGTAAAAATATAACACACACACACACACACACTCACACACACACACCAGCTGCATGGCACCCCTGCCCAAGAACCGTAGCTCTGAATCCTCCCCGACATGACCGACCAGTTAGAGAGCCCCGAGCTCCTCGCAGCCCCGGCTCATCCCAAGGAGCCGGGATGACCCAGGCTTCCCCGGACCCCGCCCACGTCTCCTGGCCTCCCAGCGGCTCCTGCCCCCCCCCGGACTCACCTTTGTCCTGGACGTAGAAGAACACGGGCTCCGTCCAGGACCCGTTCCCGGACAGCGAGGTGGCCTGGATGCGAGCGGTGTAGTTGCCCGGGCTGAGCTTCTGCAGCTTGACCCCTCCCCCGTGCTTTCGGTAGTCCTGCCGGGACACGCACTCCCGCTGGTCCTGGGGGGCGGGAGACGGGGAGATGTCGGCCGCCCACCGACACGCACGTGAGAGACGGGGGGCTCTCACAGCCCAGTCTCTCCCTCCCACCGGCCCGTGATCCTGATTTGCCGTAGGAGGGAGGAAAGCAAACCTTAAAAAGGCACCCACGTTCTTTTGTTTTTAAATACACCCAATAGCCAGATGATGAGGATCTCTGAACGCATAATCATCTGGCCACTCGGTGTCTATCCTATAGAGTAAAAGGCTAATATGCAAATTGTCCCCTCCACCAGGAGTTCGACCAGCAGGCAGGCCGGCCAACTGCTCATGTCCCCTCCCCCTGGCCAGGCTGGCTGGACCCCACCCATGCACGAATTCATGCACTGGGCCTCTAATATATATATATACACCGAGTGGCCAGATTATTATGCGTTCAGAGATCATCATCATCTGGCCACTCAGTGTATATTTCTATTGATCTCAGAGAGGAAGAGAGAGGAGAAGAGAGAGAGAGAAACGTCCATGATGACAGAAGATCATGAATCAGCTGCCTCCTGCACGCCCCCAACTGGGGATGGAGCTTGCAACCTGGGCAAGTGCCCTGACCGGGAACCGAAGCGGGACCTCCCGGTTCACGGGCCAACTCCCCACCACGGAGCCACGCCGGCCGGGTTTAGCCCTTATTTCACTGTTGAAAGTGCAGCTCAGCAGGAGGGGCCTGCGCTGTCCTGTCACCTACGGAATCCCGTGCGGGAAACCCACCCAGACACGGCCCCCGGCTCTGTCTCACCTCGACCTGTGACCCGTATTTTATGTCATACATGAGGATCAGTCCGTTGGGATTCTCGGGTTCCTGCCACTTTAGGAAGATGGTGTTGTCAGGCTTCACCTCCCAGGTGATCGGCCCAGGAATGTCATCGGCTCCATCTATGTAACGACGAGAAACAAGCCGTCTGGACCGGCTGCCTCCCGCACGCCCCCTACTGGGGACGGAGCCCACAACCCTGGCACAGGCCCTGACCGGGAATCGAACCGTGACCTCGTGGTTCCTAGGTCGACGCTCCACCACGGAGCCACGCGCGTGTGCCCAGGCGGCCCCCCTTCCCGGCCGAGGGGGGAGGGAGGCGGGCAGGGACGGCCGGCCGCGCCCGTACCTGCGGGCATGGTTCTGGCGAAGACGAAGTTGGAGGCGCTGCAGCCCAGCTTCTCGGCCTCGTGGTTGCAGCTGTGGATGTCGATGCGGTAGAGCGTGAAGGGCTTCAGGTTGGAGATGACGGTGCGCTCCTTCTTGTCCACCCGGCTCTCGAAGAAGGGGTGCTCCCACTCCAGGTCGTCCGAGTCCGTGCTGTTGAAGGCGTCCACCACCGAGCTGTTCCTGCCCCGGCCGGACAGGGTGGTGTTGGAGATCTGCCCCACGTCCCTGCGCTTCCTGTCGGGCCTGCGAGGGAGACACACACACCTGCTCGCACAGCCTCTGCGCGCTCACCCCTTCTTCGCCGTGGGGTGGAGTCACGGAGAGAACAGCAAAATCTTTTTTTTTTTTTTTTGGTTGTTATATTTATATTATTACTAGAGGCCTGGTGCACAGAGTTTGTGTACGGGAGGGGGGTGTTCCTCAGCCCAGCCTGCACCCTCTCCAATCTGGGACCCCTCCAGGGCAGTCGGACATCCCTCTCACAATCCAGGTCTGCTGGCTCCCAACTGCTCACCTGCCTGCCTCCCTGATGGCCCCTAACTGCTTCTGCCTGCCAGCCTGATCACCCCCTAACCACTACCCTGCCAGCCTGATCACCCCCTAACCACTCCCCTGCCAGCCTGATTGATGCCTAATTGCTCCTCTGCCAACCTGGTCACCCCAAACTGCCCTCCCTTGTAGGCTTGATCACCCCCAACTGCCCTCCCTTGCAGGCCTGGTCCCTCCCAACTGACCTCCCCTGCTGGCCATCTTGTGTCCACATGGAGGCAGCCATCTTGTGTGTGGGAGTGATGGTCAATTTGCATATTACTCTTCTATTAGATAGGGTTTTTACTAATTATTTTAGCTAATACATTCATTATGTATTTTTCCCCATTCTCTCTCCCCCGCCCCCCCCTCTCTCTGTATCTCTCTCTGTCTGTCTCTTTTTTTCAGGAATGCAAAATCTTAACCCCGGAATGAAAGGAGCGAGTCAGCCCTCCTGGGTAAGAGATAATCAATAGTACAGGGATTTCCTCTCTTCCCGTTTGCTTTCATTTTTACTTTTAACTACATCTTTTTATTGATCTCAGAGAGGAGGGCAGAAGGGGAGAGAGAAACATCCGTGATGAAAGAGAACCACGGATCGGCTGCCTCCTGCACGCCCCCCACTGGGGATGGAGCCTGCAGCCCCAGCCTGTGCCCCGACCGGGAATCGAACCGTGACCTCTGGGTTCAGAGATCCACGCTCAGCCCCTGAGCCACGCCGGCAGGGCACTTGTCCCTCCTCGATGGCCACATGGCGCTGCCCGAGGTCCAGGACCCACCGAAGAGCAGGGGGCGAGGACGCGCCGGGCCGCCCGGGTTCCGCGGCCGGGACGGTTCGGGCAGACGCACCTGGGCACGAAGATGGAGTTGTGCAGGAAGTTCTCGAAGACCTTGCGGTACTCAGCCTCCTCCTTCTCCGCCTGCTTCTCGGCCTCGGTCTTGGGGCATGCGCAGCAAGGCCCCTTGGGGCTGTTGCAGGACTCGGTCTTGGGGTTCTCGGTGACCTCCTCGATGTCAAGGAGGCCTTCCGTGTACTTCCGTACGGGGAGCTTGTCTGCTCGGGAAAGGGGGGCGCAGAGGAGCCCGGTCACCGCTGGGAGGTCCGGGCTGGGCACGCGGGCTCGCGGGGGCGCCCCTCCCCGGCCCCCGGCCCCCGGCCCCCGGCCCAGCCCCTGCCTTTGGAGCAGTAGTTGTGGCGGTACAGGTAGGCGTCCTGCGGCTGCTGCTGCCAGCGCACAATGTAGTAGCTCAGGTTGCCGTTGGGCAGGGTGGGCGGGTTCCACTTGACGATCAGCTGCGAGGAGGAGTTGGAGGCCGAGATGACGTCCAGCGGGATAGAAGGCACTGGAAGGAGCACAGCGGGCACAGGTCATTTCGGGAGGGGGAAGGGGCCGAGATCAGGCTCCTCAGGCTCCATGCAAACCGCCCTGGGGAGGAGGGCAGCCTGGAGAGGCGCGGGGAGGGCGGCATCGGAACAGCGTCCCCCTCCGGCCTCCAGGACCAGGGTACCTGGGAGGGCGCATGCCACCGCCACCGAGCTACGGGGAGGACAAGGGGCGGGGCGCCCAGGGCGGAGCGATGCCTGGGAGCCCACAGTTAGTCCGCACGTGTGGCAGGCAGCGAACGCGAGCAACCTGCATGTCATCTGAGGTTTTGGAATCACTGGTTCGAGTGGCAAGAACCCAGATGAAAAGGGGAAGTAAAGAGAGAGAGAAAGGGAGAGAGGGTCAGGAGGGTCGGGGGGGGGAGGAAGGAAAGAACAGAAGGAGAGGGGCAGAAAGGGAGACAAGGAGAGAGAGAGGGAGAAAGAGAGGGAGAAGAAGAGAGGGAGAGGGAGGGAAGAAGAGATGGGAGAGAGAGGGGAGGGAGGGAGGGAGGGAGAGGGAGAGAGAGGGAGGGAAGAAGAGACAGGAGAGAGAGGGGGGAGGGCGGGAGAGGAGAGAGAGGGAGGGAGAGGGAGGGAAGAGGAGAGGGAGGGAAGGCGGGAGAGGAGAGAGAGGGAGGGAAGAAGAGAGGGAGGGAAGGAGGGAGGGAGGGCGGGAGAGGAGAGCCCGTGCCGGAGCCCAGCCACGGGGCCGCGCGGGTACCGGAGGCGTTGGTGCGGAGGTACAGGATCTCGCTCTTGGCCCCCCGGATGTGGTCGTTGTCCACCACGGTCAGGGTCACGGCCTTCACGTAGATGGCGTACTGCGTCCAGGGCTTGAGGCCGTGCAGGAGGACGCCGGGCTCCATGTCCTTGTTGGCGGGCAGGTCCACGTCCACCATGTTCCAGCTGTTGGAGCCACAGGCGTCCTGGCCGTCGTACTCGGTGACGTTCTTGTGGGGCCTGGGGGACAGCGAGCGAGCTGCTCAGAGCCCCCCGCTCCGCCCGGCCCCCAGAAACCCTCCCGCCTTCTTCCTTTTCTTTACGTTTGTCTGCCTGTTCATTTTACTACTGGAGGCCCGGTGCATGAAATTCGTGCATGGGGGGGGGGTCCCTCAGCCCAGCCTGCATCCTCTCCAATCTGGGACCCTTTTAAGGATGGGGATCGGGCCTAAACGGGCAGTCGGACATCTCCCTCACAATCCAGGACTGCTGGCTCCTAACCGCTCATCTGCCTGTCTTCCTGATTGCCCCTAATCACTCTGCCTGCTGGCCCGCTCACCCCCAAGTCCCCCCCCCAGCCTGATCACCCGAACTGCCCCCCACTGCCTCCCCTGCTGGCCTGCTTGCCCCCAACTGCCCCCTGCCACCGGCCTGCTCACCCCCCAAATGTCCCCCCACCAGCCTGCTCACCCCCAAATGCCCCCCCCACCAGCCTAATCACCCTCAACTGTCCCCTGTGCCAGTGTGCTCACCCCCAACTGCCTCCTCTGCTGGCCTGCTTGTCCCCACTTTTCCTCCCCATTGGCCTACTGGTCCCCAACTGCCTCCCTACTGCCCTGCTCACTCCAAACTGCCCCCTCCTGCTGTCCCGATCTCCTCCAACTGCCCCCCACTGATGGTCTGCTTACCCCCAGGGGCCCTGTCCTCCACCGGTCTGACCACCCACAACTGCCCTCTACCTCGGCCCCGCCACCATGGCTTTGTCCAGAAGAACACCCAGAAGGTCTCCCAGGCTAATTAGCATATCACCCTTTTATCAGAATAGGTTATTTAAAACAATTCCTTTCTCTTTTTAAAAAAAAATACATTGGTATTGACGTCAGAGAGGAGGGAGAGGGAGAAGCAGAACGATGAGAGAGAATCACGGACAGGCTGCCTCCTGCACGCCCCGCGCTGGGGATGGAGCCCACCACCCGGGCCTGTGCCCCGTCTGGGAACCAAACCGGTGACCGCCTGGTTCCTAGGTCAACGCTCAACTCCTGAGCCACGTGGGCCAGGCTCCTTTGCATTTATTTTATTCAAACGCTTCCACTCCCCGAAACTACAGGCAGTGGGAGACGGCCGGTGACAGCGGAGGAAGACGGCCCCTCAGGCCCCGCCCTCAGGCCCCGCCCTCAGGCCCCGCCCTCAGGCCCCGCCCTCAGGCCCCGCCCTCAGGCCCCGCCCTCAGGCCCCGCCCTCAGGCCCCGCCCTCAGGCCCCGCCCTCAGGCCCCGCCCTCAGGCCCCGCCCTCAGGCCCCGCCCTCAGGCCCCGCCCTCAGGCCCCGCCCTCAGGCCCCGCCCTCAGGCCCCGCCCTCAGGCCCCGCCCTCAGGCCCCGCCCTCAGGCCCCGCCCTCAGGCCCCGCCCTCAGGCCCCGCCCTCAGGCCCCGCCCTCAGGCCCCGCCCTCAGGCCCCGCCCTCAGGCCCCGCCCTCAGGCCCCGCCCTCAGGCCCCGCCCTCAGGCCCCGCCCTCAGGCCCCGCCCTCAGGCCCCGCGGGACTCACGCTTCCTTGTAGTAGACAGTGAAGCTGATGAGGTCCCTGTAGTCCGGGGGCCGGTACCGGTGCCACGTGACGATGATGCGGTTCTTCCAGGTGTTCATGGAGGTGAAGTGCAGCATGTCGCTCTCACCTGGGGCGTGGGGCACGCCGTGAGGGGGGACGCCTGCCGCCTGCTCCTCCACGGGCCCCAGGGGGTCCCATGCCCTGCACCCTTCCCCTCCTCTCCAAAGCTGCCTGCTCACTGACTGCTGTCACAGGCAGGGACTGATGTCAAGTGACCACTTTGGTTCTCGCCCCCCCCACAGACACACAGACACAGACAGCTCACAGCCAGTCTCTGGGCCTCTCAGTGGCTCTCCTACTTCTACCGAGGACCCAAATACGGGTTTCATCTCATGGAGCTCAGCCCGTGGACTGAGGAGGGGGAGACACACACACACACACACACACACACACACACACACACACGTGGTCTCAATTGGAAAAGGAGTCCCTTTGTCCCTTTATTTCCCAGCAGCGCCCACAGCGTTCTGATTGGAGGAGAATTAACAGATAGTAAAGGCAGAGATTCATCTGCATATCTTCGACACATGTGCTCGCCGTGTGCACACACACACACGAACATGTGTACACACGCACGCACACACATGTACACACACTCACAGGAGGCCCGCTCGCCGTTGTTCCTGGTGTTGATGTCGCCCTTGCCCTGGCGCCCCCTGGTGCCGGTCATGTCCTCCATGCGGTAGATCTCGGACACGCACAGCTTGGGGTTGAAGGCGAAGTACATCTTGCCGGCCTTGATGGTCAGGTTGTGGTTGTCCCAGTCCCACAGCTGCTGCAGGTTCTGGTTGTCCAGGACGTAGAAGGAGTAGTTCCTGCCGACACAGTGCAGCCTGAGTGCCCGGCCCCCCGGCCCGTTGCTATTCGGCTCTGTGGGCTGATGAGTCTGCCGACCGCTGGCCCATGTGAACAGCTGCCGTCAGCAATGGGGGTAACGGGGTTCAAGGACCTGCGTGCGCATGGACACGGCACCCTGGCTGGGGCTGCTCTGTGCCCAGAGCGTTGGCGCGCAGACCAAGGGCCTCAGGCCCCACTCCCGGTCAAGGGTACTTACCGGGGCTGCAGGTTCGATCCCCGGCCCCGGTTCAGGGCAGGTGTGGGAGGCAACTGGTCGATTTGTCTCTCTCATTGTTGATGCTTCTCTCTCTCTCTCTCTCTCTCTCTCTCTCTGCCTGAAATCAATAAAAATAAATTTAACATCTAATTAGGAGATTAAAAACAGTCCCCTTGTGGGTCCGGAAACCTTCGGGCTGGGACAGGGCCTGCTGACCAGGGCCAGCGGCTGTCTTTGCCGAGGACGAGGCTTCTTGTCGATAAAGCGGTTTCACCAGCAGGGGTCAGGACAGCCCCCGCCCTCTCCCCACCCGCCCCATGGGAGAGGCTGGTCTCTGAAAAGCAAGGCTGTTTACAGCCCAGGAAGGCTGGGAGGGTGGGGGCGCGGAGGGGGGGAGACTGGGGTGTGGGGGGCACGGGGCAGGGGAAGGCCGGGTGGGGGATGGGGGGACCCGGATCCCAGGAGCAATAATCGCAGGCATTATGGAGCCTGTGTACGAGGCAGAAAAACAAAACCGGAACCCCTGTCAAAATAACCATCAGGCTGCTCCTAAGCTGCCTGCCAACACTGCTCTTTTTCCAGCCCCCAAATCCCTCCCCCGAGTGACAGCAAAGGCAGAAATCCTTTTGCACATCTTTCACACACATGTGCACCCATGTACACACACACACACACACACACACACACATGCCCGCACACATGCACACAGATTGCTTTTTCCCTGTTTCCTGGAGGAAGTGGCTACCACTCGGCCCTCAAGTAAGTGCGATTTCCTCACTGTTTCTAAAGCTCACGGCCTTTCCATCCAAAGGATATATTTTTAAAAACTGTTTTTATTGATTTCAGAGAGGAAGGGGGAGGACGAGACGCATCAATGATGAGAGATAATCTTCGTCTGGCTGCCTCCTGCACGCCCCCCGCTGGGAATTGAGCCGGCAACCCGGGCCTGTGCCCTGATTGGGGAATCGAACCCAGGACCTCCCAGTTCATAGGTTGAAGCTCTAACTGCTTAGCTACACCAGCCAGGGCTCCTTTCTTCTTGACCAGAGGGGGCTCTGACCTCCGGGACACAGAACCCTCCAGGCGCACACAGCACTCACCCCTCCAGCTGGTCCTCGCCCAGGATCTGGCGAAGGCTTTTGAAGAAGGACAGGGAGACCAGCGCGTGCGAGTGGCGGATCTTGATGTAGCCCGTGACCACCTCGATGAGCCCCATGAAGTTCTCCAGTTCCGAGGCGATGTTATCTGTGGGGAGGGGAGTGGCGTGGCGTGTTAGCCAGCTGTCGCTCAGCGCACGTGGCAGGGCCTGGTCTGGGGGTGACTCAGAGCCCTCTCCCTTATCCAAGACAACCCCCTTTCCTGGACCAGCCCCTTCTCCCTCTGGGCAGCGGGAAGGGTGTGTTTCTAGGAGGCTGGTTGTGGTAGCGCTCAGGCGGAGGAAAATAAAGTAAAATCATAAACGCCAGACCACCAGTTAGCCAAAGCCACCGCGTCTGGAGAGCAGCTTTTGTTTTATTAAAACAAACAAACAGCCCCACAAAACACATATTGATTTCAGACAGGAAGGGAGAGGGAGAAAGAAACATCAATGATGAGAGAGAATAGTGGATTGGCTGCCTCCAGCCCGCCCCCTAGTGGGGATTGAGTGTACAACAGGGCATGCACCCTGATGGTGAATGGAACAGTGACCTCCTGGCTCGATGCTCTACCTCTGAGCCAGGGGGCTGGGCACCGCGCTGTTGTTCTAGGCCTGCATTTCAGTTATGAGTCAAGAACAGGTAGGAAAGCACCACCCCAAGAAAACCCAGGGATCCTGCAGGATGAGGGCCTGGTGGGCAGGGGGAGGGGAGGGGAGAGAGAAGGGAAGAGGAATACTTACTGCCCCTGCGGATGTTGATGAGCAGGTTGCCCTTGAAGATGGTGCAGCCCTGGAGCATCTGAGCCGAGGTCACCGAGTCGATTGTCTTTGTCCCCTTGTCCTCCTCGCAGATTTTGGGGCACGGTCCTTCGCAGGGCGTGCAGAACATGCTGCGGGCAGGAAAGAACCCCACACCGAGGCGGCAGTCATCACCCCAGGAAAACCCACAAGGCCCCGTGTCACTCCAAGCAGCCATGCCATCACCACTGTGTGACCGCTGCTGCCGCTGGTTTAAATGTCCTTGAAACAATGTAACACGGACCCATCCCCTCTGAAACAATGTAACCACAGGCCTGTTCCCCATTGAAACAATGTAACGCAGGCCCATTTTTTTCCCCCATTGAAACAATGTAACACAGGCCCATTCTTTTCCCCCATTGAAACAATGTAACACAGGCCCATTCTTTCCCCCCATTGAAACAATGTAACGCAGGCCTGTCCCCTCCCCTTAGGGTCCCTGCTAAGATGCAACATTGTAGCAGCAGCTGGCTTCACAGACCCATTCTCGGAGGCAGCTGCAACTATGTATAAAGAGATGGCTGCTACCAGGAGGAGGTGCAGGGAGACTCAAATGCCCCCAGAACCACCCCCACCCCCCCTCCCCCCCCCCCCCCCCCCCGCAAACGAGCCTGATTCCCGAGACCAGCCAGCTGGAGTCCACGCTCTCCACCAATTCATGCTCCCCACCCCCCACGGGGACAGAGGCGGTGGGGGGGGGGGCGGTGGCTGGGGGGGCTGGGGACGGGCCTGACCTCAGGCTGTCGTTGCGGATGAAGCCGGACGGGCACTCCTGCATGCACTCGCCGTCATGGATCACGAAGCCCTCCAACTCGAAGCTGTCGGCGTTGGGGATGGTGGCGCAGAAGTCGCGGTCCACGCAGCGCCAGCCCTCGAAGCGGTAGGTGTCCGGGGGGCAGTCGGTCACGCACACGCCCTCATGGTAGTAGTGCTTGCAGGCCACGCAGGCCGCCTCGTTGTCGGGGGCCGTGCAGCCGCCCAGGCACTCGGGGTGGCAGCACTCGTTGTTGTCGGTGCACGCCCGCTTCCCGCAGGCGCTCGGGCAGGCTGCGGGCACAGAGGGCACGGGGTGAGCAGGTTTCTTTTCTGTCTTTAATACACATATTTTATTGACCTCTTACAGAGAGGAAGGGAGAGGGACAGAGACTTAGAAACATCCATCAGCTGCCTCCTGCACACCCCCCTCCCCACACCGGGAATGTGCCCACAACCAAGGCACATGCCCTTGACCGGAATCGAACCCAGGGCCCTTCAGTCCGCAGGCCGACGCTCTATCCGCTGAGCCAAACCGGTTTCAGATCTTTTCTTCTTTAAAATAGATTTTTATTGATCTCAGAGAGGAAGGGAGAGGGAGAGGGAGAGGGAGAGGGAGAGGGAGAGGGAGAGGGAGAGGGAGAGGGAGAGGGAGAGGGAGAGACAAACACCCACGAGGAGAGAGAATCATGGATCAGCTGCCTCCTGCATTTCCCCCTACTTTTGATGGTTTACAAGCAATGGGAACAATTTTAAATGAAGGAAAACGGGTGTCTCATCAACTGAACAACAGACAAAGGGAAAACCGAAAAGTCATCCGTAAAATGTTGCCTCAACGGCATGAAAGCAAGTCTTCTTTGCATTGAATTGTGACTGGCAACGGCAAGAGGATTTATTTTGAGAATCGCAAACGCACAAAATCATGGGTTGATGCAGGTCAACCATCAACATCGACGGCAAGGCCAAATCGCTTCGGAAAGAAGACCACGCTCTGCGTTTGGTGGGATCAGGAAGGTGTGGTGTAGTCTGAGCTCCTAAAACCAGATGAAACCGTTAATACTGATCGCTACCGACAACAAAGAATCAATTTGATCCTGCAATGACCAGAATGGGCCAGAAGATGCGGCAAAGTAATTTTGCTTCATGATGACGCACCATCACACACTTCAACGCCAGGTAAAGACACGTTAAAAGATCCTGCCTGGGAAGTATGAACCCACCCCTCATATTCCCCAGACCTCGCTCCTTCAGACGGCCACTTGTTCCGATCGATGGCACACCCACTTTCTGAGCAGCCCTTCAAACCGTACCAAGAATTGGGAAATGGGGTCTCTGAATGGTCTGCCTCAAAACAAGAAAAGTTCTGTCGGGACGGTGCCCACAAATTCCCTGAAAGACGGGGGAAATGTGCAGCTAGTGATGGACGTTACTTTGGACAAAGCACTTTTAATGTTTCTCTCGAAATTATCGTGTTTCGATGACAAGATCCGCATTATTAACCGGTAAACGGTCCATCCTCTTTTTCAACCGGCATCCGCGTCAGTGACCGGTCACCTGGTGTTCACGGAGTCACTGCCAACAGCCTCCAAGGACAGTCTCCAGCACAAAAGACAAGGCAGGGTCCCCGCTAAGATGCAACATTGTAGCAGCAGCTCGCTCCACGGACACATTCTCTGGGGCAGCTGCAACTATGTATAAAGGGATGGCTGTGCTACCAGGAGAGGCGCAGGGAGACTCAACGGCCCCCAGAACCCTCCCACCCAAACGAGTCTGATTCCTGAGACCAGCCAGCCAGAGTCCACACTCTCCACCAATTCACGGCTCTCAGCCTGTGGTGCCCCCCGCTCCCCCGGGCCGGGCACAGAAACAATCATCAGCGCCAGGGGCCTTGTCCCTGCCCGCCCGATACCCAAGGGAGCCCTAGGGGAGTAGGGAAACAGGTCCTAATGGCTCCTGGTTGCATCGGTAGACATTTCATTCGCCAACAAAGGCGACAGTCACCTCCATACAATACTGGCGGCACCACTTCCCTCTCTCCCGGATCCGACAGGCAGCGGGGGGCAGGCGATTTGCTGAGAGGACGGGAAGAGAAAGAAGCCCCCCTCGCCCCCGAGAAAGCAGAGGGAGAGAAAGTTACAATGGCAACGGGATCAAGTAAAAAATCTCAAGAGCTAATTAGTAAGAGGGAAGGAAAGGCTGCCGTCAGTGCAGAGATTCAGAGCAGCTTCACCCCCCCCCCCCCCCCCCGCAGGAACGCAGGGGGATCTGAACCCTCTTGGCGGAGCTGTGGGTCATGATTTCTTTATAGGTTTTATTTTATTAAAATATTTTTATTGATGTCAGAGAGGAAGGGAGAGGGAGACACAGAGAAAAACATCCATGATGAGAATCATGGACTGGCTGCCTCCTGCACACCCCTACTGGGGATGGAGCCCGCAAGCTGGGCATGTGCCCCGAAGGGGAATGGAACCCGTGACCTTCTGGTTCATAGGTCGACGCTCGACCCCTGAGCCATGCGGGCCGGGCTAGACGAGATTTAATGGGAGAAAAAAATCACGGAAAAGGAGGGGGGACATTTCCTGGACCGGGTAGGACCCGCCGACTCTAGGGAAGGGTGATGAGGATGACTCTGTCCAGGTCTTCATTGGGGACACACAGGTGTCTCACACACACCTCACACCTCCTGCTAGTGTAACGTTTTATTATTGTTGTTGTTATTTTTTATTGATTTTTTACAGAGAGGAAGGAAGAGGGATAGAGAGCCAGAAACATCGATGAGAGAGAAACATCGATCAGCTGCCTCCTGCACGCCCCCCTACTGGGGATGTGCCCGCAGCCAAGGTGCATGCCCTTGACCGGAATCGAACCCGGGACCTTTCAGTCCACAGGCTGAAACTCTATCCACTGAGCCACTCTATCCACAATAACAGCTATTGCTGTTATTATTTTGTCGATTTCTCAAGAGGAGGAGGAGGAGGGGGAAGAGAGAGAGACAGAGACAGAGACAGAGAGGAGAAAGGTCCCCACAGATTCTGCTGAATCTCCCCAGCGTTGTGAGTGCCAGGCACAGCCACATGAAGACACCCTTCGCCTGTCACAGATGCTTAAACGGCCAGGGCGGAGGGAAAAAAAAAATAATACTCGTTTCACACACTTAAAAATTACTCCAAGTTATTTTAAATTGGGAACTGTTTGTATATTCCTTATAAGTTTATGAAGCTCGCACTGTCCCTCCGTGACTAAGGGCAGAGGAATTGGGAGAGGAGTCTATATTTATCGCGTGTCTGCCGCGGGCCCGCGACCCCCTCCCCCCTCCCGTTACTGTACACAGAGCTGGGCGAGGCGGTGCACAGCTCCTAACAAGGCCGCCCGGGCCCGCAGGGGCTCACTCGGGGCTCAGAGGGGGAGCGAGGCCCTTGGCTTTGTGGTTTCGGCTGCACCCCAACACCCACCCATTTCTACACAATGACATGCCTGCTGGGTATAGACCGACCTAGGTACCAACAACGCTGGCAGATGCCTACTGTATACATTCAGGCTATCCAGTGGTCGCCACAAATTAACACTCCTTCTCGCTTTTAAAATATATTCGTGTTGATTTCAGAGAGAGGAAGGAAGAGGGAGAGGCAGATAGAAACATTAATGATGAGAATCACGGATCGGCTGCCTCCTGCACTCCCCTGGCGCTCACAACGCTGGGGAGATTCGGCAGAATCTGTGGGGATCGAGCCTGCAACCCGGGCCTGTGCCCTGGCTGGGAATCGGACCAGGACCCCCTGAGGATAGTTTTTCCATTTTATTTTTTAAGAGAGAGTGGGATGGAGGGGGTGAGACACAGAGAGAGACATTGATGTGAAAGAGACACATCGACTGGCTGCCTCCCACACGTGCCCCAGAAACCAAGGTATGTACTCTTGACCTGATTCACCCTGCAGACCCTTCAGTCCACCGGCTGACTCTCTAACCACTGAACTAAACCAGCTAGGGCCTAGGCTAACTTCTTAACCGTTTCCCCCAAACTAGCCAAGTCTCTTAAAAATAAAAATTTAAAGGGGGGCGGGGATCTCCAGCATCAATCTCTGCTTCAAACATCTTATCCAAAACCCTGGGCTTGAATGCACTGAAAACAAGAATCTGAAAACATTAAGGAGTCCTCTCTCTCTAGCTTTCTCTTTTGTCCCAAAGGAGTAAGTCTTAGTACAGTGGTCGGCAAAACGCGGCTCTCGAGCCACATGCGGCTTTTTGGCCCCTTGAGTGTGGCTCTTCCACAGAATACCACGGCCTGGGCGAGTCTGTTTTGAAGACGAGGCGTTAGAAAAAGTTTAAGTTTTAAAAATGTGGCTCTCCAAAGGAATTTCAATCGTTGTTCTGTTGGTATGTGGCTCTGCGGACTAACGAGTTTGTGGGGTTGAGCATGGTGGAGCCGCGGCTGTCCCGAGTTGCAGTGCACCCTCATGGCCAGCAGAGGACGCCCGAGACCAGGGCGCAGACCCCGCTTGCGCATCATCCTCCCTTTGGATGTGTTTGCGTTTTACTCACAGAGAGAACAAGTACTGGCAAGTGACAAAAAAAAAAAAAAAAAAAAAAAAAAAAAGAAGAACATGTTTTGCAAACAATCGGAGTGACCTGAAACCCCGGGTAAAGGCTGAAGTCAGCGTTTGTTCAGCAGCTCGGGCCAGACTCTGCAAACGCTTGCTAAGTGGGGCGCGCTGAGGGAGGGCTGTGTGTGTGTTTGTATGTGGGGGGGGGGGAGACCTGGGCTTCTCGGTTTCCGTTCACCTGGGAGGACCTCTCACCTGAGGCCCCCGCCCCTCCCCCAGTCTGGGCCGCTCGAGGCTTTGTTTCGCCCGAGTCTGGGGCATCTCTGCCCAAAGCAAGGAGTCACCGGTTTTTTTTTTCCTGGAGCCGAAAAGCAACCCCAAGAACTTGGCATCCAGGCGAGGGTGTCTTGTCTTCGTCTGGCAGCAGAAGAAAGTGAAGGGCCCGGGGAGCCCAGGCTGGGGAAGTCACCCCCACACACAGCACCGGTGGGGGTGGGGTAGGGGTGAGGGTGGAGCTGGGCCCAGCCCCCAGGCCACCTGAACTCGGAGCCCAAGGCCCTGTCACTCAACAATGTGATGTCCTCCCACCCCCCACCCCTGGGGCAGCGAATAAACAATAAAGGACGACCCACGAATCCCCCATGGAAACTGTTGCAAATTGCAAAACGGATCCTGTCCCCCGTTTTCCAATTCTTAAACTGTCTCCCAACCGCACTAGTCCCGCACAGCACCCAGTCTAAGGTAAAGCCTATTAAGAGCATCTGTACCCCCAATGCATGCCCTCACCCCATCCACAAAGTCATGCCTCCGCTTACCCCCCCAAGCCGACTTGCTCCTGCCCCCACGCGTGGAAAGCACTTCTCCCCCTAGATCCTCCTTCTCAGCCCACCCGGGGCTCTGCAAGAGGCTTCCATCTTCCCCTCCCACAATCCCTCCCTCCCGCCCTCACCCCCATCTTTTGCAACAGTCTGAACCTCGGCAGAGGAAACGCCTGGGGCTCTGCAGAAGCTGTCATGCTCGAAATATCCGTTTCACAGGTCCTGGGGGCCAGCGAGGCCGACCCGGAGCATGCATTCGGGGCGAAGAAGAGGTTCTTGCTTCCAGACTCGGTGACTTGGAATTCCTAAAAAGAAGAATCCATTCTTCTTCATCGTGTTTCACCGACGCGTTCCCTGCTCGTGCCTCCCACCGTCCGTCCGGCCGGAGTGGCATCCAGCCACCGCCTCCCTCACGTGGGGACAGCAGGAGGTGAAGAAACGGGCCTTGGAGCCCCTGACCACAGACGGCGCGTACCTATTGCATTGGGACCTGGCCTGGAGCTTGCGAAGCGTCCAGGAAATCCTCTCCGCCCACATGGAAAACCCCTTGCCAGCAAAATGAAGCGTAAACACTTTATGTTCAATTAGCCAGGTGTTTAACACACACACACACTCACACACACACACACACACACCCTTCTCCCCATCCAATATTTTAAAAATCCCTGGCTGGCTGTCAAGCCTCCCCGTGTGCCTGGGAGCGGAGGTACAGCAGCCACGTGCCTCTGCCTCTTTGTAAGGGGCAGGCCGGGCTGTTTATTCCTCTTCTTCTTTAAATGAATACAAACAATCTGCAAATTAGTCCACATGGAACGCGTGGCCCGGAGAAGGCAGCCAGAAATCCTATTGCCTTGATCTGTTTTTTTTTTTTTTTTCCTTCCCTGTCTTTACACTGGACTGCAACGGAAAGCAACAATGTAAATGTGTGTATCCACAGAGCGATCGTTAACGCAGCCGCAACGTTACTGAAGGTGGGAAGAGACGTATGGGTGACAAAATGAATAAATAGAAAGAAGGGGGAGGGGGGAAAACTGGGCAACATCTGAGCCTCCGCTTACAAATTTTTTTTTTTAAGTCCTCACCTGAGGATATTGTTCCATTGGTGTTTAGAGAGAGTGGAAGAGAAGGGCAAAGACGGATGAATATCGACGTGAGAGAGAATCATCGATGGGCTGCCTCCTGCAATGCGCTCTGACCAGGGCCCAGGCCTGGGAGGAGCCTGCAACGGAGGCACGTGCCCTTGACCGGAATTGAACCGGGGACCCTTCGGTCCACCGGCTGATGCTCTATCCCCTGAGCAACACCAGCCAGGGCTCAGCTTACAGAATAACACAGGTCCACGCATGCTGCTGAGATTGTCCACGTAAAAAAGTAAATAAATCAGACTATCATCTACCGGTCAGTGTGGGCCCAGGACTCCCTGGGCGTGGCCTCAGGCAGAGGGGCGAAGGCGGCCTTGCTCTGAGCATAAATCATTGTCCTAAATGCACGACGAAGGAGACGGCGGGAGCGGTCCGGGAGCTGCACTGGCAGAATGGACGGCGACAGTTTGGGAGCGGCCTACGTGTGCCGGCCGGGCCACATTTTGCAGGGCCCAAGTCACATTAGTTTGTCTGCTACTTAAAAAAAAAAAACAAAAAAAAGGTTTTAGGGCGTGTCGGTGTTTAACATTTTGAGATGTTTGCATTTGCGCCTGAGATCCTGGGCTGGAGGATCACATCCCAGCTCTGTCGCTTATTTTTGCTAAAAAATATATATATATATATATATATATATATATATATATATATATATATGTTTTTATTGATTTCAGAGAGCAGAGGAGAGGGAGAGACAGGTCAGAGAGAATCAAGGACGGCTGCCTCTTGCACGCCCCACACTGGGGATCGAGCCGCACCCCGGGCCTGTGCCCTGACCGGGAATCAAACTGGGACCTCCTGGTTCACAGGTCCATGCTCGACTACTGAGCCACACCGGCGGGGGGGCGGGGGGAACAGACACTTTCATGTTTTATGTTATGTTTCTCCTTCTTCCACGCGTGTTCTCTGCACAGGTGCAGGAGGCATGATTTTTTCATCCTGGAGTTCGCAGGGTCGGGCCCAAACCTGGCCAGTGGCCTCAGTATGTTAGTTCGGTGACTCACACCACGTGCTCCCCGGCTGGCTCCTCCGAGGTCAGACACGGATTCTTACTTTCCTTTGTCTCGAGCAGCAGTCAGGGCTGATGGGAGCTGGCTCCCTCCTGATGCAACCTTTCTGAGGGGAGACACGCCTTTGCACCCTGTAGCAAATATACGTGCAGGGGAAGGTGTGCGTGGGTATGCAGATGGACCGCGTGCAAGGGAAGGCGTGTATGTGTATGCAGATGGGGTTGCGAGCAAGGGAAAGTGTGCGTGCATATGCAGATGGACTGTGTGGAAGGGAAGGTGTGCGGATGCAGATGGACTGTGTGGAAGGGAAGGTGTGCGGATGAAGATGGACTGTGTGGAAGGGAAGGTGTGTGTGCAGATGGACTGTGTGGCAGGGAAGGTGTGCGGATGCAGATGGGCTGTGTGGAAGGGAAGGTGTGCGGATGATGATGGACTGTGTGGAAGGGAAGGTGTGCGGATGCAGATGGGCTGTGTGGAAGGGAAGGTGTGCGGATGAAGATGGACTGTGTGGAAGGGAAGGTGTGCGGATGCAGATGGGCTGTGTGGAAGGGAAGGTGTGCGGATGATGATGGACTGTGTGGAAGGGAAGGTGTGCGGATGCAGATGGGCTGTGTGGAAGGGAAGGTGTGCGGATGCAGATGGACTGTGTGGAAGGGAAGGTGTGCGGATGCAGATGGGCTGTGTGGAAGGGAAGGTGTGCGGATGCAGATGGACTGTGTGGAAGGGAAGGTGTGCGGATGATGATGGGCTGTGTGGAAGGGAAGGTGTGCATATGCAGATGGACTGTGTGGAAGGGAAGGTGTGCGTGCGGATGCAGATGGACTGTGAGGAAGGGAAGATGTGCGGATGCGGATGGGCTGTGTGGAAGGGAAGGTGTTGGTGCGGAAGCAGATGGACTGTGTGGAAGGGAAGGTGTGCGGATGAAGATGGACTGTGTGGAAGGGAAGGTGTGCGGATGAAGATGGACTGTGTGGAAGGGAAGGTGTGCGTGCGGATGCAGATGAGCTGCGTTGGTTCTCGCCTTGGCCCCCAGGAACCCAGGGCCACGGGATTCCAGGAACCGGCAGGCTGGTCCCGGGCTCTTATCTCACTGACTCCGACACTGGGGCCCTAGATCCAGCTCCTCCCTTTTTTCTTTTCTTTCTTTCTTTCTTTTTTTTTTTTTTCTTTTTTTTAAAAATATTTTATTGATTTTTCACAGAGAGGAAGGGAGAGGGATAGAAAGTCAGAAACATCGATGAGAGAGAAACATCAATCAGCTGCCTCTTGCACAACCCCTACTGGGGATGTGCCCGCAGCCAAGGTACATGCCCTTGACTGGAATCGAACCCGGGACCTTTCAGTCCGCAGGCTGACGCTCTATCCATTGAGCCAAACCAGTCTTGGCTCTTTCTTTTTCTTTAATAAATGATAATGTGCCTCGTCCTGTTTGGCATTAGACACGTGTAAACGCCCCAAGCAAAGAAGTCCTCCGGGCTGAGCACCTCTCTGTGTTCCGGTGGCGCGGTTGGGAAATCAAGGCCGAGCGGGGGAATGGGGAGAGGGACTCTCCGCGCTCCGGAGGGTGGAAAAGGGGCAACAGGCCCAGCAGCCCCGGCGACGGGATGAGGCGTAAACAAACCGTGGTCCGCTGGCTCCCTCCTCGGCTGCTCTTCACCAAGAGGCAGAAAATAAAATGATCATTAGACCTAAGACCAAACCCCACCGGCTGAGCAAAACAAACCAAACCTAAACTTTTTATTTTTATTGTTTGCTTTGGGGGAGACAAAAACTTCCTAAAGAGGGTGGGACAGAAATAAAAGCCGAAGGAAGCGGCCGGCGAAGCACAAAATGGATGTTTGCTGCCATTAACAGGAAGGCGCCTGCCATTTAGGGGGCTTTTACTGCTCCCCGCGCTCAGAGCTCGGCCTGCAAGGCCCGATTTCATCACCGCCACTCGGGCCACGCAGCCCGACCTTTTCCCACATGGAGGCCGGGGCCCAGCGCGTGGCCGCCCGAGCCACCAAGCCGGCCCTCCCGCCCCGCCATCTGCTCCCGGTCCCGGCTCGGAGCCGAAGGGTCCAGGGCCCCTACCTGTGCCACAGGTTCCCGCGCAATTGCCACATCCCCCCCCCATCAGACCGCACAGAAGGGGGTTCGCATAACTTCACCGACCGGTGGGGGGGGGGGGGGGGGCGCCAGGGGTGGAAAGAGGCCGGGACCTGCCAGGGACCCCCGAGCTGACAAGTCAGCAGCTAAGATGGCAGGAGCCGCAACTCCGTGCCTGAGGCTTCTCCCGGGGCCGATCGAAGCCGCCGGCCGGACCAGATAGCGCTAGGTTGGGCGTGATAAAAAGTGGGGGGGACTCCAGGCCGAGCTGAACCCCACTTCAAAATAGTTCTTAGCTGTTTTTCCTGGAAATGCCCGTATTCAAGCGAGAGAGTATAGCATTAGGGCCACCCCAGCATGGTGTTTAATAACAATGACTTTAAAAAACACCCCCCCAACCCTCCCCCCAAAATTTAAAAAACAAAATCTCTCCTTTTTTTTTTTTGGCAGATTCGGTTGTTTGTTCATTGAACCCGGGATGCACCTCTCCGTCCGGGACGCGCGGAGGCGGTGCGGGAGTCGGAGGAATGAACGCTGCGGCCGGCTCAGCGGGAGAGGCGGACGGGACGCTCCGATAACGATCGGAGGTAAAGGTTCCCCGACCGAAAAAAAGATACACTTCGGGGCAAGGAGACTTGCGGCGGCGAGGACCACGGGATGGAGCGGTGTTTTTGCGGTCGGAGGAGGAGGGACCCCCCCCCCCCGACCCCCCGACCCCGCCATTCGGGAGCCTGAGGGGTCGCGGGGGGACTTTTCCTCACTTCCAGAGAAAGTTATAAATTGCATCTTTTAATTTATCGGCAACTTACACTGCTTCGGAACAACCTCCGTGCATTTTTTTTTTTAACGTTAAGATTGGAATCAAACAAGGAGACTGTGTTGGAAATATCCTGTATTCGGCAAGGGGCTTCTGCGAGCGCGTCTGGGTCCGTGGCGAAAGTTGTTTAGAAAGAGCTAATTATTCCTCTTTTTCCTTCCTTCTTCTCCCCTTTCTGTCCGGGCACAAGGGAATTCTAAACCATCCACAATCCCTCCATTAAATTAAAAAAATAAACAAAAACAAACCTCCATTGTGCGAGGCGCCATTGGTGTGCGCCTCCTTATCTTGCGTCACAACAGAAGAGGGTGGTAAAGATCGCTCGCTGGTATTTTCAAGCTTTTTTTAAACAAACAAACAAAAAAAAGTGTAGCCGTTCTGCTTGGCCAGACCGAGAGAAAAAACAAAAAACAAAACCCATTTGTTTAAACAAACTTCACTAATACAAAACCACTTCCTCCCCAGACCCCGTGAATTCGAAAACGCATCGCACGTTTTAATGGGATTAAAAAAAAACACACACACACACACAACACAGAAAAACACATTTCCGCTAATGAAAAGCAGGACGAGGGGACCAAACCCATGGACGTCACCCCCTTTCTCTTGTGGATCTCCGTTCTGCTTTCCCTCAGGTGCCAAAACCGCCGACAGCGCTTCCTCTCGCCCCAGCGAGAAGATGTCATGGCTCCCGAAGGTCTGAGCCCCACCAGAAAGCTCATGAATATTCTATTTTTATTTATTTATTTTTTATCGGAGCCGAGACTAAGAAATCACTATCATCGATGATTCCCTACCCACACGCCCGAGCCCCGGAACGGCGCCCCGGGGAAAAAAGTATCCAAAGTGCGGAGTTGCATTTTTCAAAGTTTCAATAACGCGAGCCCGCGTCTGCGATTCTGAAGGTTGAATCTTTCGGGACATTTTTTCTCTTCCCCATAAACCGCCTCGGCACACGGGGATCGCCCTTTTACCTAAACTCCTCGGCTGGATTGCATTTTAATGAAAAGTGAAGAGAAAGTAAACCGAAGAGTGTTCCTCACTGCCTACGCGCAACCGGGAAAGAAATGAGTGCGCTAAAAAAAAACCAAACACACACACACACACACACGCACACACATACACACGCAACGCTCGAAATCCGGGGTTGCATTTACGGGGTGCGTGGAGATTAGGAGGGTATCAGTGCCTGCGTGGCGGCGGTGGCGACACGCGTGGCTGCCTGTGGATGGCGGTCGTGGCGCGGGTGGAACACTTGGGGCATGAGTCACGGGGATGAGCTCAGCTCGGAACAATAGGCTCAGTCCGAGGTGGGAATGCACGCCCTGCTGCCATGTTACAGTGTGTATTTTGCAGAAAGAAAGAAAGAAAAACACATTCCCGTCTTTTTACTTTCATTTTTTTTACATCGCGATCCGCCAGCCCGCAAGTGCGTTCGCCGCAGACGCGGGTGACCTCGGGCGAGTTATTTATTGATCGCGTGGGCCGCCACCGCGGCGCCACCGGGCTGGGCGGCTGGGCGCATTCCTCCCCCTGAAAACTTGAGGACAACTGTTGGGTTGTGTGCGCTTTTTTTTTTTTCCTTCCCAACTTTGTTTGCGCAGGACTCAGAGGCCCGTCAGAAACAGACAACTGAGTTTCTCCAACAGTTGAGAATGCAGAACTTTCCACCGTGAAACGGATTACCGACATTCCGGAAACCCAAGCCCTCCACGTCCCGTCCCCAGGGAGGCCGCGTGGCTGCTGGCGCCGTGGGATCGCCCCCTCCCCCTGCCCGCGCCCGCCTCCGTCCCTTCCCCCCGGCCCCCGGCCCCCCGCCTCCCGCCCCCGCCAGGGCTGACACCATGTTTCCGCAGCGAAACTTGCACCACCGAGTGGTTTCAATGCCACGATCGCCATGTTCGGGCGACACCAGGGGAACCACGGATGCGTTTTTCTTCTGTGGGGGGGAGGGGGGCGGCGATCGGAGACGGAGACATTCAAAAGGGGAGAAGAAGAAAAACAAGGGCTCATGTTCTTCCAAAAAAAAAAAAAAAAATCCAGACCGCCACTCCGGGGCCTGGGCCGCTCCCTTTTCCGTCCACTCCAAGCACGTGGCGCCCAGGGACCACGTGACGTGGCGGCGAGGCGGGGCCACGCGGGGGTGGTCACGTGGCCGGGCCCTCCCCACCGAGCCCAGCGCGGGCGCGCGCACGCCAGGCCCCGCCCCGGCCCCAGCCCGGCCCCGCCCCGCCAGCCTGGCCGGCGCTGGTGCTGGCGGCGCTGGCGGGGAGCGGCGGCCGCGTGGCAGTCCCGGGAGGGGAGTCGCTGTGCAAAGCTGAGCGCATACGCACACATCCGGACCGCTTCCAAGCTGGGGTTTGGGGTCTGGACCGAGCAACTCGAATAAGTACATGTTACGTGGCTCACGGTGCTTTGCGGCCAACTTTTCCAAAAAAAAAAAAAAAAAAAAAAGACCTTCGCCGAGAGATGGAAAACGCGGAGAGAACTTTGCAGGACACGTACCCCGCGAAGTCGGCGCAGCCACACAGGGGAGCGCCGTCCGCACGTAGCGGCCACGCTCGTCCAAAAGCCATCAATTCCGCCGTCAAAGCCCGATGCGGGCCAGCGAGTGTGACCTGGCGGCGTGTCCCGCGGGGTTCCACCCCACCCCCGCTCCCATCCCGGCCACGGGTTCTTTTTTCTTTTTCTTTCTGGTCCTTATGTAACAGTTACATTTCCAACGTCTAAAAACTTAATGGGTGGCGTTTCCAAATGCCAGGGAGGGAACAAAGTAAGGGCCACGGAAAGTGGGATCTTGTCCGAACGCGATTTTAAGAAATTGGGACCCGGGACGGGTCGCGGGATATTAAAAAATATTCGCGGGGCGATCGCGGACTTTGGGGAAAAAAAGCACATGACGGTCGAGGCATAGCAAATACTTTTGTGTTTTTGGACGGGGATAAGTCCGAAGAAGACAAAAGATCACGTAGGTGGGGTTCAAATAGGACAAAGAAAATCGCCTACTTTTAAAGAACCCAACTCGGGAAAAGTCAATAATTTTTTAAAAATTTTTTAAACTAAAAAAAAAAAAAAAAACGGACAGAATTCAAACGAGTGATCGCTTCCCCTCCCCCTCCGCGAATCTCGATTTTTTTTTTTTTTTTTTGGCGGCCGGAATGGAATGAAGTGGGGCCGGGCTTGAGAAAGCGCCCCCCAATCGGGTCCCCTCTTTGTGTCCTCATAGGCAAGCTATGCGAGCAGCTCGGACCAAAACTAATGGGGTTGTTTTTCAGCAAACCGACATCTCCTCCCTTCTCCCAACCTCCTCGCCAGGAAAACATGGCGATTCTGCAGATTTTTTCTGGCGGCGTGTCCCTCATAATTGTCCTCCCCTCAAAAAAAAAAAAAAAGAAGAAGAAGAAGAAGAAGAAGAAGAAGAAAAAGAAAGAAACAGTGGAGCTGCCCCACCACTACTTTAAAAAGTTTTATGCCCCTTCTTTTCAAAACACAGAAAGTCCTTCTGAGTAGAATTCTAATGGCGAAGGAAGGGTAAGGAGACACAGACACACACAAAAGTCACCATTTGGCAAACACGGTAAAAGGGCGTTGAAATGAGTAGGTAAAGAGGATAAGGAGGGACCGTGTGAACGGTTGATCTCAAGCACCTACCCCCCAAAAGATGGTTCCTCGTGACAAAGAGGGAGAGAGCCACACGCATGGAGGAAATAAAAGGCAAGAAGCCGCCCTCACCCAGCAGTTCCAGTTGCGCTCGAAATGAACGCAACTGCAAACCCTGTCAGCTCTCTGGAGGGGACCGGCTGGGGAGCAACAGGGGGCCCTTCCGTACCTCACAAAACCGTAGAACCTGGATTTCATCCGGACGAAAAAGCCTAAGTGCAACCTGTGGGATGTTCTCCGATGGCTACGCTGGCTGGAGCATGGCTCCCTCTGTAAAAGGTTGCAGGTTCAATTCCTGGGAGGCATATGCCTAGGTTTTGGGTGCGATCCCCAAGTTGGGGCAGATACGGGAGGCAACCGATCAATGTTTCTCCCCCCCGCCCCCCCCCCCCCCAACTCTCTCTCAAATCAATAAACAGACCTAGCCAGTTTGGCTCCGTAGATAAGTGTGTCAGCCTGCAAACTGAAGGGTCCTGGGTTTCGATTCTGGTCAAGGGTTTGATTCTGGTCAAGGGCTCAATCCCCAGTAGGAGGCAGCTGAGGGATTATTCTCATCATTGATGCTTCTCTCTCCTTCCCTCTCCCTTTCCTGCTGATTTCTAGACTCTACGATACTATGTTGCTTCCCCAACTAGACTCTAGGATACTATGTTGCTTCCCCAACTAGACTCTACCATACTATGTTGCTTCCCCAACTAGACTCTACCATACTATGTTGCTTCCCCGATTAAAGCTGACTTGCAAAGGCTGCATCAGCTGAGAGAGAAGTTTGTCAAAAACCAGTTCCTGCCCTGACCGGTGAGGCTCAGTGGATAGAGCGTCGGCCTGTAGACTGAAGGGTCCCAGGTTCGATTCCGGTCAAGGGCATGTACCTTGGTTGTGGGCACACTCCCAGTAGGGGGTGTGCAGGAGGCAGCTGATCGATGTTTCTAACTCTCTATCCCTCTCCCTTCTGCTCTGTAAAAAATCAATAAAATATATTTAAAAAAAAAAAAAAAGAACCAGTTCCCATGGCCAAGGCATGTGTTGCCTGCACAGTAAAATGCCCATAATGGCCCAGACGAACGGGATGAGGAAAAGTGTCCCCGGGCGCGCTGATCTGAAAGGGAGGCAGGAGTGCAGCTTTCTAGAACACTGTGCCATGGGTGCTGAGCGCTGGTAGGGATCGCTGCATCCATTTTGAAAATGATTCCGACCACTGTTTTGGTGTCACTGTGGATAAATGTGTTCCATTCCGTGTACTGATTTCAACAACCACCGTATTATGAGAGAGAGAGAAGGAGGGAGGGGAAGAGAGAGAGAGAGATGGATGGAGGGACAGAGAGACGCAAAACATTATGTGACAGGAAAACAGACTGGTACCAGAATCCAACTCCCCAGGCACAGACGTTTCTGGGGTAGGGAGCAGAGGCCCAGAGAGAAGTCACATCTCATTCACGCACAATTCTTTTCTTCTATTTTTTAAACCCTCACCAAAGACATTTCCCCATTGATTTCCAAAGAGAGTGGAAGGGAGGGGGAGAGAGAGAGAGAGAAACATCGATGTGAGAGAGACACATCCTTTGGTTGCCTCCCGCGTGCTCCACGACCAGGGCCAGGGAGGAACCCTGCGACCCGGGGGGGCGCCCTCGACCGGAGTGGAACACGGGACCCTTCCGTCCAGAGGCCGACGGTCTACCCATTGAGCAACACCGGCCAGGGCTCACTCACACCCAATTCTAACCATCTTGCAAGTCTGTCTTCAAAATACAGCAAAGAGGAAGCCGGGACTCACCACCTACAGGGGAGCTGAGACTCAGCCTGCCGGCTCACTGCCGTTCAGTCTATTAAACAGAAACGGAGGCATCAACGTGATAAAAGCAGCCCCGGGGAGCACAGTCAGCGTGGCAGAGCTCCGTTCCCCCGCACTGCTGCCCCCCGGCCCCCCGGGCTATGGCCGCATTATGCGCAATCCAGCGATCGGCGCTCCCCGATGGCCCCCGCCGGCCCCGGTGATTAAATTATCCTCACTCGAGTCAGAAGCAAAGAAGCACATAATCTGCGCTGCCGAGACTGCAGCGCACTAGTGCACAGAAACAGGTGCCCGCGCTCAGCCACCCCGAGGGCGCTCCAGTACTCCTTTGGTTCTTTTTAAAAAAACATTATGTTTTACTGATTTTCCACAGAGAGGAAGGGAGAGGGACAGAGAGTCAGAAACATCGATGAGAGAGAAACACCGATCGGCTGCCTCCTGCACACACCCCACTGGAGACGTGCCCGCAACCAAGGTACGTGCCCTTGACCGGAATCGAACCTGGGACCCTTCGGTCAGCAGGCTGACACTCTGTCCATTGAGCCAAACCGGTTTCGGCAGGTTTTTTTTTTTCTTTTCATCTGACGGATTCGTATCCGTCTCACAGATTTGTACTGAGCGTCTCAGAGAGATGCCAAGAGAGGTGAGGCTCTGTCCTCACGTAGTTTAGAGTCTAGTAAGCATCTGGGGTGTGCAGGGCCCCCATTTCCACCAGGATTGAAAATGTGCCTGGATTTTTTTTTAAATGCATATATTTATATTGATTTCAGAGAGAGGAAGAGAGAAACAGCAGTGAGGAGAGAGGATCATCAATCGGCTGCCTCCTGCACGCTCCACACTGGGGATGGAGCCTGCAATCCGGGCCTGTGCCCCGACCGGGAACCGAGCCGTGACCTCCTGGTTCCTTGGCCGATGCGCCACCCACTGAGCCACACCGGCCAGACCAGTGTCTGGACTTCTGTCCTCGGTGCTATCTATGGAGTCTGAGGGAAGCTCTGGTTTATTTTGGAGTGGGGCTGGCGGCGGTGGCGGCACGGCGAGCCGTCGGGGAGGAGTCAAATAGGTCACAGGGCCATGGCCATGTCCAAGGCACGCCGCTTGGCCTGCACAAGAAATACAACCACGGGCGAGGGCCGCGGAACTCCGATTCCTGAACCTGCCAGCACCTCGTGCGCGCCGAGGAAATGAATTCCGACGCCCGTACCATCTCACGGTTCGGCTCCTGCATCCGATAACGGCATCACCGTACTTTAATCAATGTGTTTCTGAATGTGACATGTTTTAGGGGATGACTCATTTAAAAAAAAAAATTTTTTTTTTCTCAACGAGGGAAAAACCTTAGACATCTCAATACGGCGTGAGTGATTCACACGGCGGCAAACACCAGACCCCGATCGGAAAGCTACGCCGCAGTGACTTTTCTTGTTCTGGTCAGCGCCTCTGGAGGCCAGGCTTTCCAAACTGGAGACAAGCACTTTAACCGTCTCTGCCTTGGGGGTGAACACGCAACAGGAAATTTTCTCCACCATCTGAGTGTCAGGGTTTCAGTGCAAATAAAAGCATGCATTTGGGGCCGGCCAGCCGGCGTGGCTCCGTGGTTGGCTGAGTATGACCTAGGAACCAGGAGGTCACGGTTCGATTCTGTGGTCAGGGCACAGGCCCTGGTTGCACTGCGGCCCGATCACCACTAGGGGGCGTGCAGGAGGCAGCCGATCCAAGATTCTCTGTCATCATGGATGTTTCTCTCCCTCCTCCTCTCCCTTCCTCGTTGAAATCAAGAAAAAAAATATTTTTTTTAGAAAAGCACATAAAAAACCTCAAGGATGCTGATGGTCGAGGATGGAGGGAGATGCCTGCACGGCCAGCTGAGAGCTCAACGGGGCTCCCCTGTTTCCCCAGCTGCTGGGTGAGCGGACACAGGGCCTCGCCTACATCTATGAGCCTCTTGAAAGGCAGCCTGCGCCTCGGAACCCCTCCATTCTCTGGGCCTTTCTCTCCCCCATTAAAGGGCTGTGACTGTCCTTGAACCCTGGGCCGACTGGTGCTATTCTGAGAGCAGAGCCTGTAGTTCAAGGGGGCGGCGGGGCTGGGGGATGGATGGCGGGGGCCTGAGGTTGAGAGTCTTTTTTTTTTTTCTATGGAGAAAGGGAAATTAAATCTAAGTGGGCATAATGTTTTCCTGAAAATGTTTTCCCTTTTCAGCGTTTCCCCGCAGCACTTCTGGTCTCGCTACATCGCAGGGGCTGTGCTAGACGAGAAAGAATGAAGACAAAATGGATTTAAATAAAATTGAAACTGACCGGGCGGGCTTTATGCTACCAACTTGATAAAACAGCAAAGCGGGGAGGGGATGAAAAAAGAAAAAAAGAAAGAAAAAGAAAGGAAAAAACACAGATGCACTAAAAAGGAGAATACAAACGAACTCCAGGAAAATTTTAAACGCAAATGAGAGTTTCCATTTGGTTTCAAATTGTCTGAAATCCAGCCAGGAAAAGGCTTGGAGTGTCCAGGAGTCAGTGATGGCCACAATGACCTGGATCGGTGGTTTTCCTATTGCTGTAGAAGATGGCTCGTTTCCTGCACAGTTAATTCTCAGGCCGTTAGGAGCATTTAGTGGGTACTTGCTAATCATCAAAACCAAGACCTCCAGAGAAAAGAAGTGCGCCATGGCACCCCTGGTCTCCTCGATGGTGCTGGTAATTGTCTGAAATCTGCACCCACTGGTCGAACCCTAAATAGGACAAGAGAAATGAAATGCAAAGGTCTTCGTGATCCTTCTCTCTCTCTTTTTTTTAAAAGTATTTTTTATTGATTTTTTACAGAGAGGAAGGGAGAGGGATAGAAAGTCAGAAACATCGATGAGAGAGAAACATCGGTCAGCCGCCTCCTGCACACCCCCTACTGGGGATGTGCCCGCAACCACAGTACATGCCCTTGACCAGAATCGAACCTGGGACCCTTCAAGTCTGCAGGCCGACGCTCTATCCACTGAGCTAAACTGGTTTCAGCTTCATAGCCCTTCTCAACCCAGATGGGAGGAGGAAAGCATTTTGCCGGCTAATTGTGGGTGCAGACCTGTACTGTGGAGCGGCCTCGAGCCCGATGTGGCGATTCCAAGTTCGGTGATTCTGGATTTCACCTCTCGGTCCCACTGCCCATGTGTCAGGTGCTCCCTCCCATGTCACGTGTGGTGAGTGGCCACCGTGTGGTACAGGCAGGGGGCAGAAGGCTCTCCTGCCCACAGAAAGCTCTATCGGATGGACAGCCCTGGTAGCAGGTGAAGGAACGGAGCTGTGAGCTTCCGGTGTCGACACGTTTATGTTAAAAGATGAACACAAAATGGCCCAGCTGGGGTGGCTCAGTGGTCGAGCATCAACCTGTGAACCAGGAGGTCACGGTTCGATTCCCAGTCAGGGCACAGGCCCGGGTTTTGGGCTCGATCCCCAGTAGGGGGCGTGCAGGAGGCAGCTGATCGATCAATCATTCTCTCTCATCATTGATGTTTCATCTTCTCTCTCCTTCTCCCTTCCTTTCTGAAATCAGTAAAATTATATTTAAAAAAATACAAAGGGCAAATGGAGATTTCCTGACTAGCTCTTAAAAAAAAAAAAAAAGACGTACACAAAATAGTCTACCTGAATTTTGTGGTTATGTTGGGGTAACTCTCCACTTGCATACAACTGTTTTCCCTAATGCACAAGCCAAAATTAAAATTTAAAAAAGTACAGTATATACTCTCTCCCCAGCTTCATCTCTAGTTTACTCTCTTTTTAAAAGAAAAATATTTCCTTATTGATTTCAGAAAGGAAGGGAGGGGGAGAGAGAAAGAGAAATATCAATGATGAGAGAGAATCACGGATCGGCTGCCTCCTGCACATCCCCTCCTGGGGATCGAGCCTGCAACCCAGGCCTGTGCCCTTGGCCGGAATCGAACGCAGGACCCTTCAGTCCGCAGGCTGATGCTCTGTCCACGGAGCCAAGCCGGCGAGGGCTCTAGTTTACTTTCAGTGGTAAAGCCCGCCCTTGTCCCCGTCCACAGAGCCTCTCATCCAAAACGTGAACCCGGATGCCTCCCGCCTACAGGGGAGGGCGTTCCAGTTGCCGGCCCAAGGGCAAGTCACGACTTTGAGAAAGACCTTCCCGAGCAGCCTTTCAACACGAGGACGCACAGCAGGTGGGAAGCGGTCACACGCACAGCAGGCGCCCTCCACGACGGGCCGCCATCGCACGTCTGTTTACTAGGCGTCTGCGTTCCCTGACCAACTGTCGGCAGCCGGGGGGCGGCTCGCAAGTGTTCCTCTGGCTGTGGACGCCCATGGCCGGCCCAGCCCCGGGGACCCAGCAGATGCTCGGATGTTTGTGGAGTGATCGAATGCAACGTAAGAGGAGTGGTATTTTGTGTGAAGAACGGCAAGCATCCCCCAGGGGCCTGGATCCAATTCTTCTCCACACGGATGGCCAGGCACCCTTTCGGGCCGGGTGCAGCCTGGGAAGAACTCGGCGGATGGCTTCAAGTTCATGGTCTCCCATGTTCAGCCTTGGGGTAGCCCCTACCCTTTCCTTCGGGCCCCCCGTCTCACCCGCCCCTCACACCAGTGACTGCCTCTGCTCCACGGAGGAGGAAAGCAAGGCCTAGAGGGGCGTCGCTTTGTCAGCTGTCCCGCCCAAGGTCACAGAGCCACGGACAGAGAGCTGGAGGCCCGCCCGTGGGAGGAACATGGCCTCTCCCTGTGTGCACGATGCCAGCGGTCTTGGGCACGCCTTCCAGAAACCGCATGGCTCAGCATCCTGGCACCCCCAGAGTTCAGCAGGCACCCCACAAATGCCCTGGTACCGTGGCGGGCAAACTGCGGCTCGTGAGCTACATGTGGCTCTTTGGCCCCTGGTGGGTGGCTCTTCCACAAAATACCACGGCCTGGGCGGGTCTATGTTCAAGAAGTGGCCTTAGAAGGAGTTTAAGTTTAAAAAATGTGGCTCTCAAAAGAAACTTCAATCGTTGCACTGTTGATTTTTGGCTCTGTGGACTAAGGAGTTTGCCGACCACGGGGCTAGTAGCGTCTCTATTCAACTGTCCTAATGGCTGGGGGCGACTTAGCATCGGGAAAGTGCCTACTAGAGTGGTAGATAGATGGGGGCATGGCTTGGCATCTTGGTACCCCCAGAGTTTAGCAGGCACCCCACAGATGCCCTAGGACAGTGGTCGGAAAACTCATGAGTCAACAGAGCCACATATCAACAGTATGACGATTGAAATTTCTTTTGAGAGCCACATTTTTTTTTAACTTAAACTCCTTCTAACGCCATTTCTTCAAAATAGACTCACCCAGAGGCCGTGGTATTTTGTGGAAGAGCCACACTCAAGGGGCCAAAGAGCCGCATGTGGCTCGTGAGCCGCAGTTTGCCGACCACTGCCCTAGCAGCATTTCTGTTCAATTGTTCTAATGGCTCCTTAGCATGGGGGAAGGGGCCTTCCAGGGTCACAGATAGATGCGGGCAGGGCTCGGCGCATCCCCCCTCTCCCCCACGGTGACATGGGGACACACAGTGACCTTGCCACCTGGCCCCTGGGCGGCAGCCTCCTGCTGTGGCCGCCGCTGTGGCCATCCATGCCAGGGGCCACCTGCTTCCGGACACTGACCGCTGCCTGGCGCCGGGAAGAGCTGGCCGCGACATTTTCCTCCTGACGCTGAACTTCTCCCCAACAAACCCAGCACTTTATTTAAAATATATATTTGTATTGATTTCAGAGAGGAAGGAAGAGGGAGAGGCAGAGAGAGAGAGAGAGAAACATCCATGATGAGAGAGAAACATGGACTGGCTGCCTCCTGCACGCCCCACACTGGGGATGGAACCTGCAACCCGGGCCTGTGCCCCGACCGGGCATCGAACCCTAACCTCCTGGTTCCTAGGTCGATGCTCAACCCCTGAACCGGCCTGCTGGGCCCAGCCCGTTTTAAAAACACGCCTGCCGGTGGGTGTTGCGTCCTACAAACCTCTGCCTTCAAGTGACCCCGCATTTCCTGTTTGGCCCACTTCGGAGGAGGGCTTTTAGAAGTGTGACCTCATTAAGCGCTGCTTTTCATTAAAAAGTCCCTCTTCCTAAAGCAACAGGCTTGAAGCTGGTGCACAGGAGAGCTAATGTTTGACTTCATCTTTTGATCAAGAGCTTGCCGAGTGGGGCGCAAAAGGGCAGTAAGCATCATCCAGGACCCCTCGTACGGAGGAGAGAGAAACGAGCAATCATCGGGTTCCCCAGTGACGAGACCGCATCCTCCGCTCACGCTCTCGGGGGTCCCCTGCGACAGGCCCGTCCCCGCCTGCGGCTGATCCCGTGGGCGCTCACGACAGCGCACACTCACCGGGCCGAGCAGCCCCGAGCACAGTTAATCCCTAGGGCTCCCTGGGGAGCGATGTTATCTCCCCTTTCCAGCAGCTGGGAGCAGCGCTCAGGGGGACAGTCACGTGTCCTGTTGGAGGTGCTGGTGTGTCTGGCCCCCCGGCCCAGGGGCCATTCTGTGAGCCCGCCTTCACCCCCGGAAACGCACAGGAAAGAACCACTGAACTCAAGGCCACGAGGGCACGGGCCGTGTCCCACGCATAGTGAGGACGAGACTCACACGAGGCTGGCCAGTGGGGCTCAGCGGTTGCGCATCGACCTAGGAACCAGGAGGTCAAGGTTGGATGCCTGCAGTCGGGTGGCCGGCGGAGGCACAGGCTCTTGCTGGGAGTTTGGGCAGGAGGCTCCCAAGAAAGGCCTCAGAGGGCCCTGGCCTGTTGCTCAGTGGATAGAGCATCCGCCCTCAGACAGAAGGGACCCGGGTTCGATTCCGGTCAAGGGCACATACGGGTGACAGGCTCCATTCCCAGCCCCGGTCATGGCGTGTGTCGGAGGCAACCAATCAATGTGTCTCTCACATCGATGTTTCTCTTTGTCTCTCCCCCTCCCTGCTGCTCTCTCTAAAAATCAGTGGGAAAATATTCTGGGGTGAGGATTCACAACAATAAAAGGGTCCCAGAGGGAAGATGGGGGAGATGATTGACCCCCATGGCAGGGGGCGGCCGGGGTGGAGGGGATGGGAGAGGATCAGGGCCTTGGGCACCTCCAGGCCACAGAGGACACGGCAAATGGACACGTGGTGACGACAGGACTCACACGAGCCCAGCTGGGCTGGCTCAGTGGCTGAACTTTGACCTATGAACCAGGGGGTCACGGCTGGATTCCCGGTCAGGGCACATGCCCAGCCGCACTCCGTACGTAATGCATTTCCTTCCGTCATCGCAATACTGCACACACGGGTCTGTCCCCATCCCAGGCAGGGGCCACTGAGGCTGGAGGTGAAACGCACTGGCCCAGATGAACTCACTCCTAGGGGCCCGCAGCCCCTAGCACACTCCCTTCCGGCCTCTCTGCCTTCCCTTCAGTCAGCGGCCTCTATTTCCCGAGGTGGTGTGATGATTTGAGGATTGTTGATTCGGGAGGAACTGCAGGGGCCTGAGGCAAACTCTGTCCCAGCTCTGTCACCTGGGAGCCAGAACCACCTCTCTCAAACCTTGAGGCGGAAGCTGAACCTGTGCTAACAGTAACAGAGTAACACCCACGGGTCAGCTTGGGACAAGCATTCCTAGCAGCAGGGGACAGAGTACAACGGGACTGGAAGATACCCCCCCAGCTTGGCTCCCTGGTTGAGGGTGGACCCAGGAGGTCAAGGTTCGATTCCCAGTCAGGACACAGGCCTGGGTGACAGGCTCGACCCCCCCAGTAGGGGGCGTGCGGGAGGCAGCCCATCTATGATTCTCTCTCATCGTGGATATTTCTCTCCTTCCGTCTCCCTTCCTCTCTGAAATCAATTATTTTTTTAAAAATAATCACTCATCTATTAAAAAAGATAAAATAAAAAGGTTACACTGGACTGGATGGCATCTGGAATCGCATCTCCCCAAAACGGGCATGTCGGAAGCAAATGCCACGCGCTGCATTTTGCCATCTTGCCTGCGCTTCCTGCTAGGAGCCCGGGGAGCATCAGAGAGAGAAAGAAGCCACAGACACCGGCGCTGCTCCGGGCCACGCAAACTCCGCTCCGCATCTTCCGAGCAGCCCTGCCCCGAATAATTCATGCCCACTACGCCCCTATCGCACCGCATACAAGCACACTGTGCAGCTGGAAATGGGAAACCTGATTCAGATCACAGGAGAAGGTACCAAAACACCGAGTGCGACATAATGCCATCTTTTTTTTTTTTTTAAAGGGGGTGCATCTTTCAAACCTAGCAGGAGCAGGAGGGAAAGGATTCCAGTGAGACCCGTTTGGGAAGTAAATGCAGAATGCAAATAGCCTCTCCCTGGCGCCCCAACCCAGCAAACACCACCCAAGCCCACCCAGTCCTGCCCGAGCGATGCCCCGCCTGTCTCCGCTGCAGCACCCCTAATCCAGATCCATGCGGCGGGTGCACGCTCTCCAGGGGCCGGGGCAGGGAAGGGGGGTGCACGTTGGCGTGGCACCGCAGGACTCGCCCCACATGGGCAGGAATTAAGGGAAAACGAGACTGATCCCAAGATAGCCTCCTTTCCCCTGCAGCCCCGAGGGAGGAAAAGCAGCGAAAGGCAGCACAAGGGCGTGGAGGTGCGGTCCGTGGGGGTGCGGGCCATGGAGGGCTGGACCGGGAGGGTGGTTCTACCAAGGGATTTGGTAGCAGCCACCTGCCATGGCCACCGGCAGAGAGAAAGAAGGGGGAGCAGACATGGAGGGAACCGTGTTTACAACTGCGGCAGCCGCACCAGCCGAAGCACCAGCTCTGCACCAGCCGCCGCGGGCGGGAGGCGGAGGGAGGGAGGAAGGGCTGGCGGGAGGGGGAGAGGGAGGGAGGGATTCCCCGACTTTGCACTCAGCCCACTGCGCTCTGCGGGGGGCCCCAGGGCTGGGTTGTGCGGCGGAGCCCTCCCTTCCCATCCTCCCATCCCCCGCTTTATTGGGGGAGCCCCCATATCTGGTTGATGGGGAAGGTTACTCCTCCTCCACTCTGGCGATCGCGTCCCCCTCGTACTCCCGGCTGCATCCTTGCGGGATGCCTGCTTGACTGACAGCCGCCGCAGCCAATCGCCGCCGGGCCCCCGGGGAAAGGTAGACTTTCCCAGCGAGCCGATTGGACGGTGGGGAAGGAGGGCCCTCGTGATTGGCGTGCTTCTCGGAGTAGAAAGTAGTAAACAACCTTGGTCCACGGCTGGCTTGGAGGCTGAGTGCGGAGGGCGCGGGATGCCCGTTCGCCCATCCTCGCCCCCCGGGGACGGAGGCAGGTGGCTGGACGCATGTCAGACAAAGGGAGCCCACAGCGGGGAGACCGAGAAGGGTCTCCCCGCAAAGCAAACGCGAGTGGGCGTCCTTGGGAGCCCCTCCCTGGGCGAGAACTGCTGACTGGCGGCTTCCTATCATGTTTGTTCTGGGGAAAGCCACAAAGGTGTGTGTGTGTGTGTTTTTTTTTTTCCCCTCTCGCGCATTTTTTTTCATTCCTCTTCTTAAGGGTTAAAAACAATCAGCAGGGACCTCCCTCCTGCTCCCCTCCCCTTTGATTTTTCTCAGGCGTTGTTTTAAATCCGTGCTCTAATTGTTACCTTCCACCCTATGCCTGGAATCAGCTGCCCTGGGAGAGAGACCCTTTGCATGCACGTTTCCGGAGCTTGGATGACCCAGCAAAGGGGCCCTTGGTCGGAAACAGGTAGAAGAAGAAAGGCAGATGAAGGCATTTAGGGCACCTGACATGAGCAGGGTGTAATTCACCCAGGATTCCCCATTAGGTTTGATTTGGATCACAACCCAGCCTTCTTGCTGTCCTCCTCCTCCTCCTATTTGGCACCTTAGCGGAGAAACCCTGCTGTTCCCCTAAACCTGGTGGCCCCCAGGAGGTCTGCACAGACCAGCTTCCTAAGCTGGCTTCCAGAGGGGCCCCTGCCTGGACTGGCCAAGGACAGAGAGGCCAGAGAAGGCACCCAGGAGGGACCCCCAGGACTGTACACTCTGGTGGTAAGCCACATGGTCACCTTCTGCTGGGTCCAACCTTTCAACATAAAGAGAGGGAGTCTTTAAAATATATATATATAAGTTTATTTCAGAGAGGAAGGGAGAGGGAGCAAGAGATGGAAACATCAATGATGAGAGAGAATCATGGACCGGCTGCCTCCTGCACACCCACCACTGGGGATCCAGCTTGCAACCCGGGCACGTGCCCTGACCAGGAATTGAACTGTGACCTCCTGGTTTGTAGGTGGATGCTCAACCACTGAACTATGCCAGCCAGGCCTGAGAATATTTTTCCCATTGATTTTTAGAACAGGAGAGAGAAGAAGGGAAGGAGAGAGAAAAACATCGATGTGAGAGAGACACATCGAATGATTGCCTTTCACACGCACCCTGATGGGGATGGGAGATCAAACCTGCAACTGAGGCAGGTGCCCTTGACCGGGAATCAAACAGGAGACCCTTCAATGAGTGGGCCGATGCTCTAACCACTGAGCACCCCGGCCAGCGTGAGTGTTTCTTCTGAAAGGCCCACATCTTTCAAACATACGGCTATGGGAGAGGAACCTATTGGTTGACTTGTCCACCACCAGCGGAGCCTGCAGTGACCAGTCCCCTCACGGACATAGCCCACCGTCACCCCCCTTCACTCGTTCTCGCTAACGCTCTCGTGGAGAGCTCTGGCGGGTCAGCGTGGTGTGCGGGGAGGGTCGCCAGGACACCTGATGGCCTCTTTGAGCTTTCCCTCCTCCGCTCCTGGGCTGGCTCAGCGGCCAGGCTGCTGGCAGGCCTGATCACTGGCGTTTTGCGCAATGCAAATGTAATTACAGTTGGAGCACACCCTCTAACAGAAAGGAGAAAGACGGGCACTCAGCAGCTTCATTCAACTCTCGGTCTCCTCAAGGCGGCAGGGATCTCAGGGAAGAAAGCAGAGGCTCCCATTGGCTCACTGGGAAGCAGGTGTCTTGCAGAGAACGGGTCTGTGGAAAGGGGACCCTTAGTCCTAATGTCAGGAAGCGCTCCCTTCCTCTGGATGTTTCCAACAGGAGAATGTGCCGCTCTCTGTATAGAGAACGGAGACAGCTCCTCTGCAAAACCCGCATTTCTGTGCCCTAACGTCAGGACCATGTCGGCTGTATTTGCACAGACATGACGAGCTCAAGCAACTTACGGGTAAACATGCCAACTAGAGGATTAGGGAAAACATATTAGCCTGTGTGTCATCCCATGCCCCCCTCACCCCAAGCCCCAAATCTATATTGATAGAGATAGATAAGTATGGATAGACATAGAGATATAGCTATAGCTGTAGCTGTAGACATAGGTATAGTAGATAGCTAGCTATAGATATAGACATATAGGTATATAGTTTTACATATATATATATATATATATAGACAGAGAGATATATAGACACAGGTATAGATAGATATATAAATATAGATAGGTATAGACATAGGTAAGGTATAGGTAGGTATATAGATATAGACATAGATATATACAGATATAGACATAGATATATAGATATAGACATAGGTGAGGTATGGGTAGGTATATAGATACAGACACAAGTATAGGTAGATATATAGATATAGATAGATGCTGTGTAGATAGCTAGATAGAGATATATAGATATAGACATAGATATAGATAGATATAGACATAGGTAAGGTATAGGTAGGTATATAGATATAGATACAGATATAGTTATACAGATATAGACATATATATAGATATAGACACAGGTATAGATATATACATATAGATAGGTATAGACATAGGTAAGGTATAGGTAGGAATATAGATACAGATATCGACATATAGATACAGACATAGGTAAGGTATAGGTAAGTATATAGGTATAGACACAGGTATAGGTACATATGTAGATAGAGATATATAGATATAGACACAGGAATAGGTAGGTAGATGAGAGAGATATGTCAGCAGAGAAGTTCTAAGAGCACCATTGGCTCACACTAAAATGTCTGGTCCTTAGAATGGTCCCAACATACAGTGTGGGGTGCTGTGTTAGAAAGCCACCCCTCACATCTCACCGTCCCTTCATCTCCCAAGCTCATCCCGACCGGCCGGCCACCTGTTCTTGCTCCGGAATGCGCCCCGCACCTCCCGTCCCCCCGCGCCCCACGGCGTCCCCGCACGAAACACACAGCTGCACGCTGCCCCTCGCGGACCAGCGTCTCGCCGCCCAGACTTATCAGCCGCGGACAAACAGGCGCTGTTGACTGTGGTGAGAACGAGGGCGATCCAGTGCCACCTACATAGCCACGGATTGATTCCTGACTAATGGTTAAGCAAAGAGCAAACAAGCCCATCTGCTCGCAAAACAAACAAACAAAAGGAATTAGCGGCGTGCGCACGGGTCCGAAGGAATGTCCCCGTCCGCGTGTTTCCGCGGCTGTGCGAGAACGGCACAGAATTCTCCTCCAGCAGCGGTCAATTCCACACAGACCGCCGTGCGTGGGGAAATGAAACGGAGCATCAAGGACCCCGCTGCGAGAAAGCCCAGGGGACGACGCCTGTCTCTACCTCGGCCCAGACTTCCTCTGGACCGGCTCAGCGACAGCCCAGGACGTGGCATGTGACTTGGCCATTCTTCATTTTATTTTTTTTAATATGTACTTTATTGATTTTTTTTAAAGTATATTCTACAGAGAGGAAGGGAGAGGGATAGAGAGTCAGAAACATCGATGGGAGAGAAACACCGATCAGCTGCCTCTTGCACACCCCCCACTGGGGATGTGCCCGCAGCCAAGGTACACGCCCTTGACCGGAATCAAACCTGGGACCCTTCAGTCCGAAGGCTGAAGCCCTATCCACTGAGCCACACCGGTTTCGACTGGTCCTTCTTTAAGGGCTACTCTCTGAGGCCCAGTCAACAACAAGGAGAGTGAGGGAGCCCGTCACACCGGGAAAGCGAGTATTGAAAAAACAAAGGCGTCAGAGGACATTTTAAAATATATATTCGCCCTGGCTGGTGTGGCTCAATGGATAGAGCGTCAGCCTGTGCACCAAAGGGTCCCGGGTTCGATTCTGGTCAAGGGCACGGACCTCAGTTGCAGGCTCCTCCCAGGCCCAGGCCCTCCCTGCTCAGGGCTCGTGCAGGAGGCAACCAATCGATGTGTTTCTCTGACATCAATATTTCTCTGTCTCTCCCTCTCTCTGCCGCTCTCTCTAAAAATCAATGGAAAAATATCCTCAGGTTAAAAACAACAACAACAATAAGATATATTTTCATTGATTTTATTTTTTATTTTATTTTTTTTTAAATATATTTTATTGATTTTTTACAGAGTGGAAGGGAGAGGGATAGAAAGTCAGAAACATCGATGAGAGAGACATCGATCAGCTGCCTCTTGCACGCCCCCCACCAGGGATGTGCCCGCAGCCAAGGTACATGCCCTTGCCGGAATCGAACCGGGACCCTTCAGTCCGCAGTCCGACGCTCTTATCCACTGAGCCAAACCGGTCTCGGCTATTTTCATTGATTTTAGAGAGGGGATGGGAGACGGAGCGCTAGCGAGAGAGAAACATCAATGATGAGAGAGAATCATGGATTGGCTGCCTCCTGCACGCCCCTTTACTGGGGATGGAGCCTGCAACCCCGACATGTGCCCTGACCGGGAATCGAACCGTGACCTCCTGGTTCCTGGGTTGACACTCAACCACTGAGTCACAGTGGCTGGGCTAAGAGGGTTTGGATTAGGGGAGGGCATTCGGAGAGTCCTCCGAATAGACGTCTGGTCAGAGTCAATCAAAGTCCTGACTTCAGGGTCCGAGTGATTCGTCAACAGGATCATTCAAGCGATTACTAGAGCCGTCACGATCCAACACAGGTCACTTAAGGACCCCAACTCTGGGGGCATGGGTATTTTTTTGGCTGCCTCTTGCTAGCACGTTTATGAAAAACAGGTTAAGTGCTTGCCTCCAAATGAACTCTTAGTAAATAAAAAGAAAAAAGAAAAACAAAACCAAACTCCCCCCCCTGCCCCCCCCCCCAAAAAAAAACCCTTAACTGTTTAAGATTTGCTTAAAAACAAACAAACAAGACTGGAACTTCGCCTTCTTGTCAAGAGCTTGATTAATAGCTATGTGATGGAAGCTGACGTGTCTGTGTTACTATTTCATGGTACTTCCTAAGAGCTTGTAATTGCCCTAAAGGTTCTTCTAGAACAGAGGAGCCCTGCTTCCCGCCCCTCTCTCCCTTAAAACAAAACAAAACAAAACAAAACAGCCCTTGTGCGATTTCTGGAAAAGTTTTCGACCATGTCTAGCCATGGGCCATTCAGCAGTGAGAACTGTTGTCAAGGAACTTGTGTTCAGGTGAGATTCTGAAGGCATTGCCATCGACAGAGAAATCACTCGCCTCCACAAAACAGCCAATGCAAAGGCCACGTTCCACCTACTTAGGCAGAGCACACACACTGTGAATCTGGCCAGCCCGGCCGCGTGGCTCAGGAGTTGAGCGTCCACCTATGAACCAGGTGGTCACGGTTCGATTCCCCGTCAGGACACATGCCCGGTTGCTGGCGCCATCCCCGGGGGAGGGGGGACGTGCAGGAGGCAGCCGATCCGTGATTCTCATCGTTGACGTTTCTCTCTCTCTTGCTCTCCCTCTCCCTTCCTTTCTGAAGTCAATTAAAAAATATACTTTTAAAATGGTCAATCCTTTGCTTGCTTAGCATCCTGTTCATCTCAGACATGGCTGATGCTAAAGTCATGGGGGGAAAGGCGTGTGGGGATTGAGGGCGGTGACCAAAAATACTCTCTCCTCGTACACATCGAATGTGGTGACATGGCCGGAACCGGTCTGGCTCAGTGGATAGAGCATCTGCCTGCGGACTGAGGGGTCCCAGGTTCGATTCTGGTCAAGGGCATGTATCTTGGTTGCGGGCACGTACCCAGTAGGGGGCGTGCAGGAGGCAGCGGATCAATGTTTCTCTCTCATCGATGTTTCTGACTCTCTATCCCTCTCCCTTCCTCTCTGTAAAAAAATAATCAATAAAACATATTTTTAAAAAAATGTTTTAAAAGACGTGGCAAAATGGAGCTGGTCGCGTGGCAAAATGACTGGTCTGAACAGGAGTGTGAATTGGAGATTATTTTAAGTGCAGGGGTGTTTCTTCGGGGAAGGGCTGGTACAATAACGAGAAGCGCCGGCCTAAGAAGCCCTGGGGACCTGCTTCACTGAGTAAGAAGAACCCATTAGGCCGGCAGTTGTAACTAAGTGTTTCCGAGGGCTTCGTCCTTGTTCTCGAGCAGTTAAAGCATCAGGGTCCTACAAAAGAAAGGATTCTATGGGGCATTTAACGAAACCGGTTCTTTCTATGGCATTTATTTTATTAAAACTATGTTTTATTCATTTTTTTCAGAGAGGAAGGAAGACGGAAAGAGAGTCAGAAACATCAATGAGAGAGAAACATCGAACAGCTGCCTCCTGCACCCCCCCCCCCCCCCACTGAGGATGTACCTGCAACCAAGGTCCATGCCCTTGACCGGAATCGAACCTGGGACCCTTCAGTCCGCAGGCCGACGCTCTATCCACTGAGCCACACCGGTCAGGGCCCTTTCTATGGCATTTAACAGAATTGGCTACTTTGTCATGTGCTGGGAGGTCAAGATGCACAGATGCAATATATGGTCACATCAGGCGCTGCCTGGGTTTAAAAGAGGCCCCGGATGACTCTGTGAAGGAGTCGGGGCGCACGTCCATGGGTTGCCTCCTGCTTGAGGCCTGACCTCAGCCCAGAGGTTGAACCTCAATCCAGGGACATACCCTGGACCGGGAATCCAACCTGAGACCCTTTGGTCTGCTGGTCACCACCGAGTCTAACCGGCCAGGGCAACAACAGGAAATTTAAAAGAGATACAAACAGCTTCCCAACACCTCCATCTCCCTCCTCCATCTCCCCCCCCGCCCCCCCCCCCCCAAAAAAAACCCCTGAGAACCTGCAGTCTCCCATTATGTACCTGGCGGAGCAGGAGGAGAGCAAACCCCAGAGGAAGTCTACAGATTTCCAGCCTGAATATGTCCGCCCCCAGCAGATGGAACTCGAGCAAGCCTCGGTCATTCCCTCCGCTCTCAGTCCGTGCTCCTCGCCAGGAACTCCCAGTAGCTGCATCTTTCCTTGCGACCCACATGCTCACCGTCTCGCTCTCAGGCAGCCAATGACGGAGGGGGGTAGTAAACCACTTTGCTGTGGCTTCCCCCAAATCTTTCACTTCGGCGGCAGCATGAATGAGCGTCGCCAGGAAAAGACAGCTCACATGTGCCACCCTCCCCTCTCCCCCATCCAGCGAGCTCTACCCACGAGGAGGTACAGTCTGCCACACATGTGGGTGTTTTCCGTGTGCGCACACGGGTATCACACGCAATAAACATCGAACACACGTCGGTGGCTTGTAAGGTCGAGACGTGGGGGGAGGATGTGGGGATTTTCATGATTCGAGGAGTCGGCCGCGTGGGGCCAAGGCTACCGGGACCGGCTGCTTTCCAGGCACAGAGGACACCCAGGCACTGCCCTACGCCCTCTGCACGCACATTCCTGAGAGGGGCAGGTGCCCGCCCCATTCTCAACTAGGGAAAGCGATGCCTAGCCGGTGTGGCTCAGGGGTGGAGCGTCGACCTAGAAACCAGGAGGTTACAGGTTCGATTCCCAGTCCAGGCACACGCCTGGGTTGTGGGCTCGATCCCCAGTAGGGGGCGTGCAGGAGGCAGCCGATCCATGGTTCTCTCTCATCATGGATGTTTCTGTCTCTCTCTCTCCCTCTCCCTTCCTCTCTAGAATGACATTAATAAAAACATATTTTTTTAATATATATTTTATTGATTTCAGAGAGGTAAGGAGAGGGGAGAGAGAGAAACATCAATGATGACAGAGAATCATGGATTGGCTGCCTCCTACATGCCCCACACTGGGGATCGAGCCTGCAACCCAGGCGTGTGCCCTTGGCCAGAATCGAACCCAGGACCCTTCGGTCCACAGGCGGAAGCTCTACCCATTGACCCATCCGGCTAAGGCAATAAAAAACATATTAAAAAAAAAAAGTGAACAGGTTTCACAAACCCATACCAACGAGAAACCCAGTGACTCACCACCATGGGGTTATGCCAACTTCCAGGACCAATGGGCCCACATCCAATTTCTTTCGTTTTTAAATGGCATTTTCTTTTTAATACCTTTTATTGATTGTTTTAGAGAGGAAGGGAGAGGGAGAGAGAAAGAGAAACATCGATGACGAGAGAGAATCATGGACCGGCTGCCTCCTGCACGCCCCGCACGGGGGAAGGGGCCTGGGCATGTGCCCCGACCGGGAATCGAACCGCAGCCTCTCAGTTCCTGGGCGGGGGCTCAGCACCTGAGCTGCACTGGGCGGGCCCAGACGCAACGGCCACTCTTCAGTTTGGCCCACCATCCTGGTCTGGGCAGGCAGGAGCTCCCGCCCCAGCACCCGACTGCCCCGTGGGGAGTGCCACACGTCACCCAGGCCCGCACGGGCTCCCGGGCCTGTCCTCACTCGCTCCCTGCGTCACCGCGAGCCGAGCGAGCCGAGGAGCGCTCCGTCTCGGCCTGCAGGCGGGGGCAGCACCGGGCTCCGCACGGATGCCTGCCCGTGGCCCCGCGCTCGCCAAGGGGCGCTGCTTCGGGGCTGCCTGCCCTGGGGGGCGCTCGGGGCTAACGGCCCAGGGGGCTGGGATGCCGGGGCACTGTCCTGGCTGTCGGGAAGGGCTCTCCCCACCTTCCCGAAAGCCTGGCATCCCTCTTCCTCTCGTCGCCCGGAGCTGCCCTGCCCGGACGTGCCTGCTAATTGTTATTTATCGTTTACAGAGGATTCGCGTGTGCAGCAACCTCTGCAGAGACCGCCGTGCTTTGGGAGCCTTCGGTGACTCCATCGCCACCTTCGTGTGGCGGGGAAGGCACCCGTGTTGGCCTGGGGTTGGAATTCAGGGGCCGCCGGGAATACGGACGGAGTGGCCAGATGATGACGGTCTCTGAACGCATAACGACTTCCTGCCACTCAGTGTGTATCCTATAGAATAAAAGGCTAACATGCAAATTGTCCCCTCGACTAGGAGTTCCGCCAGCAGGCAGGCCGGCCAACCACCATGTCCCCTCCCCCTGGCCAGGCTGGCTGGACCCCACCCATGCACGAATTCATGCACCGGATCTCATATATATATATATATATATGTGTGTGTGTGTGTGTGTGTGTGTGTGTGTGCGCGTGTGTGTGTATATATGTCATTTGCATATTCAGTGGTTGGCAAACACAGTCAGCAGAGCCAAATATCAACAGGACAATGAGAGAGCCAAATTTTTTAAACTTAAACTTCTTCTAACGCCACTTCTTCAACATAGACTCGCCCAGACCATGGTATTTTGTGGAAGAGCCACACCTAAGGGGCCAAAGAGCTGCGTGTGGCTCGAGAGCCACAGTTTGCCGACCACTGGCATAACTCAAGCTAGTCTTTGTCTTCTGTTCTTGGGATGTCCTGCTGGCTGTGAGGTGTTTCTGTGACATGGACGTTCCTATGCATAAGTCTTTTTTTTTTTTAATAAAATTTTTATAACTGATTTTTAGGGAGGGAGGAAAGGAAATAGAGGGAGGGAGGGGGAGAGAGAGAGAGAGAGAGAGAACATTGATGTGAGAACAGACCACCAATCAGCTGCCTCCTGCAGGCCCCCTACTGGGGATCGAGCCCTGACAGGGATCGAACCAGCATCCTTTCGGTTGCCGGGACGATGGCCAGGCCCCTGGTCCGCCCGGGCCCGGGCGCTGCCTGTGCCTTTTGAGGTGCAGAGAGAAGAGCTAGAGTGACCCGCGTATGAGCGTGGGTTCGGCAGGTCCCCCGTGAAACGGGGCCCCTCTCTGGGGCATCAGCTCGGGGGCATGGAACTCATCAAAACCCTGAGCAAGAACGGAAGCACATCCAAGTCCAGCCGTGAACGCGGAGGGGGGCCCGGGAGGGCGTGTGGGCCACGGGACAAGGCAAGATCCAAACGAAAGAGGGGCTGGAAGCCGACCTCCCCTCCACCCTCTGAGGAGTCACTCAGCGCTCCTCCTCTTGTTCCTGCGCCCGAAGCCGGGGATGCGCTCATTTCTCCCCCCCTCCGCCCCCCCCAGACCCCCACGTGCCCCACGGAGAGGTCTGGCGTGGACGGCGCAAAAGGTGAGCTCCCCTCCTTCCTTCCCTCCCACACCCTCCCCCCCTCCACCCAACCTCTTCCAAAAACATCACAGATGCTCTTCCATAAATAATTGCCATCGGATGCCGCTGCTTTCCCCAAATAAATAGCCGATTGTGTCCTGGGTGCCAGGGGCGCACAAAGGCCTGCTTTCACGGCGGCCCCTCTCCTGTAGCGGCAGGACGGCTCGGACCCCCAACCCCCACCATCTCCCCCACAACGTCACCGCCGTGGTTCCAGGAGACGAGGAGGAGCAACAGGAAGGGCCGCTGCCCCACGGGAAAGGGACAAAGCCCTTCCAGACAAGACAACCGCCATTGTTCTGCAGGCTTTCCCGTGCCCCTGACCTTGGCCAAGCCCAGAACGTGCTGCTTTCTCCCCCGACTCCACCCCCCACAAGCAATGGGCCCCCAGGTCCAAAGGACACCACGGTGCCGCTGGCTCGATGGCCAGGAGGGGCGTGTGGGAGGCAACCACCCAATGTGCCTCTCTCACATCGATGTTTCTCTCTCTCTCTCTCTCTCTCTCTCTCCTCCTTTCCCTCCACTCTCTCTAGAGCAGTGGTTGGCAAACTGCGGTTTGCCGCTCTGTCGACTAATGAGTTTGCCCACCACTGCTCTAGATCAATGGGAAAAAATATCCTGAGGTGAGGATTAAAAAAATCAAATTTTTAAAAAAGAACACACGAGATGTTATAAAAATTTCCACTCGGGTGATGTTCACTATCATGTCAGGTAGTGAGTCATTTGTGGCCTAAAACTCTCTTTTAAAAAAATATATTTTATTGATTTCTTTACAGAGAGGAAGGGAGAGGGAGAGAGAGTTAGAAACATCGATGAGAGAGAAACATCGATCAGCTGCCTCCTGCACACCCCCTACTGGGGATGTGCCCGCAGCCAAGGCACATGCCCTTGACCGGAATCGAACCCGGGACCTTTGAGTCCGCAGGCCGACGCTCTATCCACTGAGCCACCCCGGTTTAGGCTGCGTCCTAAAACTCTTGCCAGTGTTTTGTGGGGCCGAAGGCCGGTCAGCGCCCCTATTGGCTGACCGCGGTCTCCCTGCTCTCAGCGTGTCCACATGGGGACCAGGAAACGCGATCCCCGTGGGAGTGGCTAATCTTCACACAAACGCCGAGAACCCAGCGAGGGAGTTCCCCGAGGAGTTCGGGCAACACCTCTTAGCGCCGCTTATGCCGTCCTCATCCCCACACGCGCCAGCGAGAGAGGGGCTCCGGCACTCAGCCCTGACTTCCTTCCCCCACTGATGTCAGACAGGGAGGGAGAGGGAGAGGGAGAGAGACATCCATGATGGGAGAGAACCACGGATCGGCTGCCTCCTGTACACCCCACACTGGGCATGGAGCCATGGTTCCATTCATAGTTTGATTCCCTGTCAGGGCACAGGCCCGGGTTTCGGGCTCCATCCCCAGTGTGGGGTGTACAGGAGGCAGCCGATCCATGGCTCTCTCCCATCATGGATGTTTCTCTCTCCCTCTCCCTCTCTCTCTCTGAAATCAATAAAAAATATATTTTTTAAGAAGTCTAAACTGTGCCCACCCTAGCTGGTGTGGCTCAGTGGCTAGAGCATTGGCCTGTGGACTGGAGGGTCCCAGGTTCGATTCCGGTCAAGGGCACCTGCCCGGGTTGCAGCTCCACCCCCAGTAGGGGGCGTGCAGGAGGCAGCCGGTCCGTGATTCTCTCTCATCGTGGATGTTTCTCTCTCTCTCCCTCCCCCTTTCTCTCTGCCATCAATAAAAACATATTAAAAAAAAAAAAGGCTAAGCTGAATCACCCATATTGGACAACATCCTTTCAACGAAAGCCCAGCTCAATGGCTGGGCGTGAATGAAACATGTTACCCAACTGCTGGTGTAAGGCAAGCCCTCCCCTCCCTCCCCTCCCTCCCCTGCCCTCCCCTCCCCCTCCCGGCCTCATTCATAAAAAGCCTGCTCTGCCCAGTAGCCGCAGGAACCGGCCTGGGCCTGTGTCCTGTTCTCAGAGGCAGAGGGCAAACAATCGAAGCAAAGAGATGCCCTCCCAGCCCCCTCTGGGGCCTCCTGCAGGGACTGCAGCCTCCCCCCCCCCCCGCCCCGGAGCCTCCCGAGGTCTGTCCCCCAAACCCGAGGACAGTCTGTTTGCTGGGAGCAGTTGGAGGCCTCACGTGCCGGCCTGTTACTCAAACAATTCCCCTCTGCTGAGTCACACGCCGCCGCGCCTCACCTCCCTGCCCTTTAGAGACGCGAGAAGAAATGAAAAGCCACAGGCCCTCCTGGCAGGTGGAGTGGGGATTGTCCGTCCTATCGACGGCCAAATCGGGGAGAGGGGGACACCCATAGTGGGGTGAGCGTGGCAACACAGCTCCAGGAGAGAGAGAATTGCTCTAACTGTCCACTTTTTAAAAAAAAATCTATTATTTTTTTATTGATGTCAGAGAGGAAAAGAGAGAGAGAGAGAGAGAGAGAGACACACAGAGAGACAGAGAGAGAGAGAGAGAGAGAGAGAGAGAGAGAGAGAGAGAGAGAGGAACATCCATCATGAGAGAGAATCATAGACCGGCTGCCTCCTGCACGCCCCACAATGGGGATCGAGCCCGCAGCCTGGGCCTGTGCCTGACGGGGAATCGAACCCTGACCTCCTGGAAGACTGGAGTTAAGCCAGTGTCATTGTCCTGATACCAGAACAGGTATCTGGAGCGAACTGAGATATCAATTCGACCTACGTAACAGTTGACCTGGAGCGAACTGAGATATCAATTCTCTCCCAGCCCTGGCCAGTTTGCTCCGTGGACAGAGCGTCGGCCTGTGGACCAAAGGGTCCCCAGTTCGGTTCCGGTCACGGGCACGTGCCTCGGCTGCGGGCTCCTCCCCGGCCCGGCCCTGGTCAGGGCTCCGGCAGGAGGCAGCCCCTCGAGGTGTCTCTCTCACATCGATGTTTCTCTCTGCCTCTCCCTCCCTCCTCCCCTCTCCCTGGACATCAATGGGAAACACTCTTGTAACACCCAGACAGGCCTCCGGAGCCTCAGAGGTGTGGAGGGAGAGAGCAGGCGGCTCCATTCCCAGAAAAAAGCCAGCTTTATTCTCCGCCCCCCCCCCAACCACCCCCCGACCCCATCCTCCCACTTGGCACATCGGGGCTGGGAACGGGGGTTCGGGTTCCCACGCGCTCGCTGCCAGGCGCCCGAGGCGACAGCAGCGGCCCTTGGCGTCCTCCTCCCGCCAGCGGGCACCCATCCACTCCCCACCCCCGCCCCCACCCCAGGCAGGGCCGCCGCCTGCGCCCGGGGACCCACCGGCGGCCGGAGAGCCCGGAGCCCAATGCGGAGACGGAGCCCGAGCGTGCGGGACCCCTGCTCTGGGCTCGATGGCAGTAACGCCATGACCTCTTCAAAGGCAGAAGACGTCGGGACAGCCGAGAGCACAAGGAACGCGTCTCCGGGGAAGGATGCCGAGCCCTGGGGGGAGGTGCTGCACACCCCGACTCCCAGCCAATTCAAAAACAAACACAATAAAATAAAAAAAAACGTGTCCTGGACGCCCGGCCGGTGGGCTCCGGGGCTGAGCGTCCACCTGGGAAGCAGGAGGTCGCGGTTCGATTCCCGGTCGGGGCACAGGCCCGGGTTGTCTGCTCCACCCCCAGTAGGGGGCGTGCGGGAGGCAGCCGATCCGTGATTCTCTCCTATCGTGAATGTTTCTCTCTCTCCCTCTCCCTTTCTAAAATAAAATAAAAATACATATTTTAAAAGTAAGTAAACAAAATAAATAAATAAATAAAAGCCTTGTCTCATGACCTCTGAGACTGGGGCAGTGCTTTTATGTAGAGCGTTAGAGGCCTGCGAGTCTCTGTGGGTTTTCCATGGCCCCGAACGCGCTTTACACGGAAGGGAAAGGTACCCAAGTCGGTTTTTGAGGGGCCCGTGGAAGGAGGGGGTGTGAGCATGGAATGGAGAGGGGCCTAGAGAAATTTTAAGAGCTGAATTGTCTCCGGCCCCACTCCCAAACATCTCATGTTACTCGTCCAATTGTTTCTTTTTTAAAAAACTTTTTTCCTTATTGTTATTAACCTACAGAGGAAGGGAGAGGGAGAGAGAGAGAGAGAGAGAAACATCAATGAGGAGAGAGAATCATGGATCGGCTGCCTCCTGCACGCCACCAATGAGGGTCGAGCCCGCACCCCGGGTGTGTGCCCTGTCGGGGTACTGACTGTGACCTCTGGGGTTACGTAGGTCGTTGCCAACTACTGAGCAACACCGGCTGGGCAGGCCTGTCTGTCTCTTTCTTCCTTTCTTTTTTTTCAAACATACATTTTATTGATTTTTTTACAGAGAGGAATAGAGTGTTAGAAACATCCATCAGCTGCCTCCTGCACAACCCCTACTGGGGATGTACCCGCAGCCAAGGTACACGCCCTTGACCGGAATCGAACCGGGACCCTTCAGTCCGCAGGCCGACGCTCTGTCCACTGAGCCACACCGGCCAGGGCCCAGTGCCTCTTTCTGAGTAAGGGTCTCGCTTCACCCATCCCGCTGCATCAGAGCGCTTGGTCCGCGCTCTCCGAAGGAACGGCCGTGCCAACACCCCTTTAAAAACGAGAAGCACAGGCCCAAGGGAGGGACTGGGAGGCTGTGTGACCCAGGAGCGTACCCTTTGAGGGTGCTCTTGGAAGGAACCCCCGGGGAGCCCCCCAAAGCGCCCCACCTGCTGGGTCAGCGCCCCGATGAAGCTGGCGGGAGCGCCCGGGGCCGAGAGGTGGCCTGTGCGCCAAGGAAAACAAGTCCGCGTCGCTACGCAACAGCCCGACATCTGCCACCCCCGGCGAGGGCCCCGGGCACAGGCAGGCCCCGCATGGCTCCCTGTGCAAACACCGGGCCTCAGCGTCCCTTCCCCCTGAGCGGGCTTCACGGCGCTCGTCACGGCTGCCCCGGCGACGGCCGCGCAGGGCAGGGCTCTGACCGCAGCCCGGGGGCCGGCACCCAGCTCCCGGGGCCGGGGGCGCGTGTCCTGCGCAGCAGAGACAACACGTGCCATCCTCCTGCGGCCCGCGTGACCGCGGCTCTGAGCTCACAGCGCTTCGCCCCGACACGGGCAGGGGAGAGAGCTCTGAGGAACGTGGGGATCCGCCTTGTCTTCCATCCACACATCCACACGCCAACCACACATCACACACAGGACACAGGTATGACACACAGGTAGCACATGTCAACATATACCCATGTGAACACCCCATGCAAGATAAATACAACCTATCCCTATCTCTCTCTCTCTCTCTCTCTCTCCCTCTCTCTCTCTCTGTCACGTGCGTAGCTGGTGTGGTTCAGTGGGTGACAGTTGACCTATGAACCAGGAGGCCACAGTTCGATTCCCGGTCAGGGCACAGGCCCAGGTTGCAGGCTCCATCCCCATTAGGGGGCGTGCAGGAGGCAGCCAATACATGATTCTCCCTCATCATGGATGTTTCTATCTCTCCTTCTCCCTTCCTCTCTGACATCAATAAAAGTATATTTCTTTTTAAAAATATATATATATATTATTGATTTTTTACAGAGAGGAAGGGAGAGGGATAGAGACTTAGAAACATCGATGAAGGAGAAACAACCCTCAGCTGCCTCCTGCACACCCCCCACTGGGGATGTGCCCGCAGCCAAGGTACGTGCCCTTGACCAGAATGGAACCCGGGACCTTTCAGTCCGCAGGCTGACGCTCTATCCACTGAGCCAAACCAATTAGGGCAAAAGTATGTTTCTTAAAAATTAAAAAATAAATAGGGATCGCATAGTACTAGGAAGAAAACACGGACAAACGGAAGAAACTACCCCAAACATTAGGCACATTCCACCTACAAGGGATGGATCCCAGGACATAGCATCTATCACATGTGCTGTCACAGAGCGTGTCCTCAAGAAGCACATAATTCTAACAGAACTGTCTGTGGATGGTTAACTTTTCAACTTACTAATACAGGGGGATATGTTTCATAAGACATAAAATCCATGACTATTTAACCATGCCTAGAGAACAAAGTTAAAATAATAAGGTATTACCCTAGCCCCGTGGTTGGCAAACTGAGGCTCGCGAGCCACAGGCGGCTGGCTCTTTGGCCCCTTAGGTGTCGCTCTTCCACAAGATGCCAGGGCGAGTCTTATTCTGAAGAAGTGGCGTTAGAAGAATTTAAGTTTAAAAAATCTGGCTCTCAAAAGAAATTTCAATCGTTGTCCTGTTGATATTTGGCTCTGTGGACCGATGAGTTTGCTGACCTCGGCCCTAGCCTGTTGGGCTCAGTGGATAGAGCCTCGGTTTGCGGCCTAAAGAGTCCAGGGTTCAGTGCCAGCTAAGGGCAGGCACCATCTCCATCCCTGGTCAGGGAGCGTGAGGGAGGCAACCAGTCCACATTGATGCTTCTCTCTCTGTCTTTCCCTCTCCTCTCCCTTCCACTCTCTCTCTAAAAATCAATGGAAAAATATCCTCAGATGAGGATTCACCAAAATCTTTATATATCTATATATATAAAAGCCATATATATATATATATATATATGTGTGTGTGTGTGTGATATATATATATATATATATATATACATACATAAAAGCCTTCTATATATATAAAAACCTAAGCCACCAGATGACCAAATGACCTGTCAACCAGTTGCTATGACACACACTGACCACCAGGGGACAGACTGCTCAGCGCACAGCATGGGGCTCGCTCCTGACTGAATCAGGCCTACGAGGATGGGCCTCCTTCCTGTCTGGATCGAGCCTGTAGAAATTGGGTCTGCGGGGATTAGGCCTATGGGGATTGGACTCCCTCCTGTCCGGATCGGGCCTGCGGGCTATCTGACATCCCCCAAGGGGTCCCGGGGTTGCGAGAGGGCACAGGCCCGGCGGAGGGACCCCAGCGATGCACGAATCCGTACATCGGGCCTCTAGTATAAGAAATAAAAAAAGATGTGTGGGAAGGGTCTCCATTCTCTTGAAAGACAAATGCATTGTGGCGGCCACTAGAACTGGAAGAAACATGAGTCTTTAGGGACTTCCAGGGCAGGACTAAGCCCCATTGCTTAGTGATAACAGGGATGGGCATCTGATCACACACACACACACACACACACACACACACACACACAGGCTAGCCAGCTGACATCAACCTCATCACCCCACATGACTCCACAGGAAAAAACAAGAAACAAGAAAGTCACGGACGCCATTGCCCGGAACAGCGTGTTCCTGTAAACACTGGGACGGGCTCTTTCTTTCTTTCGAAGACAAATAAAGAAGGCAGCGCCTCGAAATAACGTTAAGTCCTCACACACAAAGGAGAGAGCTGGCTGGTCGCGGTGTGAGAGGCCGAGAGGCTCGGCTGTTTGTCTTTCCGCTCTAGACAAAGGCAAGTGGACAGGGGCGTGAGCTGGGACAGCCTAAATGGGCGCCCAGCCACCCTGTCTTGAGAAACGTCACACACACACACACACACACAAAAGACTCAGGAGCCCTGGCTGATGCGGCTCAGGAGCTGAGCGTCAACTTATAACCCAGGAGGCCTCGGCTCGACTCCCGGTCAGGGCACAGGCCCGGGTTGTGGGCTCCATCCCCAGGAGGCAGCCGATCCGTGATTCTCTCCCATCATGCATGTGTTTCTCTCTCTCTCCCTCTCCCTTCCTCTCTGAAAAATCAATTAAAAAAATATTTTTAAGAAAGAAAGAAAAGATGCCAAAACCGGTTTGGATCACTGGACAGAGCGTCGGCCTGCGGACTGAAGGGTCCCGGGTTTGATTCCGATCAAGGGCATGTGCCTTGGTTGCGGGCACATCCCCAGTGGGGGGTGTGCAGGAGGCAGCTGATGGATGTGTCTCTCTCATCGGTGTTTCTAACTCTCTGTCCCTCTTTTCCTCTCTGTAAAAACTCAATAAAATATATTTTTTAAAGGAAGGAAGGAAGGAAGGAAGGAAGGAAGGAAGGAAGGAAGGAAGGAAGGAAGGAAGGAAGGAAGGAAGGAAGGAAAGCAATGTAGAAAAGTCAGGTTGGCAAGGCGTGGCCAGGCTGGGGGCAGACAGATTTGGGAAAGGACGGCCAATGGAGAGAGAGGCAGGGGGCGTCCTTATGCTGAGCCTCCTGCCCAGGAGCCGGACGGGGAGCCCTCCCCACCCCGTCGGGTCCCATGACCCACCACTCGGGGCGCTGACGGGTCCAGGCGCCCGGTGCGTATCCAAGTGGCACAGCAGGCTTAGGGGATGTCATCACGACCAGAAATAGCCCCATTTCAATCCGGAACCCGGGCCTGGAGCCGCCTCCCCAGTGACGGGCGCGGAGGGGAGGGAGGGGGAGGCCGGCCACGGGCACGGAGCGGGATCACGCGGCGCTGGGGCTCGCCGCCCGCCCAGCGCGCCGGCCTCCCCGGCCCAGGCACCTGCTGGCTGTGTCTGCGCCTGGTCACCGGCCCGAGAGCCATGTCCTCCCCCGAACCGTTCCGAACAAGCCCTGGGAGGGAAATCCACACTCCCGGCTGGACGGCTTCCCCCCAGCGCAAGCCAGAGAGAGGCTTTCTCAGGAGGTGACAGAAGCAACAGGTTCTCCACGAGGGCAGGGTCCTTTCCTGCCACAAGCAACTTTCTTTGGTTTATTTTTAAATAGCGTGTTATTACTGACTAGAGGCCCGGTGCATGAGATTCGTGCACGGGGGGAGGCTGTCCCTCAGCCCAGCCTGATCCTCTCCATTCTGGGAACCTAAAGGGATGTCCGATGGCCGGGGACGGGGCCTAAACAGGCAGCCGGACATCCCTCTCAGAGTCCAGGACTGCTGGCTCCCAACTGCTCGCCTGCCTGCCTCCCTGACTGCCCCTAACTGCTTCTGTCCGCCAGCCTGATCACCCCCTAACCACTCCCCTGCCAGCCTGATTGATGTCTAACTGCTCCCCTGCCAGCCTGTTTGGCCCCAACTTCTCTCCTCTGGCGGCCTGGTCACCCCCAACTGCCCTACCCTGCAGGCTTGATCGCCCCCAACTACTCTCCTTTGCAGGTCTGGTCTCTCCCAACTGCCCTCCCCTGCTGGCCATCTTGTGTTGGCCATCTTGTGTCCACATGGGGGCAGCCATCTTGTGTGTGGGAGTGATGGTCAATCTGCATATGATTCTTTTATTAGATAGGATAGAGGCCTGGTGCATGGGTGGGGGCCGGCTGGTTTGCTCTGAAGGGTGTCCCGGGTCAGGGTTGGGGTTTCCTTTGGGGCGTGGGGCAGCCTGGACGAGGGGCCTGTGGGGGTTTGCACACAGCAATCCCAGCCATCAGCGCTTTGGGGTTTCCTTTGGGGCGTGGGGCAGCCTGGACGAGGGGCCTGTGGGGGTTTGCACACAGCAATCCCAGCCATCAGCACGGAAGCGCGTCTCAGCCAATTATTGAGCAACCTGTCGACGGGGCCAAATGACTTTAAACAAAAAGGATGCATGTCCAAGACATGTTCCCCACAGGGGTACCTGTGCCAGTAACACACTGGAAACCGCCAGAACGCCTCCTTTAGTCTGGTTCGAGACGTTGTGCCATTGTTCCAGCGTTGTGCGACAGTTAAAAATAACTAGGTCAAGCCACAGGTCCTGACAGGGAATGCCAATAAAGGGAAATTGTTAAGCTGAAAAAAGGTATGAAACAATGAAAATCAACGATCCCATTTGCATGTTTAGCACTATACACTGAGTGGCCAGATTATTATGATCTCTGAACCCATAATAATCCGGGCACTCAGTGTGTGTGTATGTGTGTGTGTATTAGAGGCCCGGTGCATGAATTTGTGCATGGGTGGGGTCCGGCAAGCCTGGCCAGGGGGAGGGGACATGGGCGGTTGGGCGGCCTGCCTGCTGGTCGAACTCCTGGTTGAGGGGACAATTTGCATATTAGCCTTTTATTCTATAGGATGTACACTGAGTGGCCAGATTATTATGCATTCAGAGATCATCATAATCTGGCCACTCAGTGTCTATTAGCATGTGTGCATCTATGAAATAAATAAATGAGATAGGGTATTTTCTTTCCTTTTTTTTTTTTTTTTTTCTTCATAATCCTCACCCTGGCCTTTCTCCTGGGACAAGCCCAAGTCACGTGTCCCTACGTTACCACCATCTTTCCACAGTGGCTGCTCCTCGGTAATCACTGTGTTTTCACAGTCCCGCGCTACTGTTACCACTCAGTCTTCCCATCTGTTAAGTGGGCATGACAACATTAACCTGGAGAGGTGGAAGGTCAGTTAAGATTTGTGAAGCGCTACAATGCTGCTCAATAACTATTTCTTTTGTTTGTTGGCTGTTCTTGTCCATCCTCACCTGGGATGTTTTTCCATTGATTTTTAGAGAGAGTGGAAGGGAGGAGGACAGATAGACACATCGATGTGAGAGAGACACATCGGTTGGTTGCCTCCTGCACGCACACCCCAACCAGGGCCAGGGAACCTTGACCAGAACGGAACCTGGGACCTCTCAGTCTGCAGATCTGTGCTCTATCTACTGAGCAAAACCTGCTAGGGGTATAACAATCTTTTTTTTTTTTAATGCATTTTTATCAATTCTTCAGAGAGAGAAAGAAGGAAGAGGGAGAGAGAGAGAATATCAATAGGAGAGTGAAATACTGATCAGCTGCCTCCTGCATGACTCCCCACGGGGCATGTGCCCAGAGCAGAAATCGAACTGGCAACCTCTCGGTGTGGGTCGGGCGGGGGCGCTCCACCCACTGAGCCACCCGGCCAGGGCTCTGTCCCTGCGTCTTGAGTCCAGGAACTGAAATAAGCTAAAAGCCTATCCTGCCGTCAGCAGAGGAATATGTTTCCCACCATCCCAATACTGAGAAGCCGCGTTTTAGAACCCACTGCCTTTGACAAGCCATTACTATTATACACGAGGTGCTACCGTACCCATTCATTCGTGCTGGGTTACATAACAGACCGAAAAACCCCCCACAAAAACCAAACAAAAAGAAAAAAAAAAACACTCAACTTCTTCCCCTGGGAATTTCCAGACCCTGTCGCCGGGCCAAGGAACACTGACCTTGGAGGCATTGTTCTCGAACGAAGTGGCCGCACAGAGCAGAGGGCGGATGTGGCCACCCCGTGCCTGACGCCCCGCGCCCAAGGCCACCCCGGCGCCCGCGCTCCGTGAGCGGACGCCCCTGCTGGCGGGTGAGGCTCACACATAATTCTCCGTCTTATTGCCAACGGGCCGTGCCCTCCCCAAGCACCTAGCCCCCACCCCTGCGGCTCCCCGCTCCCCGGCGATCGCTGTCTGTCCAGCAGCAGAAAGACAGCTGGTCTGGGGGCGGCGGGGCGGAGGGGTGCTTTTCCATTGTTCTTAACAGACGGAGACAGAGCATGTGCTGCTGTCCAGAGCCATTCACGGGACATCTCACAGAGACGAAGGTCATCGCCAGGGATGCCACGTGTGGCTCGGGTGGCTCCCCCTCCAAGGTCATGCCAGCCCGACGCTAGGCCACTACGGAGGTGGCTCAGCCCTAGCTGGTGTGGCTCAGTGGATAGAGCGTTGGCCTGCGGACTGAAGGGTCCCAGGTTCGATTCCCCGGTCAGGGCACAAGCCCGGATTGTGGGCTCGATTCCCGATGTGGGGCGTGCAGGAGGCAGCTGATCCATGAATCTCCCTCATCATGGATATTTCTCTCTCCCTCTCCCTTCCGCTCTGACATCAATAAAAGGGAAAAAAAGGGCCCAAACCGGTTTGGCTCAGTGGATAGAGCGTCGGCCTGGGGACTGGAAGGTCCCAGGTTCGATTCCGGTCAAGGGCGTGTGCCTTGGTTGCGGGCACGTCCCCAGTGGGGGGTGTGCAGGAAGCAGCTGATGGATGTTTCTCTCTCATCGATGTTTCTAATTGTCTATCTCTCTCCCTTCCTCTCTGTAAAAAAACAATAAAATATATTTTTTTAAAAGAAAGAAAAAGAGAAACAAAATACATTGAGCAGCTCAAAGGAATCCCTCCATCTGGGACAACTGTGAAATTTAGATGTAGGCTACAATGAGGCACTAAGTGTGATTCAGTTCTCTCTCTCTCTCTCTCTCTCTCTCATTCTCTCTCTCTCTCACACACACACACACACACACACACACCGGGACACTGAGGCCTGACCCGGCGTCCGAGCACCCCCAGGACCTCGGTGGCGCCCTCCAGGGCCCAGGGCTCCAGGGCAAAGCTGACGGCAGCAGTGAGACCCGAGACGCACGGCCTCCTGTGAAACCAGAAACCACACAAGGTCACGAAAAGCGGCGAGAACGTGCAAATCCCCAAAGCCCTTCGGGAAAAAAATTTTCCAGCTGCACCTGTGTGTCCAGGGCTGAAGGGAGGCGGGCCCGACGCATACCTGAGTCCAGGGAGCCCGGTCCGGCCGCCCCGCCCGGGAAGACCATTCAAGGTCACGGGCGTGGGAGGCTCAGGCGGGTCTCTTTCAGGCTTATCTGTAGGATAACCTTCAGGCGCAGACCAAACAGCCTGCTGGGAACATACACACATACATACACACACATGCACACGCGCGCACACACTTACACTCATACACACACATACACACTCACATACACACTCAATATACATTCACATATACACACACATATGCTTATGCATGCGCACACACACACACACGGGGCTGGGACCGAGGACCACACGTCCTTGCTCAGGGATGTGGCTTCCGGTGAGGGGCGGGGTGAGGGCAGGGATGACTGGGGTCACCTCAGCTACCCAGGACCCCTCACTCACAGCCGGAGCTGGCTGAAGAAGCTTGGCAACGTGACGCTTATGAAATCAAGTACTTGGGAGGCAGCTCTGCTAATAACTGATGTCTTTTTTTAACAAATATATTTTATTGATTTTTTGCAGAGAGAAAGGGAGAGGGAGAGAGAGTCAGAAACATCGATCAGCTGCCTCCTGCACACCTCCTACTGGGGATGTGCCCGCAACCCAGGTACATGCCCTTGACCAGAATCGAACCTGGGACCCTTGAGTCTGCAGGCCGACGCTCTGTCCAATGGGCCAAACAGATTAGGGCTTTTTTTTTTTTTTTAAAGAGATACCTGGCCGGATTTGCTCAATGGATAGAGCATTGGCCTGCAGACTGAAGGGTCTCAGGTTCGATTCCGGTCAAGGGCACGTACCTCGGTTGCAGGCTCCATCCGAGAGTGCGGGAGGCAACCAATGGATGTGTCTCTCTCACACTGATGTTTCTCTCTCTCTGTTTCTCCCCCTCCCTTCCATTCTCTCTCTAAAAAAAAAAAAATCAAGGGGAAAAATATCCTCGGTGAGGATTCACAACAACACACAGAAACTAGCCGCCAGACAGCACACGGGCTCACACTTCACTCCGTCTGAACGCGCTCAGGTTTCAGCTCAGAGGGGCTGGCACTGCCCACTCTCACCTCAACGGCTGATGGCCCTGCACAGGCCTGTGTGCAGAGAGGGTGTCTGATGCGTCTTTTCCTTGGAGACGACACAGCAATTAAAATCAAAGTTATTAAAAACAAACAAAGTAAATCTCAGTGCATAGGAAGGTCCTGGGAGGCTTGAGCCCAGTTTCCGGGACACATGAGGTCACGCAAGGCGCCCGGCCCACATGGCTCCGTGGTTGAGCATCAACCTATGAACCAGGAGGTCAGGGTTCGATTCCGGTCCAGGGCACAGGCCCAGGGTGCGGGCTGGATCCCCAGTGTGGGGCGTGCAGGAGGCAGCTGATCCATGATTCTCTCTCCTCATTGATGTTTCCCTCCCTCTCCCTCTCCCTTCTTCTCTGACATCAATAAAAATAGGTTTTTTCACTTCATTTTTTAAAATATATTTTATTGATTTTTTACAGAGAGGAAGGGAGAGGGATAAGAAGTCAGAAACATCGATAAGAGAAAAACATCATCCACCAGCTGCCTCTTGCACAGCCCCCCACTGGGGATGTGCCCGCAATCAAGGTACATGCCTTTGACTGGAATTGAACCTGGGACCTTTTAGTCTGCAGGCCGATGCTCTATCCACTGAGCCAAACTGGTTTCGGCAAAAACAGTTCGTGTTTTTTCTAAAAAAAAAGACCCCATAAACTCATCCAGGTCCTGGAGGGTAGGGAGTGTAAGCAGAAAAACTGTGTCTTCTACCTGGCAGCCCGCGGGCCCAGCGTCCACCATTGCCTCTGTCTGTTCTGTTTCCCAGCCGCACCCTCCCATCCACCTGAAGTTTCCCTCCTTGCCAGGAGGCAGGCCAGGGACTCCTCCAACCAGAGCCGTGACGAGAAGGCGAACAGGCACTCAGGGAATGTCTATTCCTCGGCCGCATTCTCAGGAAAACACCCCCCCACACACACACACACACAAATATGCAAAAAATGCTAAGGATCTGACCTGAGAGATAAGAGGGCACAGCACTCCCCACCCCTTCCCTGTCCGAACAGCGCGGTGGGAGGGGGTGCCCCAACCAGCCCGGGGTGCTGGCGGCCCAGACAAAACAAAGGGGTTCAAGCTCACCGCCCCCTTTCACCCTATTTGAACTAAGAGTCATATACTTTATTATCATGTACCAGTGGCCCAGTGCACGAAATTCGTGCACCCTCTCCAATCTGGGGCCTCTCGGACATCCCACTGGCAATTTGGGGCCACTGGCTCCTAACCACTCACCTGCCTGCCTGTCTGATCACCTCTAACCACTCTGCCTGCCAGCCTGCCCACTCTGCCTACCAGCCTGCTCCCAACTGCCCACCCCCACTGGCCTTCTTTCCCCCAACTGCCACCCCCCTCCGCTGGCCTGATCACTCCCAACTGCCCCCCCTCCACCAGCCTGATCGTCCCCAAATTGCTCCCTCTGCCAGCCTGCTTGCTCCCACTGTCCCCCCTGCTGGCCTGATCGCCCCCAACTGCCAGCCTGGCTGCCCTAAAACTGCTCCCCCGCTGCGAGCCTGCTTGCTCCCAACTGCCTCCCCTCCTAAACTGCCCTCCCCTCCTGGCCTTATCACCCCTAACCACCTCTGCCTCGGCCCTGCCACCATGGCTTTGGCCAGAAGGACATCCATCCAGAAGGTCTCCCAGTTGAATTAGCATATTACCATTTTACTAGGATCGATATGTATTATTGATTTCACAGAGAGGGGGAGAGAGAGAGAAACATCCACGATGGGAGAGAATCATGGATCAGCTGCCTCCTGCACGCCCCCTACCGTGACCTCCTGGTTCCTAGGCCGATGCTCCACCCCTGAGCCCTGCCTTGGCCAGCCCCCCAGGAAGATTCGCAGCGCCCTCCCCTCTCCCCTCCTGGCTCTGGGCATGTTCTTCCTCCATGTCTGTCCCTGACACGCACGGGGAAGCCCCAGAATCCGGACGGCGATGCAGTGACCGGCAGCTCCCATCGCCGGGTGCCAACGCCCTGTCCCCGTGAGCCCTCAGCCATCAAGGCCCATGACACCCCCGTGCCACCCCACCCGGACGCCTGAGTGTCGCCAAAGTCACCGCACACACGAGCGCCACCAGGCCTGGACCCGCGCGCACACACCGCAGGGCGGCTCGCCGTGCGTGGCTACGTGGCCCCGTGGCCCGGCTCTCCCCGGAGGTCCCGCTCGCACGCTCCCTGCCCTGCGCCCGCCGCCGCCCCCGCCGCTCTGTTTGACGTTTGGCACGAGGCGGCTTTCCGGAGTCCGTCGCTCGGAGGACACGTTTTAATAAGGAGCCATCGCAAGCAGGGGACGGCCGCCAAGAGAAGAGTTGAGCAACCCCCCCGCCCCCCGCATGTTTTCAACACGCCCGCCTTTGCCTGGTCCGTTACAAACGATACGGAAACCGGGAGGGGCGCGGCGTCTTACGTAATGGTACGGCAAACCGGGCGGCGGACCGGGGTTCCCAATAGGAATCTCCATGTTATCCAAAAACAAACAAACAAACAAAAAAGATGGCTGCCCCCATGTGGACACAAGATGGACACCACACGATAGCCGGCGTGGCTCAGGGGTTGAGCGTCGACCTAGGAACCAGGAGGTCAGGGTTCGATTCCCGGTCGGGACACACGCCCGGGTTGCAGGCTCCGTCCCCAGCAGGGGGCGTGCAGGAGGCAGCCGATCCGTGATTGCCTCTCATCATGGATGTCTCCGTCTCTCCCCCCCCCCCCTGCCTCTCTGACATCAATACAAATATTTAAAATAAATAAACAAATAACATAGTGGCCTTGACGTCAGAGCGATCGCCGTGGAGGGCGCGGCATTCCAAGACCCCAGGGCCGGCTACCAGAACGAGCGTGCTGGAGCCCCGTTTCCCGGAGGATTCCGGCAGGACGCCACGGTTGCAGTGATGGCTTTACTTATCGCTGCGCAAATGGCCCTTCATGCCTCACTGAGGAGGAGAGAGATGAGGGTGCCCTCTTGCAATGGGGAGGAGAGGGTGGCGGCCCAGGCCGAGGCCCCAGCTGCAGAGACCGGTCAGCCTAGATAAGCATGGGGGGGTGGGGGGAAGCTGGAGGACCCACTGCTAAGCCATCATATCTAATAAAAGAGTGATATGCAAATGGACCATCACTCCAACACACAAGATGGCTGCCCCCATGTGGACACAAAATGGCCACCACAAGATGGTCAGCAGGGAAGGGCAGTTGGGAGGGACCAGGGATGCAAGGGGAGGGCAGTTGGGGGTGGCCAGGCCTGCAGGGGAGGGCAGTTAGGCATCAATCAGGCTGGTAGGGGAGTGTTTAGGGGTGATCAGGCTGGCAGGCAGAAGCGGTTAGGGGCAATCAGGGAGGCAGGCAGGCAAGCAGTTGGGAGCCAGCAGTCCTGGATTGTGAGAGGGATGTCCGACTGCCCGTTTAGGCCCGATCCTTACTGAGATTGGGCCTAAATGGGTAGTTGGACATCCCTCAAAGAGGCCCAGATTGGAGAGGGCACAGGCTGGGCTGAGGGACACGAATTACATGCACCGGGCCTCTAGTTGGAGGAATGAACAGCCAGCAGCCACGTGGAGTCCCCATGCAAGTCACCGTGCAAGTCCCACCGTGGCTGCACCTTACGTGGCCAGCTTACAGGCACTTGACCTCCCAGACCTGACACACAGAGGTTCCTTCCTTCCTTCCTTCCTTCCTTCCTTCCACCCTCCCTCCCTCCCTCCCTCTAATGTGCTTTTTATTGATTTCAGAGGGAGAGAGACATAAAAACATCAGTGATGGAGAGCATCATGGATGGGCTGCCTCCTGCACGCCCCCTACTGGGGATGGAGCCCGCACCCCAGGCGTGTGCTCTGACTGGGAATCGAACTGAGACCTAGATTGACGCTCCACCACGGAGCCACGCCGGCTGGGCCACAGAGATCTTCTCAACAGCGTGCTCACTCGCTCGAGCAACCCGAAACGCTGTGAAAAATACTCAACTTTATCCGACTCCTACACAACTTGAAAAAAAAAAAATCTTAAAAAGTCTTTTCAAATGCGGGACGCAAGCGGTTAAGAAATCTTCTGACTCGCGTGCATAGCAACAATTTCCAGGTTCTTCCTCGAGTTGGCAACTTTGCAAGGACATGAAGCTATTTCGATAGCACCTCGCTGCAGGGACGCATGCGGCTCATCGCACAGGCCACGCGGCGGGGGGGCGGGCCTGCCTGGGGGGCCCGGGGAGGTACCTGCCACCTGGGAGAGATCCACCCACATGCCGTTTGGCCCTGACACCCGAAGATACTAACAACGGGAACACACTTGAAAATTCCTAAGATGAGCCCTAACCGGTGTGGCTCAGTGGATAGAGCGTCGGCCTGCAGACTCAAAGGTCCCGGGTTCGATTCCGGCTGAGGGCTTGTATGTACCTTGGTTGCGGGCACATCCCCAGTGGGGGGATGTTTCTCTCTCATCGATGTTTCTAACTCTATCCCTCTCCCTTCTTCTCTGTAAAAATAAACAAATAAAAATAGTTTTTAAAAAATTCCCAAGACAAGATGGCGATTAAGACAAAGAGGAAGGCCCGGCCGGCCTGGCTCAGTGGTTGAGCGTCGACCTATGAACCAGGAGGTCAGGGTTCGATCCCCGGCGAGGACACATGCTGGGGTCCCAGGCTCAATCCCCGGGGCGGGGGGAGGGGGGGCATGTGGCAGGCGGCCAATAGATGTTCCTTTTTCATTAATGTGTCTCTCTTTCTATCCCTCTCCCATCCTCTCTCTCTACAAAATCAATTTTGTAAAAGAAAAGATACTTTAACACGCTTAATTGACAGTTAAACTTGAACTTGGAGTCTATGAATATAACGTAATCAATAAGCGTGATTTACTAAATATGGAAAATGAAAGCTTTGCATTTTACAAAGGATATAATCTGTAATGCCCGTGAGACAATTAAAGATCGGTCATGCCCTTCGCACAAAGAAACTGCAATGAAGCCCTTTAGAGATTTCAGAGCCACACTCATAGATAATAAAATATCACGCATGCGGGGCTGGTGGGCTCAGTGGACGAGCATTGACCTATGAACCAGGAGGTCGCGGTTCGATTCCCGGTCAGAGCACAGGCCCGGGTTGGGGGCCCGATCCCCAGTAGGGGGCGTGCAGGAGGCAGCCGATCCATGATTCTCTCTCTCATCACTGATATTTCTCTCTCCCCTTCTCCCTTCCTCTCTGAAATCAATAAAAACACATTTCAAATAAATAAACAAACAATAAGATAAAATAGTAAATAATACCCAAAAGGAAATGTAGCGGCATGCTTCCAAATGATCTCAGATTCAAAGGACAGATAAATATTTTCCTTACAAACCATTCAGGAAATAACCAAATAGGAGATTAATTCTCCAAAAGCCGTCCCCGAAGAAAACTTCCAGCTGCAAGTGACATTTTTAAAGAAGACTAAGAGCAAAGGGGAGACAGGCATGTGATTCCGTAAAGGAAAACAAAAGGAAGAGCAGGAGTGGCCTCGTGACGATTATATGCTGAATTAAATTAAGAAGGAAGATGAATGTGAAATGCACCTCGCTCTTTGAAAAGAGTAAAGGGGGAAAAAGAACAAAAGAGAAAATATGCATTAGTAATGAGAAAGGGGGTATTGCCATGGATATCAAAGATTCACAATAATATTATGTGTTACTATGTAATCAACTTAAAATTCTTTTCCTTTTAAATATCTGTATTAATTTCAGAGAGGAAAAGAGAGGGAGAGGGAGAGAGAGAAAAACATCAGTGATGAGAGGGAATCACGGATCGGCTGCCTCCTGCGCGCCCCCCACTGGGATCGAGCCTGCAACCCGGGCCTGTGCCCCGACTGGGAACTGAGCCGAGACCCCCTGGTTCACAGGTCGGCGCTCAACCCCTGAGCCATTCAGGCGGGGGGACCCTCTCTCTCTCTCTCTCTCTCTCTCTTTCTCTCTTTCTCCCCCTCTCCCTCCCCCCCCCCCCCCCCCCCCCCCGAAAGCAGGAATCAAAAAGCCTGAACATATTTATGTTTTCCATCGACAATAAGCCCGGGACTCTCTGGGGATACAGCGCTCATCTCGGGGAATCGGTCTGTCCAGGAAAATGACAAAGGTCACGCCACGCCCTCCCCGGCCCTCCCCGGCCGCGTCACAGCCACGTCTACCCGCCAGGGCCAGGCACGGCGGGAGCGGATTACATAATTAATTTCCCTGTTAGGCATAATTGCAAGTGACTTGAACATCGCTGCAATGAAGCTCGCCCGGTGGGTGATTGCGATCACATGCTAATTACAAACATACACAAACAATTTGTAACCATTCATTATTAAGTAACAAGCCAGGCCCGGGCCTGCGATGGGAACTCTGAGGGGGAGAGGCGAAGTGGACACGCGGGGAAAGGGGGAGGGGGGGGCTTTGGAAATTAATAAACGCATCGTCGCAACGAGCTCTCTCTCTCCCCGCGGTAGAGTTACCAGCCACCGAGCCCTCAGTCACCCGCTGGAGGTATTTATTTATTTTTCTTTTTTCCTGGGAGCCACGCTGTTTAGCCCGATTAAATGTCAGAGTGACCCGAACGACTCTACGTCACGGAGAACGCGCAGGAATTGCAAACATCTACGACGCGGCTCAAACTCTCCCTCCCGTGGAGAAAGCGTTCCCCGTCGGCCACGTGCAGCCGGAAGAGCAGGAGACGCCCCGGCTTTAGAAAGCAGGTCAGTGGAGAGGTCCCCGCAGAACGGAAGGGCAGCTGTGGAGCCTGGGCCGGCGGGATTCCTTTGGAAAGGTGTCATGAGGCGGGGCGAGCGGGAGGGCGGGGGAGAGACAGAGAGAGAGACACGTCGATGGGAGAGAGAGACACGTGCACTGGTGCCTCCTGCACGCGGCCTGAAGGAGGCCGGATTCGAACCCGTGGCCCTTTTGGCCAAGGGCAGACAGATGCTCTATCCACAGAGCCGCACCGGCTCGGGGGCTAGCCCCATTTCTGTAACAAGTGCACGGCCAGGACTTTGTAACTGCGAGAGTGTAACAAAGTATAAAATTCCTCCCCCTTCCGGGAGACAGCTCAGGGGAGGAAATCCATACACAGCCGCTGCTGTTTTCTGTTGTGTTTTTACCAGAAAAGCGCTCGGCTTCCCCCTCTCTCTCTCCACTCGTTAATATTTGGAAAGAAGGAACGCGTCATTAAAACAGATGCAACTGTGCCCTAAAGCATCAAGTTCATGTTCAACTGGATGGACTGGGGGGGGGGGGGGGGAGTCATCAGACAGCTCTGCCCAGGCCTCGGGGTCAGAGTCCAAGGCCAGCATTCCACCGGGCGCGGGGGGGGGGGGGGGGAGACGGGGTGAGGCTGGGGGTGACTGGGGGACTCTGGACACAGTCTCTAAATCTCTTTCGAGTTCAGTGTCCCCGGGTCAAACGAGGACACAGACTCCCAGTCCACAGTCAAGGCCGCGTCCTAAGGCGTCATGTGAGAAGGCTGCGTGACCCTCACCTTGGGGAGCATCTGTTCTTGCTCGTATCCCAAGGGAGTCTGTCCATCTGTCATCTTTCTGTGCTGTGGGGCCGTCCTGGGGTGTGTGGATCTTATTAGAGCTTTTCCCTTTCCTTTCTTTTTTCTTTAAAAACGTATTTTATTGATTTTTTTACAGAGAGGGACGGAGAGAGATAGGAAGTCAGAAACATCGATGAGAGAGAAGCATCGATCAGCTGCTTCCTTCACACCCCCTACTGGGGATGTGCCCGCAATCAAGGCACATGCCCTTGACCGGAATCGAACCCGGGACCCTTCAGTCCATAGGCCGACGCTAGGCTAGGGCTGTGCCACTTCTTTAAGGGACTCGTCCTGGTGTGTCTGCCTCCCGGAAAGAAACACCCATCACCCAGCTGTCAACACCCCGAGTTGGGGGGGGAGGTGGGCGCGTGTCTGTGCGCCTCCCCGTTGATAAGATGCAGGCGCGCAGACGCCCGGAAGCGGGGTTTCCGGGACACGCAGATGCATCCATGGTCAAGTTCTCAGGACGCCCCTTCCAGGTCAACAGCCCAGGGCTCAGGCAGGCTGATGGGATGGCGGGTCCCTCTTCTCTCCTCCTCAGCTCGCTCTTTGCATAAACACACAGGAAATGACCGGGGCTCCTGGGGCGCATTTGCATAGGTTGGCGACTCCCCGCGCACTCATGGGGAGACTATTCATCACAGTGGCCACAAGCAGATTGAGCATCCCAGCTGTGCGGGGTGCCGAGGGACCCCGGCCGGGAGGAAATGGTGTGTAAAGCGCTGGTGGTGGGGACCCGGACGGGGCGGGGCGGGGCCAGCCCGCCATAGGGCTGAGGGCTTCATGCGGAGCGTTGCATGTTTACCATATGAGCAATGGGAAATCAGTGTCAGATAGTAAACAGATGGGGTGTGGGTGAGAAAGAGAGAGAGGTGATCATGTTGGCATTTAAAAAAAAAAAAAAAGAAGAAGAAAAAAGGATGCCCTAGCTCAGTGTTTGCAAACTGCAGCTCACGAGCCACACGCGGCTCTTTGGCCCCTTGAGTGTGGCTCTTCGACGGCCTGGGCGAGTCTGTGTTGAAGAAGTGGCGTCAGAAGTTCAAGTTTAAAAAAATGTGGCTCTCAAAAGAAATTTTAATCGTTGTCCTGTTGATATTTGGCTCTGTTGACGAATGAGTTTGCCTACCACTGACCTAGCTGGTTTGGCTCAGTGGATAGAGCATCTGCCTGCGGACTAAAGGGTCCCGGGTTCGATTCCGATCAAGGGCACATGCCCGGGGTTGCGGACTCGATCCGCAGGAGGGGAGCGTGCAGTATAATGTAACCGAGTTACAGTGAGAGGGTAACATTCTTTCATTTTCTTTTTGTTTGTTTGTTTGTATAAAAAGGAAAGGATGAGGGGAAAACAAGAAGGTGCCGAGTTGGCCATGATTTGTGTCTCCCTAGTTCAATAACTGACTTGACATTCTTTTAGAAAATGAAAATTGGCATGAATTATCCAAGAGACAGCAGGTCTCAGAGACTCAAGAATGCTTGTAGGTGGACAATCACATACCACTGGGAACACACAGACTCAAATTCTTAAAAGTCCTCCCATTCCTCTGGGAATAGCCGGCAAGAGTCACGTCAGAGGCCAGCCAGCGTGGGTCAGCGGGTGAGCGTTGACCTATGAACCAGGAGGTCACGGTTCGCTTCCCAGTCAGGGCACATGCCCGGGCTGTGGGCTCATTCCCAAGTAGGGGGCATGTAGGAGGCAGCCGATCCATGATTCCCTCTCATCATGGATGTTTCTCTCTCTCTCCCTCTCCCTTCCTCTCTGATATCAATGCAAATATATATATATATATATATTCTAGAGGCCCGGTGCATGAAATTCGTGCATGGGAAGGGGGGGGCCCTCAACTCAGCCTGCACTCTCTCCAATCTGGGTCCCCTCAGGACGCCTGGCTCCTAACTGCTCACCTGCTTGCCAGCCCGATCCCCCGAAGTGCTTTCCCCTGACAGCCTGTTAGCTCTAACTGCTCTCCCCTGCTGGCCTGATCCCCCTAACTGCTCTCCCCTGCCTGCCCGATCATCTCCAACCTCCTTGGCCTTGGCCCTGCCAAAATAGCTTTGTCAAGAAGGATGTCTGGTAAGTCACCTGGAAGATGCTCGGTCTAATTAGCATATTATCACTTTATTAGTATAAATGTTTTTTTTTTTTTAAAAAAGAATAGGATAACAAACAGGTAGGACTACCTGAGTAAGAAGAATGAGCCCCGTGTCCTGTAAGATGCGCTTTAGAATTATTTTAATTCTATACTTAATTTTGTCCTGCGGTCATGATTAAATCTAGGTCTTCCTGGGGGTCTGGTTAAAAAAAATTTTTTTTTTTTGAAAACCCACCGGTGTGGTCGTTTCCCAGACAGGTGAGGCGATCGGGCCGGGGCAATGCCTATGAAGCAAGGGTAGACTCTGATTGTTTAAACATCCTTTCCGATATGTAATCCTGCCCCTCGCCAGTACCCAGTGGGCTGGAGTGACGAGGCACCCCGTTGGTGAATGTAGGGGAACCCCTGGCACAGACTGTGCTCTGAACTGGGCTGTTAAGACATGGGCCCTTGTGACACCATAAATTCTTCATCACAAACCAGGGCCCGCAGAACTGGAGCTCCTCCCGAGGGCCACACAGGAAACCTTAGCCAAGCCTGCCGCATGCATGTACATGTACACACAGACACACACCACACACACACACACACACACACACACACACACACACGAGGCCCAGTTCACAAAATTCATACACCAGGGTGTATGTCCCTCAGCCCAGTCTGCACCCTCTCCAATCTGGGACATCCCTCTCACAATCCAGGACAGTTGGTTCCCAACTGCTCGGCTGCCTTCCTCATTGCCCCTAACTGCTTCTGCCTGCCAGCCTGATCACCCCCTAACCACTCCCCTGCCAGCCTGATTGATGCCTAACTGCTCCCCTGCCAGCCTGTTTGCCCCCAACTTCCTTCCCCTGCCAGCCTGGTCACCCCTATCTGTCCTCCCCTGCAGGCCTGGTCACCCCAACTGCCCTCTCCTGCTAGACATCTTGTGTGGCCATCTTGTATCCACATGGGGGCAGCCATCTTGTGTGTTGAAGTGATGGTCAATTTGCATGTAACCATTTTAATAGGTAGGATATTACAGGCCTGGTGCATGAATTCGTGCATTGGTGTGGGTCTGGCCAGCCTGGCCAGGGGGAAGGGGACATGGGCGATTGGCTGGCCTGCCTGCTGGTGGAAATCCTGGTTGAGGGGACAATTTGCATATCAGCCTTTTATTCTATAGGCTATACTCTGAGTGGCCAGATTATTATGTGTTCAGAGATCCTTATCATCTGGCCACTCAGTGCGTATTTTAAAGGGAATGGTGGGCCGAGACCGGTTTGGCTCAGTGGATAGAGCGTCGGACTGTGGACTGGAGGGTCCCAGGTTCGATTCCGGTCAAGGGCATGTACCTTGGCTTCGGGCACATCCCCAGTAGGGGGCGTGCAAGAGGCGGCTGATTGATGTTTCTCTCTCATTGATGTTTCTGACTTTATATCCCTCTCCCTTCTGCTTTGTAAAAAATCAATAAAATATATTTTAAAAATTAATATTTAAAGGGAATGGCGGCACCCACCCCAGAGGCTTTGACACAGCCTGGAGGGGGAAACTCAAGAAGTGCCCATGTCCTCTCCAAGAATGCCACTTGCTATCAGGAACACAGTCGTTTCTGAGACATTGACGGCCACAGGGATCGAGAGGGGGGTGGAGCTGACATCACTCCCCAACATCGAGGCCTCACGCCCAACAAGCCAGCTCCTGTGGGATCTCTCTGCACCCCAGCTTCCACACCCCGGTGTCCGAGAGGGGGTGTGTATGGCTGGGTGAGATCCTGAGAGGTCTGGCTCACATCTGAGCAGCCGGAAGCTGTGTGTGTGTGGGGGGGGGGGGGGGGGACGGGGTGGAGGGCGGGCGGGAGAGGGGGGACTACAAAACCTTGAGATGTAGCAGAACCTTCTAACAGATTCTGAAGAGCTTTAACCACAGATTAGCAAAAGTGCCTTTTTATCAACATTCGCTAATGCCTGGGATTTAGACACGGATTTTTTTTTTTTTTCCTTCCCTGTTCAGAAAGCATTCAGACCGCACGGAAACAGAGACGGCGGACAAGGAGACAAAGGCGCCCACCTCACAAGGTGCCGGGGCTCTGTTTCTACCAACCCGTCCAGACCTTCTCAAGCCCGGCCGGTGTGGGTCAGTGGTTGGGTGTCGACCCAGGAACCAGGAGGTCTCGGTTCGATTCCCGGTCGGGGCACATTCCCGAGGTTGTGAGCTCCATCCCCAGTGTGGGGCGTGCGGGAGGCAGCCGATCTGTGATTCTCTCTCATCGTTAATGTTCTCTCTCTCACCCTCTCTCTCTCTCTCTCTCTCTCTCCCCCTCTCCCTTCCTTTCTGAAATCAATAAAAAAAATATTTAAAGGGAAAAACAATTTAAGATGATTGCAGAGGTTGTGGGCCCAGTCCTGGGGCATGCAGGAGGCAGCCGATCAATGATGCCCTCTCCTCATTGATGTTTCTCTCTCCCTCCCTCTCCCTTCCTCTCTGGAATCAATAAAAATATTTAATAAATAAAATCGAATGAACCCTGCGCAACACGTGTCTCTGAAAAGGGAAGCCTGCTTGCTAAGCTGGCTTCGGCGGTTCTATCCATTGCCTGTCGATAGCAAACAATTTACTTGACCCCCCCGCCCCACCCCCAGAAATTCATTGTCCACAGAATCAGCTGTCTCTGGCTTCCGGCGACTTCCTCGAGAGCTGATTTTCCCCCTCAACCTGTAAGAACCATGTGCTGAGCTTTGTGGAGCAAAAGAAGCCTTCTCCTTCGACAATGCTACATGCTCAGGACCCTACTCATCCACACGTATGATGTCAACACACTCCCCGCCTGGACTCCCAGGGGCACCCCAAACCAGAGCCAGTGGGGAGGTGGTGCTGGGGAGGGAGGGGAGAGAATCCCAGCAGGTCCACAAGATGACACCACGTCACACCAGCAGAAAGGTCAGCGTTGGCCCGTGTTGCTCAGTGGAGAGGGTGTTGGCCCGCGGACGGAAGGGTCCCAGTTCGATTTGGGTCAAGGGCATGTACCTTGGTTGCAGGTTCCCCAGCCAGGGCCTGTGGGAGGCAGCCAATCAATGCGTGCCGCTCTCTCTCACACCCATCAATGTTTCTCTCTGCCTCTCCCGCTCCCTTCCACTCTCCCTTAAAAAGCGATGGAAAAAAATACCCTCACGTGAGGATTAACAAAAATAAAAAGCTAGTAAGATTGAATATGGGGTATACCCTTTTGGTTTTTTTTGTTTTGTTTTGTTTTAAAATATATGTTTTATTGATTTTTCACAGAGAGGAAGGGAGAGTGATAGACAGTCAGAAACATCGACGAGAGAGAAACATCGATCAGCTGCCTCCTGCACACCCCCCACTGGGGATGTGCCCGCAGCCAAGGTACATGCCCTTGACCAGAAATGAACCCAGGACCCTTCAGTCCGCAGGCTGACGCTCTATCCACTGAGCCACCCCGGTTTCGGCCGGGGTACGCCCTTTGGAAGGCAGGCCTCCCTGCTGTTCCTCGTGAGCGGAAAGAAGCACAGAGAGTATCTCCTGCCACCGGCCCACTACCTGCGCTCAACCTCCCGGACGGCCATTCAAACGCCTCCGCACACAGGAACGAGGCGTCCCACATCCCCCAGCCGTTTCAAGTTCGCCGAGGGAAGCGACCGAAACCGTATCTCTGGCGCGTAGCTGAGGACTGGCCTAAGAACCTAATAATACCGTCTGCTTAGCAACACGTCCAGGCTACTTGGGGGTCAAGATGTCGGAACGAAAACACAGCGTGCCGGGTTACAGCCCGGGGAGAGAGCTGGCCTTCCCGAGGCCTGGGGACCCGGCCGAGGTCCCTGCCTCCATCTCACCCCTGGCCAGCCACCTTTGGGGGTGATGGGAAATCCTAATTTAAGCACTGTGCCCGCCGAGGAAATGTTTGTAATGCTATCAGCTTGCACTGTGTCTTTGTGCATGGGAGGCTAGTTGCTTCCAAATCTCTTTTATTATTATTACTAGAGGCCCAGTGCACGAAATTCATGCACTGGGGTGTGTCCCTCAGCCCAGTCTGCACCCTCTCCAATCTGGGACATCCCTCTCACAATCCAGGACTGCTGCCTCCCAACTACTCGCCTGCCTGCCTTCCTGATTGGCCCTAACTGATTCTGCCTGCCAGCCTGATCACCTCCAAACCACTCCCCTGCCAGCCTGATTGATGCCTAATTGCTCCCCTGCCAGCCTGTTGGCCCCAACTTCCCTCCTCTGCCAGCCTGGTCACCCCTATCTCTCCTTCCCTGCAGGCTTGATCACCCCTATCTGTCCTCCCCTGCAGGCTTGATCACCTCTAACTGCCCTCCCTTGCAGTCCTGGTCCCTCCCAACTGCCCTCCCCTTGTGGCGGCCATCTTGTATCCACATGGGGGCAGCCATCTTGTGTGTTGGAGTGACGGTCAATTTGCATATTACTCTTTTATTAGGTAGGACTGCTATTATTATTATTGGTGTCAGAGAGAAAAGGAGAGGGGGAGAGAGAGAGAAACATCCATGATGAGGGAGAATCATGGATCGGCTGCCTCCTGCACGCCCCACACTGAGGATGGAGCCCGCAACCCAGGCCTGTGCCCTGACAGGGAATCGAACCCTGACCTCCTGGTTCATAGGTCAACGCTCAGCCACAGAGCCACACTGGCTCTGAGAAGGGGGAGGGGGAGGAGGAGGAGGAGGGAGAGGGGGAGGAGGAGGGGGAGGGAGAAGAGGAGGAGGAGGAGGAGGAGGAAGAGGAGGGGGAGAGGGAGGAGGAGGAGGAAGAAACTGGGAACAATCTGACGCGTCGGTCTTGCGGGGGACACTGGAAGGCACCCCTAGTTTCCAAATCCCTAGGGTCACAGCCATCCGCCCAGGGGGGTCATTCCCCCGTGACCTGAGTCCCGGAGAATGAGCTCCTCATTTAAAAACAAACGCCTGATGTGTGTGCTAATATATGTAATGCTTTAAAAAATAAAAAAGAGACATACTTCAGGGAAAAAAAACCAGTTTAAATTTAAAAAACAAAACAAACAAACTAGCAAAAAAACGCCTGATGTCGGGAAGCCTGGGAGAGAGATGCTGCCCCTAGGTGACAATCAGCCCAGATACAGCGGTCGGCAAACCGCGGCTCGGGAGCCACAGGCGGCTCTTTGGCCCCTTGAGTGCGGCTCTTCCACAAAACACCACGGCCCGGGCGCGTCTATTTTGAAGAAGTGGCGTCAGAAGAGGTCTCGGTTTAAAAAATGGGGCTCTCAAGAGAAATGTCAATCGTTGTGCTGTTGGTATTGGCTCTGTGGACGGATGAGTTTGCCGACCACGGGCCCCGAACAAGGCTCCCTCTGGGGAGCCGGGTGGGGGCCCGGAGACCGGGGACTGGCCGCCTCGCCATCCCAGAGGGCACCGTGGGATCTCCACGCCGGACTATAAAAGGCAGAGGGATGCGGCCTGCGCACGTGACCCCCTTTCTAAATAAAGCTCCCCACTCAGGGACAGCTGGCCGCAGGGGCCGCCTGGCCAAGACAGAGACGAGCTCTTAGGGGTCACACAGAGCCGGGCCGCCCCGCTGACCCCGCACTTCCCGGGGCCGCGGGCCTCTCTGGGCCCCGCCCTCCCGCCCGCACACCTGCAGGCCCGCACCCTGACCCGTGGCGACGGGAGCTGGTTACGTTCCATAAAAAGAAACACCGCCTTGAGGTGCTTAAAATTTAAAAAAAAAAAAAAAAAGGAGAAGAAATATTAAGATGGAATGATGGCCCAGGCGGGTGTGGCTCGGTAGAAGCGTGTCGGCCCAAGGAATGAAGGGTCCCAGGTTTGATTCCCGGTCAGGGCTTGATCCCAAGTAGGGGGTGTGCAGGAGGCAGCCAATCCATGATTTTCTCTCATCGTGGATGTCTCTCTCTCTCCTTCTCCCTCTCTCTCTGAGATCAGTAAAAATAAAAAATAAGCAGGACAGGACTCAGTTTAGCAGCAAGGCGCTGCACTATCTGAGGGAAGATGGGGGAGTCAGGGCCCATTCCAGAACTCAAGAGCCAAAAAGCAGGCAAACGGCAGGCAGCGATGAGGCGAATGCCACAGAAAGCAGGAGAACCAGATTCTGCGGCCGCCGGCGTGGCTCAGGGGTTGAGCGATGACCTATGAACCCGGAGGTCACGGTTCGATTCCTGGTCAGGGCACAGGCCGGGGTTGCAGGCTCCATCCCCAGTAGGGGGCGTGCAGGAGGCAGCCGAGCCATGATTCTCTCTCATCATGGATGTTTCTCTCTCTCCCTCTCCCTTCCTCACTGAGATCAATAAAAAGTATTTTATTTTTTTTCAATATATATTTTATTGATTTTTTACAGAGAGGAAGGGAGAGGGATAAAGAGTTAGAAACATCGATGAAAGAGAAACATCCATCAGCCGCCTCCTGCACACCCCCCACTGGGGACGTGCCCGCAACAAAGGTACATGCCCTCCACCGGAATCGAACCCGGGACCCTTCAGTCCGCAGGCCGACGCTCCATCCACTGAGCCACACCGGTTAGGGCAAAAAATACTTTTTTAAAAAAAGAGAAAGACAGAACCAGGTCCTCCAACTGGAACCACCCGTCCCTCCGGGCACTCAGTCACGGACGGCGGCCACGGGCCAAGCCTCCACTTTGCAGGCGGTCTCCCTCCCCCCCCCACCCCCCACCCCAGGCCCCGAACCCTTGGACGAGGAGAGAGGGGCACTGCCACCCAGCGCGCAGCGTCCCTGCCAGCTGGGAGCCGGACACGCTGGTGGTGACAGGGCCCTGGGCGGCGGCGGCCGTGGGAATGACCCCGGGAACCCGGCTTTCACAATCCCGGGCGTTTGGCCGGCTCGGCGCTGGGATCGCACGCTGTTCCCCGCTCAGGGGGGGACGCGTCTCCTCCGACAATAAATCTCCCACAAAGTAGGTGCCGCGCCGGCGCCCGGGGGGATGGCCAAGCGCCGGGGACGCGCCCAGAATGGACTCTGCGGTGCCAGCGGCCCGGCCGTGGGCCCGTCCTGGAGGCCGCCGGGGGGCGGGGGCCGGGCAGCCGCGCGCGCACGCCCCGCGCGCACGCCGCGCGCACCCCCGTGGCTCTCGAGCCCGGAGTACGCCTTCCATAATGCCACCTTTCCCTTTTATTTTATTTTATTTTACCTTTTAAACCCTCACCTGAGAATATTTCCCCATTCTTTAAACAATATGGTGGCTTTATTTTATTTTTTTAAAATATATTTTATTGATTTTTTACAGAGAGGAAGGGAGAGGGATAGAGAGCTAGAAACATCCATCAGCTGCCTCCTGCACACACACACCCCCCCACCCCGGGGATGTGCCCACAACCAAGGCACATGCCCTTGACCGGAATCGAATCCGGGACCCTTCAGTCCGCAGACCGAAGCTCTATGCACCAGCGAGGGCCCCACTGATCTTTTAGAGCGAAAGAGAGAGGGAAGGACACGGCTGGGCCAAGGAGGAGCCTGCAACCAAGGTCCACCCCTTGACCCGCATCGAACCCGGGACCCTTTGGGTCCACAAGCCCATGCTCTACCCACGGAGCCCAACAGGCTAGGACGCCCAGAGTGCATGCTTTCTAGCGTGTGATTGACTCCGCCTCCACGGCAACCACGGCCCGCCCTGCATCCCCGAGTCCCCCGAAGCTACAGAAAGCCAACCACTGACCCTCCTGGCTTCGCCGCCCCCCTCCCCCCAAACCCAGTCCACGGCGGGTCCTCCGTGCAAAACCACCCCACCACCCGCACGCCCGGCGCAAGCCATGCAAGAGGAAGAGGAGGGAGGGGGCGGGACGGGGGCAGGGAGGGGAGCGGGGAGGAAGCTGGCACAGCCAGGGCGGCCTTACTTTTCTGGCAGTGGTCCTGGGTCCAGCAGCGGTAGTTGTACTCGTTGTTGATGGTGGTCCTGTCGCAGGTGGACTTGCCCTCGAGGGCGCCCGGGCACACGTCCCCGCACTCCTTGGGCGACTTGTTGCCCACCACGTAGTTGTTGGACACGGCGTCGAGGATGAGGGACCAGTCCACGGTGGACAGGTAGCAGAGGTCGGCGTTCTTCTCGATGCGGATGGCGCCGCGCGTGATGTTGCGCAGGTTGCGCAGGCCGATGTCCTTGAGGTTGGTCATCTCGAAGATGACCAGGGCGTAGTTGTAGAAGAGCTTCCAGCCGCGGATGACCGTGAGGTTGGGGAACAGGTCGCCGATGCTCTCGAGGCCGGCCACGCGGAACAGCAGCAGGTACTCGGTGATGACCGTGAGCTTGGGGAAGCGGTAGCTGCGGTAGTCGTCGCCCTTGGAGATGAGCAGGATGTGCAGGTAGCCCTCGATCACCGTGCAGTTCTCCAGGCGCTTCAGCTGCTGGAAGTCGTTGCGGATGTCGATGCCGGGGCCGCAGACTGCGGGGACACGAGAGGGCGGGACACGCGTGAGTGACGGGAAGTCCTTATGTTTCACTTTATTTTTTTTTAAACATTTTTAAATATATTTTTTTTTTATTGATTTTTTTTTTTTTTACGGAGAGGAAGAGAGAGGGATAGAAAGTCAGAAACATCGATGAGAGAGAGACATCATCGATCAGCTGCCTCTTGCACACCCCCTACGGGAGATGTGCCCGCAGCCAAGGTACATGCCCTTGAACGGAATCGAACCCGGGACCTTTCAGTCCAAAGGCCGACGCTCTACCACTGAGCCAAACCGGTTTCGGCTTAAACATTTTTTAAAAATAGATATAGTTGTATTGGTTTCAGAAAGGAGAGATAGAAACATCCATGATGAGAGAGAATCACGGATCGGCTGCCTCCTGCACACCCCCCACTGCGGATGTGCCCACAACCGAGGTACATGCCCTTGACCGGAATAGAACCCCGGACCCTTCAGTCCGCAGGCCGACGCTCTATCCACTGAGCCACACCGGTCAGGGCAGGAGTCCTTATTTTTTACTTTCTATTGTTGTTGTTGTTGTTCGTGCTCACCCAAGGATATCTTCTCATTGATTTTTCTAAAAATATGTTTCATTCATTTCAGAGAGAGGAAATGAGAGGGAGGGAGGGAGGGAGAAACATCAATGATGAGAATCACAGATCGGCTGCCTCCTACACGATCGAGCCCACAACCCTGGCATGAGCCCTGACCAGGAATGGGACCCGGGACCCTACAGTCCGCAGGCCGGTGCCCTATCCACTGAGCCACACCAGCCAGGGCTTCTCGTTGAATTTTAGCGAGAATGGAAAGGAAGAGGAGAGACACAGAGAGAGAGAAATGTTGGTGGGAGAGACACCTATCGACCAGGGCCAGGATGGAGCCTGCAATGGAGGTAGGTGCCCTTGGCCAGAGCCAAACCTGAGACCCTTCAGTCTGTGGGCCGATGTTCTATCCACTGAGCCGAACAGGCCAGGGCAAAAGGGAGTCATTTTGAAAATGACTTTCCAACCCACAAGGCGGCCAGCTTTCAGGAAACCTGATCGTCACTGAGAAACAAGACAAGCCCGGCCGGCATGGCTCGGGGGGTGAGCCCTGACCTGGGAACCAGGAGGTCGCGGTTCGATTCCCGGTCAGGGCACATGGCCGGGTTGCGGGCTCCACCCCCAGTAGGGGGCGTGCAGGAGGCAGCCGATCAATAATTCTCTCTCATCGTGGATGTTTCTCCCTCCCTCTCCCTCTCTGAAATCAATAAAAAATATATAATTTTTAAAAAGTTGTATTTCCACTGTGTTTAATGGATGAAGGATGAAGGAGGATGAGGAGGAAGAGGAGGAAGGAGGAGGAGAAAAAGGAGAAGAAGGAGGAGGAGGAGGGGAAGGGGAAGGAGAAGGAGGTGGGGCAGGAGGAGGAGGAGGAGGGGGGAGGAGGGGGAGGGAGAGGGGGAAGAGGCCGAAACTGGTGTGGCTCAGTGGATAGAGCGTCTGCCTGCAGACTGAAGAGTCCCAGGTTCGATTCCGGTCAAGGGCATGTACCTTGGCTGTGGGCACATCCTCAGTAGGGGGTGTGCAGGAGGCAGCTGATCGATGTTTCTCTCTCATTGATGTTTCTGCCTTTCTATCCCTCTCCCTTCCTCTCGGTAAAAAAACCAAAATAAAAAGTATTTTTTTTAAAAAGGAGGAGGGGAAGGAAAGAGGGGTGGAGATTGTCTCTAGACCCCTGGGGCCTCTGTGGCTGCTGAGTCAGCAGTCCCGCTCCCCGGCAGCCTGAGATCAGGGCGAACCCTCCACATGCGTGTTCACACCACCCAGGCCTACTCAGCACCCTGCAACCCGCCACACACACACACACACACACACACACTCACACACACACTCACACACACTCACACACACACACACTCACATACACACTCACTCACACACACTCACACACACTCACACACACACTCACACACACACACACTCACACACACACACACACTCACACACACACTCACACACACACACACACTCACACACACACACACACTCACACACACACACACACTCACACACACATACACACACTCACACACACACACTCACACACACACACAAACACACACATTCACACACACACACACTCACACACACACACTCACACACACACTCACACACACACACACTCACACACTCACACACACACACTCACACACACACTCACACACACACACACACACACACACACTCACACGATGGGGCTGGAGACGCTGTTGTGATAACAAACACTGATACCGCTATCGGCGAATTTGTTCGAGTGGGAGTTTCTGTGTTCAGTGTAAACAGACGCGGTTCATGCTAAGCCTTTTATCTCCGCGTGTCAATGGGAACATGTTTACATTGTATCTACACACGCACACGCGTCTCTCTCCGCAGACAACCGTCCCCGCCGCTGCCTGGCACGGTCAGGAGCGAGAGGCAGCGGGGAGGGTGGAAGCCGGGGCTGGCCCTGCCTGGGGGGCCCGGGGGGACAGACATCTAAACACGGAGTGTCACTATCAACAGGCAAAACTCTCCTCCCTCGCCCCACGCAGAGACATCGCTGCCCTTCACACAACCAGAGCCGCTGGCCTGGGCGGGTGGCTCAGTTAGACAGAGCCGTGGTCGGCAAACCACGGCTCGAGAGCCACATACGGCTCTTTGGCCCCTTGAGGGTGGCTCTTCCACACAACACCACGGCCTGGGCGAGCCTATGTGGAAGAAGTGGCGTTAGCAGAAGTTTAAAAAAATGTGGCTCTCCAAAGAAATGTCCATCGTCGTCCTGTTGATATGTGGCTCTGCTGACTAACGAGTTTGCCCACCGCTGGGTTGGAGCATCTTCCAGATGCATCGAGGTGGTGGAGGGGGGTTCTGTCCCCGATCAGAGTATGTACAAGAATCAACCAATGGTCCTAGCCAGCATGGCTCAGTGGTTAGAACGCCAGCCCTCACACTGGAGGGTCACGGGTTTGATTCCCCATCGAGGGCTCAGGCCTGGATTTGGGGTTCGATTCCCGGCACACGCAGAAGGCAATCAATGGGTGTGGCTCTCTCACGTCAATGCTTCCCTCGCTCTCCTCTCTCTGTTCCACCTCCTCTCCCCTCCCTTCTATTCTCCTCTTGTGAGAACTAACAAACCAATAAAATACTACCACCAGGAAAAAAGAACCAACCGATGAATGCGTAAATAAATGGGGCCTCTTCCCCCCCCCCCTTCCTCTTCCCTGCTTCCCTCCCCTCCCCCCTCTCAAAGTAAACTTTTTTAAATGCCTAGAGAAGATACAGTACTAGGCTGGGAAGGTAACACCCAGTGCTACAATGTGTCCAAGAGCTTACAAAGATGGGGCAGATGGTCACACGCCACCTCCTCACTGAAGAAGCGGAAACTTGACCCCAAATTCACTGGACGGCGGGAGGGAGCACAAACCCGCGTCCCCACCATCGACGGGATCCTGAGCCAGAAGAAAGCGGGTGCAGAAGAAAGCTGGCCTTTGCTGCAACTGAGGGGTGCCAGCTCTTTCCCTAGATCTCCCCCAAAACTCCGCAAAACCTCGCCTGCTCTGATGGTTATTCCAAAGCCCGCTCTGCTCTTAAAATGCCCAGAGTGCCATATTCTCTGAGTCTCTGTTTGGAAAGCGCCCTAGGATGCTTTCTCGTTATTCCCAGTTCTGATGGCTGATGGCTTTAAAAAATATATACTTTTTTTTTTTATTATTGATTCCAGAGAGGAAGGGAGCTAAAGAGATCAGCAGATTGGAGTTGCAATCGAGAGGAAGTTATGTGTTTGGACACTTGGGTGCAAAAACAAAAAAGGCACGCGCGTAGGAGGTGCGAACGGGGCTTCGGAAATTTAATTGGGTATAATTTCTGGATGTGACAGGTGTTGTGACTGCCAGCAGTAAAAATAAAACCTCCAGGTGGTCTCGGACCATGCTCAGGGGGGCTTTGTAGCGTAAGTGGTCAGAGTGAGCCCCCAAACTGAGTTTGCGGCCCTAGCTGGTTTGGCTCAGTGAATAAAGCATTGGCCTGTGGACTAAAAGGTCACAGGTTCGGTTCCGGTCGAGGGCATGTACCTTGGTTGCGGGCACATCCCCAGTGGGGGGCTTGCGAGAGGCAGCTGATCGATGTTTTTCTCTCATCGATGTTTCTAACTCTCTATCCCTCTCCCTTCCTCTCTGTAAAAAGTCAGTAATATACATATATGTATATATACATATATATATATATTTTTTTTTAATTGGGGTTTTGTCCACATTTTTTATTTTCTTAAATAGATATTTTTTATTAATTTCAGAGCGGAAGGGAGAGGGGGAGAGAGAGAGAAACATCCATGATGAGAATCACGGATCGGCTGCCTCCTGCACGCCCCCTCCTGGCGATGGAGCCCATAACCCGGGCCTGTGCCCTGAGTGGGAATCGAACCCTGACCTCCTGGCTCCTGAGTCAACATTCACCGCTGAGCCCCGCCGGCCGAACTGTGTCCAAATTCAGAAAGAGAAGAGAGTGAACGGGACCACAGCCAAGGCACAGGCAAGAGGGGGCGGGGGTGCATCAGCCTTGATGACCCGGCCTGGGTCCCCATGAGGCAGCAGGGAAGGGGGTCCCCAGGGAGGAGAGCTGGTGGGGTTTCTACGTGACCCGGACGGGGGCGAGGGCCCCAGCACTCGGCCCAACCCAGGGTGAGGGAATGGGGGCTCCCGTGAGAACCCACATTAGGGCCTGGCTGGCTCGGCTGGGCATGGAGACCGAACGCAGGGCCACAGTGGTGAGGGCGTGCCGTCTCAACACAACGGACGGCGAACGACTCAGAAAGGCCCCCAGGGGAGCCCGACGGCGGGGCTCGGCCGCTGAGTGTCCAGCTAGGAACTCCCGTCAGAGTGGTGGGTTTGATCCCCAGCAGGGGGCGTGTAGGAGGCAGTCGATCCATGATTCTCTCTCAGCACTGATGTTTCTCTCTCTCTCTCTCCCCCTTCCTCTCTGAAATCAACAACAATATTACACACACACACACACACACACACACACACACTAGAGATCCAGCGCATGAAATTTGTGCACGGCTGCATGTGTGTCCCTCAGCCTAGCCCGCACCCTATCCAATCTGGGACATCCCTCTCACAATACACAACTGCTGGCTCCCAACCACTCACCTGCCTGCCAGCCTGATCACCTCCTAACCACTCCCCTGCCAGCCTGACTGATGCCTAACTGCTCCCCTGCTGGCCCAATTTGCCCCTAACTGCCCTCCCCTGCCAGCCTGGTTGCCCCTAACTGCCCTCCCCTGCCAGCCTCGTCACCCCAAACTGCCCTCCCCTGTATGTAGGCCTGGTCACCCAACTGCCCTCCCCTGCTGACCATCCTGTGGTGGCTATCTTGTATCCACATGGGGGCAGAATCTTTGACCATAGGGGGGCCGCCATCTTGTCTGTTAAAGTGATGGTCAATTTGCATATTACATATATATATGTGTATATATATATATAAAATGTTCCTATCAAACAGGATCTGCTGAATACCCTGGCCTATTCCCTGCTCCACGCTGGGCTGCTCTGGCTGAGTGACGGGAATGATGTAACTGACTCCCGATGGCAGGGGAGCGTGGCGAGGCCCTAACATGCCTTCTGAGTCATCTTTCGTCGACACCGGGTCTCGTCCTGCAGCTAATCGGTGCTAAGGCTTCCGATGAATCCTGTCTGATTCATCCACCTGGGACCTGGCCCTGGCTCCCTGAGATCTAAATGCCCCCCTCGGTCATCTGTGTCCATCACTGCTGCTCCTTGAAGGGGACACAACACACACACACACACACACACACACACACAGTCCTGGCCCGTGTTGCTCAGTGGATAGAGCATCAGCCTGTGAACCAAAGGAGCCCGGGTTTGACTCCAGTCAAGGGCCTGTGTCTCGGTTGCAGGCCCGTCACTGGCCCTGGCTGGGGTGTGTGCAGGAGGCAACTAACCAATGTGTCTCTCTCTCACATTGATGTTTCTCCCTCCCTCTCTCTTCCACTCTCTCTAAAAGCCAATGAGGAACTATCCCCAGGGGAAGATCACACACACACACACACACACACACACACACGCACGCACGCACGCACATGACAGAAGAAAGAACGGTAAGCGATCTAGAGAGAGGAAACAGCCCAGTAAATATGAAAAACGGCTATTCTGCTTTGCTTTTAAGAGCAAGTGACTTAATTTCACTAACATTGATTTTTCCCCAGGGCGATTTGATTCCCCCAACACCGGCTGAGTTTCTGATGCTACTCAGTGGTGACATCTGGCCCGGCCACAGTCACCACGCACAGCGCAGAGGGAGGGAGGAGGCTTTGGGGGGGGGGGTTGGGGGGGACCTGCCGAGATATGCATGAAGGGGAGCTCATGCGTGGCCCAGTGGCGGAGCCTGGCTTCTCCCTTAGGTCCTGGGTGTCTCGGACAATCTGATAAAGCCAGGCCACTTCTGTAAAAAAACCCAAACGAACAGAAAAACCAGTGGCCTCACCTGGTTTGGCTCAGGGACTAGAGCGTCAGCCTGTGGACTAGAGGGTCCCGGGTTCGATTCCAGTCAAGGGAACGTGCCCAGGTTGTGGGCTCGACCCCCAGCAGGCGGCATGCAGGAGACAGCCGATCTATGTTTCTCTCTCTCTCTTTCCCTTTCCCTTCCTCTGGGAAATCAATAAAAGTATACATTAAAAAAAAAAATCATACAGTGTCCTAGGTGGTTTGGTTCAGTGACTAGAGCAATGTTTATCGCTCTCTTGTCCTCTCCTTCTTTCTCTCCCTCTCTTTCCCTCCCACTTGGTTTCTATATAGAGGCTTCCTTTCCCTACTTTAAAAAATAAAAAAGAGGCACCAAGAAACTTTAAACAATAAACCTCGCCATCCGACTGTGACTAATGAGATGTGTGTGGAGTGGGCTCGTCAGATGCACTCAGAGGAGAGGGCACCCCCTTGGTTGCAGGGCGTGCCCCCCCCATCTTTGAAAACCCCAGCAGACAGTGACTGCTCCCACCAACAGAACGGCCGCACCTTCCACAGAGCTGAGCTGGGGGGACCTCGTCCCTGACCCGCCGGAGGCAGCGAGCACGTGGGGACCCAGCGAGGCAGTGCCCACGCAGGCACACGTCCCCCTGCAAAGGCCTGGGACACGCCGGGACACGCCGCCTCCCTGCCTTCCGAGTGGGAAGAGCCCCCCATGGGGGACCGTAGAGTAGAGTCACAGAAGTGTTAGGTAAGCCCAGGTTGTGAGACACTTGATCTGCTACACAGAACTCTTCACCGTTCAAACCCCAAAGTAAAGATCACGGGGGGGCATGTACCCTTGAAAAGAGACTTTCTTTGATACATATACTAGAGGCCCAATGCACAAAGGTTTGTGCAAGAATGGGTCTTCCTCCCTGGCTGCCGGCATTGCCTTCGCTGTGGTCTGGAGCCACCTTTCCACTTCCCACACTGCCCGGGGGCCTGGAGTGGCTGGGGCGGTACAGAATGCCTCCCCCCCACCCCCCCCGCCGCCACTCGGCTCCTGCGTATGTAAATTAACCTGCCATCTTTGTTGGGTTAATTTGCATACACACTTCTGATTGGCTGGTGGGCGTCACGAAGGTACAATCTGCATCTTACTCTTTTATTAGTGTAGAATCATATACATATATACATATGTGTTATTTTTAAACTGATTTCAGAGAGGAAGAGAGAGAGAGGGAAAAACACCAATGAGGAGAGAGAACCATGGCTGGCTGCCTCCTGCACGCCCCCTACTGGGGATGGAGCCCACACCCCGGGCGTGTGTCCTGACCGGGAATCGAACCGTGACCTCCTGGTTCATAGATCGACGCTCAACCGCTGAGCCATGCGGGCCGGGCCGTTCCCACTTTTCTGACACCCACAAAGTACCATCTGTACCGGAGCGAATCCTTTAAAAATCAGCCTTAACGCGAGGAGGGCAGCCGTCGGCACTGCGGGGAGGGTCCGGCGACCTCGCGGGGGGCTTGGGCGGCATTCCCACGCGCGCCACCCAGCTGGGGAGGAACTTAAAACGCAGGCCTGCGCGCCCGGCTGGTGAAAAGTGTGTTCTTCTACCCGTCGCCTTCCCCCAGCCTGGCCCAGCAGAGAGGCGGGAGAACGCCTCTGAAAGAGGCCGAGCGAGAGCCTGTTTTTCAGAAAGCTGTTTTTCAGAGCTCAAGGAGGACCACAGGAAGCAGGGCTCCCGAGACGGGGATTTTGCTATTTCGTCTTTCTTTCAATGGCTGCTTTTCAAGGGGAGAGAGAGAAGGAGGGAGGGAGGGAGGGAGGGAGAGAGAGAGACGCTTCAGGCATTACAAACTTGGGCGCCGCCGGGGGAAATGGCTGCTGAAGCCGAAATGGCCGACTCTTCCACAGGAGTCAGGTCTCCCGGGCCAGGAATTCCAGAAATCTCAGGCATGTCGCATTGTTTTCTGAGTCTTACGAGAGCTGAGATGTGAGAGGCAGGAAGACCGGGGGACCGGAACCGGGATGGAAGCCCCTCGCGGTGACCCCCACCCCCAGGCCAACCTTTCACATAAGGAAAGGCTCGGCAAATGGGGTTTGCTTTAAGATGCAACTAAGAAGGGGCAGAGATCGCTCAGGGCATGTCCAGAGCCTGCACCACCACCCCCAGCTTAGCCTCCTCTGCCCTTCCCAAGACTGAACCCCCAATGGGCCTGGGACCCTAAACATCTCCCATTTCAAGGCACCTGCTGGGACACAGGCAGGAGGCAACCAACTGATGTGTGTCTCTCTTTCATGTTTCTCTCTGCCTCCCACTAACTCCAAAACTCAATGGAAAAAATACCTTCTGCCCAGCTGGTGTGGCTCGGGGTTGAGCATCAACCTAGGAACCAGGAGGTCACGGTTCGATTCCCGGTCAGGACACAGGCCCGGGGTGTGGGCTCCATCCCCAGTAGGGGGCGTGCAGGAGGCAGCCCATCCATGATTCTCTCTCATCACGGATGTTTCTCTCTCTCTCTCTCCCCCGCACTTCCTGTCTGAAATCAATAAAAAATACATTTTTAATATATATATTTTATTGGCTTTTCACAGAGAGGAAGGGAGAGGGATAGTTAGAAACAGCGATGAGAGAGAAACATCCATCAGCTGCCTCCTGCACACACCCCACTGGGGATGTGCCCACAGCCAAGGCACATGCCCTTGACCGGAATCGAACCCGGGACCCTTCAGTCCACAGACCGACGCTCTATCTACTGAGCCAAACTGGTTAGGGCAAAAATACATTTTTGAAAAAAGAGAAAATACCCCCAGGTGAGGGCTAACAAAAAAATAATAATAAGAGGAGGTTTCCGGGGTCCATGCTGGTGTGTTGTGCCTGACTCCCTGCCCAGATACCTAGCCCTCCAGCTCTCCCACCCTCAGTGGGGAAGAACACACAGTGGCCGGCCGGGGACCTGCAGGGCGACAGTCTGCCCGAGACCAGAGGAAGGTGGCGGACTGGCCTTCCGTACAAGGCCCGTGACTTCTGACACGCACACACAGAGTGCCCCCGTCATGACAATGCACCCCGCACTCGGGCGCCATGAACACCCCCCCACGCAGGTTTTGGGGCCGCGCTGGGTCGCAGGAACCCTAAGACGGGCTCCTCCGTGTCTCACTGCTCACGGGATTAACGGGCAGGCCCGACCAACAGCGCCTTTCCCGTCGGGGGGGTGGGTGGGGGGGTGACTCACCGGCAAATCCTACTCGGTGTGCGACGGCAGGCAGCCGGGGCCAGAGACCGGGCGCCGTCACAGCGGGGTCGGATTTAAGAGAGCCGCTGGGATTTGTACACCCTTAACGCTGCCGCGCGATCACCACTGGGCTCCCCAGCCTCCTGGGTTTGCTGAGACCATCCCGCTAAGCATTCTGGGGGAGGAGCTGCACAGGCGGGTCTGTCCCCAGCGGTCGCAATCCCGCGCCCCACCCGATGGCGGCGTCAGGCTTGCAAAACTGAGTTCCATCCGTCCACCGCGGAGGTGCGCACTCACTCACCCAGAAACTAGGCCTCTGGCCTCAGTGGGTGAGCGCCAACCTGAGAACGGGGAGGTTGCGGTTCGATTCCCGGTCAGGGCACATGCAGCAGGCAACCCATCAATGACCGTTTCTCTCTCTCACGTCAATGCTTCTCTCTTGCTCCCTTCCTCTCTCTAAAATCGATTTTTAAAAAATCAATAAAAAAGTCAGATGTTTAGAACCAAAAAAAAGATCGGATTTTCCACAGGGACGATGGCCATCTGCGAACCTGATGCAAAGCACCTTGACCTTGCTTGACCTTGGCCTTCCAGCCTGAGAGCTGGGAGCAGCGAGCGTCTGCTGACCACCGTTTCCACAGCTCTTCAAGGGGGCATCGCCGCCTGGGGCACGGGCCCCCCTCCCTGCCCAGGGACAGACAGGCACGGTCCGGGGCTGGCTTCCGAGGCTCGGGGGGGGGGGGAAAACGCCAGTCCCACTTCCAGCCCCAGGTGAGCTGCTGACAGCCAGCTTCCTCCCCCAGGCCCTGAACGCAAATGCAAAGGCTGCTGGGGGGGGGGGGGGGGGCGGGGGGGCGGGGAGAAAGCCTCACTTCGCCAGACAGGCCCGGCTACCTCCCAGCCCCGTTGGAATCCAGCAGGTCCAGGCCTGAGCCCGACTCTGGGCAGAAACCTCAGTGCAAAGAACCAGCCCCAGACAGTGGCGGCAGGAAGGGCGGGCGGACGGACAGACAGGCAGGCAGGCAGGCAGGCACGCAGGGAGACACACAGACAGCACCCTTCCTGGGTTCTCTGTCTCCGTTCTCCTGCCTGAAACCACTCTTGCCTCCAGGGGCCGATCCCTCTCCTCCAGGGCTCCCTCTGGGAGCCGAGAGTCCATCCCCAACTTTAAAAAGACGGAGCTGCACTCTAGAGGGCTGGCCTGCAAGACTGAAGGGTCCCAGGTTCAATTCCGGTCAAGGGCATGTACCTTGGCTGCAGGCACATCCCCAATAGGGGGTGTGCAGGAGGCAGCTGATGGATGTTTCTCTCTCATCAATGTTTCTAACTCTATCCCACTCCCTTCCTCTCTGTGAAAAATCAATAAAATATATTTTTTAAATTGATTTCAGAGAGGAAGGGAGGAGAGGGAGAGAGAGAAACATCCATGATGAGAATCACTGATCAGCTGCCTCCTGCACGCCCCCCCCCCTGGGGAAGGAGCCACAACCCAGACCTGTGCCCCGACCGGGAGTCAAACCGCGAGGTCCTGGTTCACAGGTTGACCCTCAGCCACTGAGCCACAATGTCCGGCTTAACTATTTTTTTTTTTTTTTGAGAGCAATAGGAAGAGAGAGGGAGAAAAAGAAACCTGACTGATGACAGGCTGCCTACTGCACGGCCCCTCCCGGGGACGGCGCCCACAACGAAGCAGGTGCCCTGACCGGGAATCGAACCGGCAGCCTCGCGGGCCGGGGCCCACAGTGACCACTTCTGTGTGTTCAGCTCAGTGGCATTTCGTTCATCACTGTCCCCACTGAACCAGTCCCCATGTCCCCCGGCAACTACTCTCTCTGTCTCTATGAATTCAACTCCTCCCAGATCAAATCTCATATAACTAGAATCATATAGTACTTTTGTATGTACGTGTGTGTCTGTGTGTGTGTCCGTATGTGTCTGTGTGTGTGTCTGTCTCTGTTTGTGTCTGTGTGTGTACATGTGTCTGTGTGTGCCTGTGTATACATGTGTGTGTGCCTCTGTGTATGTGTGTGTCTGTTTGTGTCTGTGTGTGTACATGTATGTCTGTGTATGCCTGTGTATACATGTGTGTGTGCCTCTGTGTATGTGTGTGTCTGTTTGTGTCTGTGTGTTACATGTGTTTGTCTGAGTCTGTGCGTCTGTGTATCTGTGTCTGTGTGTGTCTATGTCTCTGTGTATGTATGTGTGTGTCTGTGTTTCTGTGTCTGTGTGTGTATGTGTGCATGTGAGAGAGACAGAGAGAGAGAGAGAGAGAGAGAGAGAGAGAGACCAGCTGATCTCACTCAGCTTAATGTCCTCCGGGTTCATCCATGGGGTACTGCATGTCACACTCCCTGCTTCTCCACGGCTCTGCCACCCATCTTGCTCAGTCCCCCATGCACCGACAGACATGTGGGTGGCCCCCACCCGCTGGCTTTTGCAAACCATCATCCGCTGCCGTGGACGTGGCCCGACCTCAGGAGACTGTGTCCTGGCAGCAGGGTTTTGAGAGGCAGCGGCGATTCCAGCTCTAATTTTTTTTTTTGTTCTGAGGCACCGCCACCCAGGGACTGCACTCCTTTCCCCATCAGCACCGCGAGGCCCCCGCTCCCTCCTCCGTGCCAGCACCGTGCCTGTCGCCTGTCCCGTGCTGGTCGGGGCCGCCTGTGGTCTGGACACGGCTTCCCTGGTGACGAGGGAGCTGAGCATCTCCCCGCGGGCTCCTCGGCCTCCAGGAATTCGGCTTAAAGCAAAGGGACTCCTCCCCCTAACAGAGTTTCGCGCCTTTTTTTTTAAAGTACCGTCGCTGCCTCTGAGCTGTTCCATCCAGTCGGTGGCTAAGCGGTTTGGAGTTAAAACCCCTGGCAACACCTGCCGCGTCCGCAGGACCAAGCCTGAGCCCGAGTCTTGAGAACCCGAACCCGCTCGGAGGAGCACTTCCGAGAGGAAGGCTCGCCCACAAAAACGTTTACTAATCAGGCCCGGGCGGGGCTCCATGGCTGAGCATCAACCTCTGAGCCAGGAGGTCACGGGGCGATTCCCGGTCGGGGCACAGGCCTGGGTTGTGGGCTCCATCCCCAGTTTGGGGCGTGCGGGAGGCGGCCCATCAGTGATGCTCTCTCATCATGGATGTTCCTTCCTGTCTCTTCTCTCTCCCTCTCCCTCCCTCTCTGAAATCAGTATATATATATATATGTATATATATGTGTGTGTGTGTGTGTATGTGTATATATATTTTTTAAATCTTATCTGTAAAAAAATTAATAAAATACATTTTAAAAAATAATAAAAAATAAAAACCTTGTCTGGTTTCATATGCTCTCCTTGGAACCAAAAGCAGGACCTGTATCCTCCCCATCGCTCACCTCCCCCTTGTCCTCAGGTGGGGACATGATGGCCCCTCCTGTGAGCGTCCAGGGCAGCTGACGTGAGCTCTGGCTTCCTGAGTTCAAATCTTCCCTGTCCTTCCAGAGGTCTATCCTTGCAGATGGCAATGCTCAGAGCTGGGGGTCTGGGGGGAGGCCTGGGCCCCCAGAGACAGGCCAGCAGGTTCACCGGGGCATGTGGAGAGGACACATTCCTTAGATGCTTCCTACCTGTCAGTTCTGCTTGGCACCTCAGGTGCATTGTTGCCGGCCCCAGATACATTGTTGCCGTCCCTAGACACATTGTTGCTGACCTTGGACACATTGTTGCCGGTCCTAACAGCGTCCCTGATACAGTGGTGTTATCCCAAACTACAGATGGAAACACTGAGGCCTGTAGCTCCCTTTCCCACGTGCCTCACTGCCCCCGAGACAGGGAGGCAGGGAGGTACTTGAGGACGAGCCTTCAAAGGCAGCGCAGCGCTAAGCGACCCCCTGACCCTGGCGGATGAAAGGCAGGTGCTGTCCAGGCTTGTCCCGGTGAGTTCGCCCCCACCCTTTCCACAGGCACACGGCGTTTTGTTTGGTTTTGTTTTTTACAAGAGTCTCTTTTACAAGCTAAGCTCGGAGGGAACATGCCAAGTTCAAATGATTGTGTTTACATTTTCCGTAAGAAATACCCTATCTCCCAAGCCCCCTCCCCCCCGCCCCCGGAGCCCGCTGCTTATGATAATTTCCGAGATGTTAACCGTGTTCAGCACTCCTCTTCACACCGTCCCAGACAAGCGAATTTCTGGGGGAGCGGGAGTAGGCTGTACCTTCCATGAGGGTGGCAAAGAAAGGCCTTGACCTGAATAGAACCTGGGGGTGGAGGAGGGTGGATCCCTGGTGTGGAGAGTGCAGGAGGCAGCTGATCCGTGATTCTCTCTCATCATGGATGTTTCTCTCTCCCTCTCCCTTCCTCTCTGAAATCAATTATAAAAAAACCATATAAGATAAATAAATAAAACTTTCTAGCCGAAACCGTTTTTGGCTCGGTGGATAGAGCGTCGGCCTGCGGACTGAAGGGTCCCAGGTTCGATTCCGGTCAAGGGCATGTACCTTGGCTGCGGGCACATCCCCAGTACGAAGTGTGCAGGAGGCAGCTGATGGATGTTTCTGACTTTCTATCCCTGTCCCTTCCTCTCTGTGAAAAACCAATAATATATATATATATATTTTTAAACCTTTCTAAATGTGAACCGGAAGAACTACCTGGACATGAAGTGTAGCTGCAGCAGAAAAAAAAAGTGAGAAAGTTGATCTGAAAATACTGAGAAGGCACGAAGCCAAATACAAAAAAAAAAAAGAAAGAAAGACAACACAGAGACACAAAACTCTCTCCCACCGCGCAGCCAAGTCAAGTCCCACCAGAACAGGCCGAGGGTCTCTGTCCCGATTTCTCACCCCAGGGGACTCCTGGGAGAATAATTAACGGAGCGATGACAAGTAAACACCTCGGTTTCTTTTTCTCAGCATGAATCAGGAGGGTGTGTGTGAGTGTGTGTGTTTAAAAATCTCTCCTCTCAGGAGAAACAGTGTGGGCCTTCTCACGCATTCAAGTCCGGTAATGACATCTTAAATCCCGCGCTGTAAAAACCACACCACGTGGGGTGGCTCTCCCCAAACTGTTTACATTGCTCCGCGAGAACTTAAGTCCCTCGTGCTCAACCCAGTGCGATCATCTTAATCCCGGGCCACTCCCGGGAGCCGCTACAGAAGCCTGTAGCCTGCACACCCTCCTGCACCCGGCTCCCAGGAGCGGAGCCAGCAAGCACAATCTATGGGGGGGTAGGGGGGTGGCGGGGGCGATCAGCGATCTTCCTCCTCCTTGGGGAACGGTTAACTGTCACCAAGAGGCTGCACTTCCCTGCTGGCCGCTAGGTGGCGCGTCCGCGTTGGTGAGGTGGGCAAAGGGAGTCCACCGGACAGTTAAGACTAAGCCGCGGGCAGAAACGGACAAATGAACGGATGGAGGGGAAGAGCGTGCTGCACAGATCTCCCAAATGGAGGCGAACTCCGGGGGGGGGGGGGGGCTGGTCCCTGTTGATTCGGGGGGAGGACGGGGAGAAGAGGGAATGACACCACACAGCTGTGTTTCACAAACAACATGCAATCTCGCTCAAGAACCTTAAGGGAATTAAGATGTATTCGGCTGAGCACCTACTATGCGCCAAGCTATCAATCACACTGTCATGGCCAGGGCGGTCAGGTACCATGCGTGTCCTCTTCCTGGCACTATGCAAGGAGCACCAGCCTCGCTGGTGGGGCTCAGGGGTTGAGCATCAACCTGTAAACCAGGAGGCCACAGGTTCGATTCCCGGTGAGGGCGCATGCCCAGAATTCGGGCTCCATCCCCAGGAGGGGGCGTGCAGGAGGCAGCCGAACCATGATTCTCTCTCCTCATTGATGTTTTTCTCTCTCTCCCTTCTGTTCTGAAATCAATAAAAAATTATATATATGTGTGTGTGTATGTGTGTGTGTGTGTATTTTTTAAAGCAGTAGCAAGTTTAGGTTGGAGGAGCTTAGTATATGCCAGCCTCTATCTGAAACACTTGGTGTATAGAGTAACTCATTTAATTTTTAAATAGGTTCTAGTAAAATTAGGTTCAGCCTAGACAGTGTTGCTCAGTGGTTAGAGAGTCGGCCTGCAGACTGAAGGGTGCCGGGTTCCATTCTGGTCCAGGGCACATGACCCGGGTTGTAGGCTCAACCCCCCAGTAGGGGGCGCGCAGGAGGCAGCCGACCCGTGATTCTCTCTCATCATGGATGTTTCTCTCTCTCCCTCTCTCTCTCTCCCTCTCCCTTCCTCTCTCTGAAATTCATGAAAATATTTTTTAAAAATAAGGGCCACATTACTGTAAAAAGTGACCACAACCATAGGCACGAAAAAGAAGTGACTTAATGCTGTGTTCCAGTACAATCTGAATAGCACCCCACTCACCTAAGAAATTCCCCCACCCCACCCCCAGTTCGGGGCAGGAGGAGGGAGGAGAAAATGGAAACCTCTGGCATGTGCTTCTCTTTGCTTTATGTAAGCACAGCAAATAATTTCTAAGGTTTGACTCAGAGCCTCCAAAACTTATGTAAGGTTACAAAAAACACATGTAAGGCATTTTATGATATGAGAATGAATTTTTTTTTTTTTTACTTAAGAACTCAGTCCAGCCCTAGCCAGTTTGGCTCAGTGGATAGAGCGTCGGCCTGTGGACTGAAAGGTCCCGGGTTCGATTCTGGCCAAGGGGAGGTACCCCGGTTGCACACTCCTCCTTGGTCTGGGGCCCTGGTCGGGGCGTGTGCAAGAGGCAACCAATGAATGTGTTTCTCTCACATGGATGTTTCTCTCTCTCTGATTTTCCCTCTCCCTCCCACTCCAAGAAATCAGGGGGGGGGGGGAACCCTCAGGTGAGGATAAAAATAAAAAATTTTTTTTAAAAAAGAGGAGGAGGAGAACTCATTGCAATAAGGAGAAAAAATAGTTATCAGCTCAAGTCTAGAAATATCAATATTCCCCCGAGATTGAAAATTGATTGATTTCCTAAGCCCTAAATGTAATGGGAATATGTGTGTGGGGGGGGGGGGAGGGTAGGAAATTCTTCAAAACCATTATCTGGCTCTCTACAATCGGAGTAAAACTGATGGTTGAAAAACAGGAAGCAACATGGCCTTTGAAAGTTTGAAATCAAAGCCATTGCTAATATTCTGGGTCAGAGAATACCAGAGCGATTTAAAGCAACTCCGCGGTGTGGAGGGACTAGGCGTCTACCACGCCGGCTGCCTCGCTTGATTACTCCCCTTTCTGTGCCCAACGTGCGTCCCTTCCGCAGAATAAGTCAGTTTGGTATTTTTGCTTTAAATACATTATTATTTTTAAATATATTTTATTGATTTTTTTTTTTTTTTTTTTTTACAGAGAGGAAGGGAGAAGGATAGAGAGAAACATCGATGAGAGAGATACATCGATCAGCTGCCTCCTGCACACCCCCCACTGGGGATGTGCCCACAACCAAGGTCCATGCCCTTGACAGGAATCGAACCTGGGACCTTTCCGTCTGCAGGCCGACACTCTATCTACTGAGCCACACCAGTCAGGGCAAATACATTTTTATTGATGAAAGAGAGAGAGAGAGAGAGAGAGAGGGGGGAAGAGACAGAGAAACATCAATAAGAGAGCACGATGGATCAGCTGCCTCCTATACGCCCCCTACTGGGGATCGAGCCTGCACCCCAGGTATGTGCCCTTGACCGGGAGGGAACCCTGACCTCCTGGTTTCCAGGTCGACGCTCCACCACTGAGCTACACTGCCCTGGCTTTCCCCTACTTGGTTTCATTCAAGTCCTATTGTTACCAGTTACTAGGAAACCCCCCCTCGCTGCCAAACGCCATGTGGAAGGCGGGGTCAGAGCAGCGGACCCGGGATTCCCGTTGCCGCCTGCATCTCCTTCAAGAGCATCTCAGAGAAATCAAGAATCTGCCGCCCAGAGCCACGTGCAATTATCTCGCATTTGGGCAATTAGGAGCCGGCAATCCTTGGCCTCAGGAAGCACCTGGCCTGCGGGCACGCACACCTCCTCTGTGAACTCGGGCTGATAGATATTTTTTAAATGGAGTTTTGAAAACCAATCGAAGGGAATCGCAGGCCTGAGGAGCGTGGCTGGTGCGTTTTTTAGGATTAAGAAATGCTCCGGGCGTTAATTGCCTCCTCGGTTTCGTTGTTGCCCTCGCACGCCTTTTAAAAAGCAGCAAATTAGCGGAAATGACACTGAGTCCCCAAACGAGGAAAGTGCCCCGATTTGCAGAAGGCTAATTAAGCGATGCGGAAAAAGCGGGAAAGGTTTTGCTGTTGATCTTCACCTGAGGATAGTTTCCCGTTTACTTTTTTCTTTTCTTTCTTTTTTTTTTTTTTTAGAGAGAGAGAAGATGGGAGGGAGAGAAGGAAGGGAGGGAGAGGAGGGGAAAGAGAAACATCGATTCAGGGAGGCCCATCCATGGGTTGCTTCCCGCAGGAGCCTGGACCGGGACTGGGATCGAACCCGAAACCCCGGCACGCCCTGGACGGGGACTGGAACCCACAAACCTTTGCTGGGTGAGGCGGCGCTCTAACCACTGAGCCACAGCGGCCAGGGCCAATGCAGAGACCTTTTGCCAGAAGCCCCACGGCCCCTGCAACTCACAACATGCCACATGACACGCATGCGCACACCTGTGACGCCTGGCATTTGGGCAAAAGGGAGCTCTGGCACCTCGCATTTTATTTTTTAATATATATTTTATTGATTTTTTTATAGAGAGCAAGGGAGAGGGATAGAGAGTCAGAAACATCGATGAGAGAGACACATCGATCAGCTGCCTCCTGCACACCCCCTACTGGGGATGTGCCCGCAGCCAAGGTACATGCCCTTGACCGGAATCGAACCTGGGACCCTTCAGTCTGCAGGCCGATGCTCCATCCACTGAGCCAAACCGGTTTCGGCTGGCACCTGCATTTTAAATCAAAACTGTCAAAACAACCCGTGTTATAAAGAGGGCAAGGTGGCCGACCATGACGGGCGAGCGTGTGGCATTGCACCCCGAGGCAGAGGGTACACATCCAGCACAGGCCTCCGGAAGACCGACGGGTTTAGCTTCATTATCTTAAGTGTACAGAGAGATTCTTTAAGGGTCTGTTTAAAAAAAACACACTGTTTGCAGACTCCTTGAAAACAATGTATCGTGTAACAGTTTGCAGGCAACACTGTTTCAGGCCCGAGTAGCTAAGAGGCCCCAAGGACACAGCAAAGTCCCCTCTCGCTTCAGTGAGCTCGCCCGGCAGCATTGCATACAGCAGGTGCCCACTCAGCGCTGGCTGTGCGTGTCCCTGTTGCTTCTCACCCGCCTGGGCACGTTCTTACAAAACCAATGGAAACCCGGATTGGAAAGGAAGTGGCCATCCCTCAGGGATCCCCCCTGGCACCGCTGGGAAGGCAACAAGTGAAAATGACCCATTTCATTTGCATTTGCTGCCTGGCTCCACTCTCGCAACAGTAAGAGAGGAAACACATTCTTCCTCGGTGAACTCAGCCAAAACAAAGACCCAAAACAAACGTAAACAACAATTCTTCTGCTGCGTCCCTAGGTAAATTTGGAATGGGCAGGATGGTGTGGCAGCAACACACACACACACACACACACACACACACACACACACACGCCTTTGCTGGACGGTAAAAATCTTTTGCTCCTTAAGAAAAAAAAAATTTAAGGACAGTATGCACAAGTACTGTAGGTAACAAAGATGCTTTTTCCAGCTCAGATGCTAAAGCTGTGCAAGAAATAAAATAAGCAACAGAGGAATAAAACCAACAAAAAACAACCCCCCGACATTCAAAACAACAGCTCGTCTTGGTTCAGCCTCTCCTACCCGGGGTGGTTCCTATGGGATATCCGAAAAGAAAGTGAAAACTCCTCACCCCTCTGAAAACATGCCTTTAGATCTGTGTTGGAAAACATATGGAAAGAGCTGGAAGTATTAAAAAAATAATAATAATAAATAAAAAAATAAACCCATCCGGACTCAGTTTCTAAACTCTCGTCTTGCAAAGACCAACAGAGTTTTTGGGTTCAGTGAAGAATTTTCCCGCTACAAACCTGACCAGCATACGTATGTGTGTGTCCGAGTGTGTGTGTCTGTGTATGTGTTTGTGTGTCTGTGTATGTCTGTGTGCATGTGCGTGCGCCTGTGTGTATGTATATGTCTGTGTGTGTGTCTTTGTGTGTGTGTCTGTGTACCTATGTGTGCCTGTATGTATGTGTGTGTATGTGTATCTGTGTGTGTCTGTGTCTTTGTGTGTGTGCGCGCCTATGTGTGCCTGTATGTATGTATGTCTCTGTGTGTATGTGTGTGTATCTGTGTGTGTGTCTGTGTCTTTGTGTATGTGTGCGCCTATGTGTGCCTGTATGCATGTATGTGTGTGTGTGTCTGTCTGTGTGTGTATGTGTCTCTGTGTGGGTGTGGTTTCCATCCAGCTCCTCCATCTTGAATTTGAACTCTGTCTAACCAGACTGTTCCCCTGGCTGTCCACGTCTCCCGGAGTCTTTTCATAAAATGGCCACAGGGTGGAAAATGCATGTGATTTAAAAAAAAAAAAAAAGTCATCCGATTACTCGACTATCACCCGAAAGCATCAAGCTTCAATGATCAGCTGGGGGGTACGACTCTAATTATGGCAAAACTCCTTAAATCGAACAGGGACAGCCAGACACCAACCTGTTGGCCGAATGTACCTAAGAATTTCAATCTAACCCCTAGGTAACCGTGCATTCTTCCCCACCTTCGAGTATTTCTTTGAAAATAAAGAACTGGTTTGTTGAGTTAGAAGTCATGTCCCATAAAAGTCACTCGTGTTCTGTATATTCGGAGAGTTTCATCATCCCCCCCAAAAGAAACTGGGCACCCTTCCCCTGTAACCCCCGCCTCCCCTTCACTCCCTCTCCCCCCCTCCTCTCTCTCTCTCTCTCTCTCACACACACACCCCGTCCCCTCCTCTCTCTCTATGGATTGGCTCCCTGCACTTTGCATACGTGGCATCAGACCACACGATACGTGATCCTTCGGGCCTAACTTCTTTCGCTTTGCGTGTTTTTAAGGTTCTCCCGTTCGACCTGCCCATATTTTTTCCCGAGGCCAGACTTTTTCATGTCCTAGGCCACCCGCCCCCCAGTCCTCCACACACTGGCCTTGTCTACCAGGCCGGTCCCCAACTCCTTCTCCTGGTGACAAAACACCAACTCCCCCAGGCACCCAGTCCCCTATCTGCCCAGAGGTCCAGCCTGAGTCGGGGGCGGAAAAATGACTAAATCCTTTTTATGCAGATGCTACGACGTGTTGAAAAGTGCACTTCATTTTTGTCATTTTATTATGTTAGAACCGACTGATTAGATGGCCACCACGCCGAGCACCCCAACCTCAAGGAGACGCTCTGTCCACTGTTGATGGAAACCGCCTCCCCTGGCGATTTCTCTGCTTCCAACACGTCTCCGTTGCCTAAATTCGAGGTGTGTTTTTTTTCTTTAAGCTCACCCTATGGCTGGCAGCAACAGGGACCGCTAACCCAAAGTAGGCCAACACCTTGGGGACCGCCAGCCACCCCAATCTTTATGACTGCCCTCGACTGCCCGTCCAGACAACGTGGGTATTGTATCAGAGTTGTGTTCTAGCACCTTCTAGGCAAAAAATAAAAAATAAATAAAAAATACCGGAATGGATGCCTGCTCTGGGGTGTCCTGGGTACCCTGAAAACTTCCCAGCTGCAGGGAGGGGCAGGTACTGGGTTCGATTGTACCAAAACCGGGCATTTCCGGCTCCTGGCGGCCTCAGGCGTCCCCCATTTCAAGGTCCCCTGGAGGAAGGCTCTGGCTCAGCCGGACTGGGAACACCGTGGTCCCCCCTCCCCCTGCCCCTCCCGCCTGTTTTCTCAAGAAAAAGAAAAAGACAGAAAGAAAGGAAAGAAAAAATCCCAAACCCGCCTGTCAGAAGTAATGTGTTTTCCTGAAGACGCTCCCAGCCACCGGGCACACTCCTGCTCGCAGGCCTCCTAGGGCAAGGCCAGGCCGTCCCCCCAACCCCGTTTGTGAATTTCAGAAGTTAGGTGAAACCCCCAAACCAGAGCCGCAGGCCGGGCTCAAGGGCAGGAACCAGAAGGCATTTTCCAAACTTTCCGTAGCTTTTAAAGGCTAGAACCCCCCCCCCCATTCCTCCCTCCTCACACCCCAAAATGCGGGTAGGTGAGCTTCGGACAGGGAAACCCAAGCCTCTCGCCCGTCCAAGGAGCTGGAAGTTGAGAAAACAAAGGAACAGGGGGGCTCTGACGTGGGCAGGGTCTGGCGGGCCTCGGGGCGCGGCTGAACTCCGCGCAGCCAACACGCAAATGCGACCTAAAAAAACCAAACCTGCTCTCCCTCTGGTCAGCCGCGGGAGGAGAGGTGCCGACAGACAGACAGACAGTCTTTCCCGAACCGAACTGCGCCCTGGACGCGGCCAGGCAGCGCCCGAGGCCTCTGGCTTCTCCCCTTGGCTCCTAGGGGCTCAGGGTGGTTTCTAAGTGGCGCCACCTGCATACATACCCTCTGCAAACCATTAGCGCAGCAGCACGCCCTCGCCGTTCCCAGCCGCGTCCTGTGCCTGCTTCACAGAAACTTTTCCATCACCACAAAGTTACCTTACCTTCCGCAATGGACGGCAGGCCGCCTGGGTAACCCCCCCCCCCGAGAGTTCCAGGCCCCCCTCACCTCCCTCCGCAGCCCATGGGGGGGGGGACACCTTAAGTTCTCTCCCCTCTCCCTCTCTCCCCCATCCCCAACCCCACCCAAACAAAAGCTATCAGATTGCAAGCGATAGCGCGTGTGGAGCGATATTGCTTATTAACTCCGCACAAAGGAAGTGGGGGGGGGGGCGCCCCATTGTGCTGTCCTCAAAGCCAAGGCCAGGGCTGCGCGCTCACAAAAAACACGCTCCTCGCTCCTCTCGCCGCCGCCGCCGCCGCCGCGGCACTGAGGGGTCCCCGTGCGGCGGCGGCGGCTGCACCCCACGTTGCCAGCACCGGCGTTGAATTGCGCGTCGGCTCCCGACCGCACACCCACCCGCGGACTCGGGTGCCGCGTGACACTCCCCCCCCCCCCCCATCCAGCCGGGCCAGGAGGCGGCGAGCGGCCACAGGATGGCTACAAAGTGGGAGGTCCCAGCGATATGGGGACTCGGGCGGGACGCGCTCCCTAGAAGCGCGTAGTTGGCTCAGGGCACCCCCACCTTCTCACCTCTTCCCACCCCCTCATCCTCCCCGGGGCTGCACGGCGGGATGCGGAGCTCGGCGGGACTGCTCCCCGCACCTCCGAGCCGCACCGCGCCGCCCTGGGAAGCCAGGGGGCGGATCGCCCGCGGCGGCGCGAGCGAAAGTGACGAGAAAGGCCACGAAGCGAAAGAGCCACGGGGCTCCCGGCGCGTCGCCAGACGGGAGGCCGCGCTGAGATGTGCGGGAAGGCGTGCTGGGGTGCGGGTCCTCTCCGCCGCCGCCGGGCCGCTCTCCACCGGGGATAACTTGCACCCCCCCCCCCATGGCCAGTGGGCTCCCCGCCACCAGACACCGCGTCTGCCCCGCCGCCAGGGCTCGGCGCGCCCGCAGGAGCGCAGTCCCCGCCGTCCGTCCGTGCGCCGCGTTGGGGCCGGGGCGGCCGCCTATCCTCCCCGCGCGCCCGGAGGGGAACGGGGTGCGGGCGGCGGGGTCCGGCCGGGCGCAAACTTTCCCGATCGGGTCCCTGCGCCTCGAGGGGCGCACCGAGCGCGTCGGGGACGCTCGGGACTTGGGGAAAGAAAGCCCCCCAAGCCCCTCTTGCAGGGGGGGGGACGCGCCGAGCCAGGCAGGGCGCGCGGGGGTCCCTGGCTCAGCGCCGAGCTCCTCTGCACCCCACCCGCCGCTCCCGCGGGGGGTAGGGAGAAAAAGGAGGGCGGGCGGTTCCAGGACCCCTCCGGTTTCGCAAACAGGGCGCAGCCAGCCCGTCGATGGGAAAGTTCCCGCGGCGGCTGCGGACGGGCGGGCGTGCGTGCGGGCGGCGGGCAGATACTCACTTTCTCCGCTCGTCGGCCAGAAGGCGAGCGCGGCGGCGACGAAGAGCAGCGCCCACAGCGAGGCCAGGGACCCCCCTCCGAGGGCGGCCTTCATCCCTGCGGCTGCGGACCGAACTCTTTCTCCAAAATAATAATTAAAAAAAATAGGGTGGGGAGGGCGAGGGAAAGTCACCGGCGCAGTCTTCGCCCCCTTTCTCCGAAGGCGAGGGCGGAGGGAACGGGACTCCCGCAGCGGAGCGGGCGGGCGGCGCGGGGGGCGCTCAGCAGCGGCCGAGGGCTGGGCGCGCTGGGGAACCCGGGGCGCACCGGGGCGAGCGCTCGGCGGCGGCGGCCTCCATTTTCAAAGCAGACAGAGAGGCGGGGGGGGGGGGGGGGCAGCTGTACCGAGAGGGGGGCCAAGCCCAAATCCGTCCCGGCTGCGGCTCCACCAACCTGACCGCGACCCCGGGGGGAGGCTGCCCGCTGCCCGAGCCCTGGCGGCCGGCGGGAAGGGGCGATGCGGTTCGCAAGCTTCGCCCGAAGTGCCGGGCGCGGCAGAGGCCGAGATGCGGAGGCAAAAATGAATGAGCGGCTCCGCTCAGGCGGATCGTGCGGGCTCGCCGCCGCCGCCTCCCTCAGAGCCGCCGCCGCGAGCCGCAGCCCGAATCCGGGGCGCACACAAAGCGGCGGGCCGCCCGCTCCGCGTCGGCCCCCGCCCGCCGCCGGCTCCGCGCGTGGGGGCTCCGGCTGAGCTGAAGGTCAAAGCCGCGACGCGCCGTGGAGCTCCCCGCCGGCGCGGGAGGGGCGTGGAGCGGGGCCGGGGGAGCGGGGCCGCGGGGCTGCAGGCACCCGCACACGGGCGCGCCGCGGGGAAGACGCGCGGGCTGCGTCCCCCCGGCTCGCCCGCCTCTCCCGAGCTCGCCCGGTGCGCTCTCGTGTCCGCAGGTTATTTCCCCCCCCCCCTTTTTTTTTTGCCTCCGCCGAGCGGAGTTGACGCCGGTAAACAAGAGCCTCAGCCTCGCCGCGCTGCTGCCGCCGCCGCCGCCGCCGCCACACACACTGGGGGCTGCGCGCTCCGGGCCGCGCACTCGCTCCCGCGCGCCCCCGGGAGCCGCCGCCGCCAGCGCCCAGGCCCCGCCCCGCCCGGCGCTCGCCAAGAGCCGGAGCCCGGATCGCGGGGACGTGCGGAGCGGAGCCGGAGCGCGCGGTGCAAGGCGGACAGGCGCCGTCCCCCCCCACCCCCCGCCCGCGCGCACCCGGACGCCCCGCTCGCTCGCTCGCTCGATCGCGCGCCCCCTCCCCGATCGCGCCCCCCCACACCCGCAAGACTCCAAAAACAATGTCTCAGGCGCCAGCCCGGTCTCGGCGGAGGAGGGGGCCGAGCGGGGAGAGGCGAAAGGGAGGGAGCGGGATGGGCGGGGAGTGCGGGGCCCGAGAGGTTCATTGAAAAACAACGGCGCGGTTGGAAAGCGCAGTTTGCCTCCTTCTTGAAAAGCGTCATTGTTTCTTGCAGCTGTTGCAGAATAAATAAAGAAGTGCGTGCATGCGGCGTTTTTCCCCCCCGCAGCCCCGCTGGGAAGCCCGGGCGAGGCGGGCGAGGCGCACCTGGGAGAAAGGAGACCCCCAAAGGCTCCCGAAGGCGAGCGCTTTCCCGCAAGGCTGGGGTGTCGCGATTGGGAAGCCCTGAGTTGTGGGGCTCCGGGGGAAGGGCGCGGCCCGTGGGGCTCGGCCTGGGGGCTCGAGGGGAGACGACCCGCAGCTGGAAGTGGGCGGGTGGGGGGGCTCAGGCTGCCCCGCGCGCCCAGGGCGCGTCCCGGCGCCGACCGCTAGGGGGCGCAGCGGGCGCCCTGGCAGGCTTGCCCTCGGCGGGTCGCCTCCCTCCCCGAGAGGAAATGTGGGGGCCCGGACTGGGGGCCCGGCGCGCTGGGTCGCGCTGGCAGGGCCTCGAGGACCCACGGCCCCTCCCTCCCCGAACGCTCCTCGCGCTGCTCGGCGCTCCACCACGTGGACGGCTGCGGGGAGCGGCCGAAGCGCGTGCGCGGGGCAGGCTGCGGGGGAGGGGGGGTCCCCCCGAGGCTAGGGGGTGTGTCCTAGGGGGCCCCAAAGACACAGGTCAGGGGGTGGAGGGGCCTTGGCCGGGGGGACCGTCTCCTGGTTGGAGTGGGGACCTTGGAACCCGCTGCACGGGCGCGTGATCAGTGGTCACGGGGGAAACCTTCCCGCACCTGCCCTGGGCCCCGCGGGCACCTCCCTGCGGCTTCCTTTGCGGGTGTGAGGGTGCAGACACCAGCACCCAGCCCAGGGCTCCTCTGGGGGGGTCCCAGAAATGTCCCCAAGGAGAGGGCTCCCCAAAGCCACAGCGCCCTGGGGCTGCGGAGACAGACGCACCAGGCCCTCCAAGGGGGAGCTGCCTCCGTGGCTGCAGAAAGGGAGTTGGAAAGTCGGGGACTGAAAAATAAAAATACAAAAGAGAGAGGAGCCCGCGTCGGTCGCCTTCCATGCGGTCGGGCTTCAGGGCGCCTGGATGTGAATAATAAATAAAAAGGGGGCTACCCCAAGTGCTGGAGTGCCAGATGGAGGTGTCTGCTCACAGCCAGGCTGTCTGTTCTAAAGAAAAGGGCTAGGGAACGGGGTCCCCGATGCAGCCCATCGTTTGGTGATTTTTTTTTTCTTTTTTTAAAATTCAGACCTGAACACAGTCAAAAGCTGTCATCATGGAGACCTGGCCTCCCCCACCCCCACTGTTTACCCTCTGGACACATTTTTAGCTCAGTTCAGGGAGTCGGTGGTATAGAAGGAAAGTCGAACTCCCCCCCCCCCCACGCCCCGTTTTTCTGAAGAGAGTTATGCATATGGGATTGCTTTTGCCTGACTGAAATTCAGCTTCATTTTCTTTTTCTTTTTTCACTAAAATGCTCCAGTTTTCGATGATCTGGACATTCACAAAGGATCTTTTTGAAAAAAGAAAAGTTACATTGTAGCCTGGGTCGTTTAAAAAAGTAGGAACTACGTGGGAATGATTAAAATTCAAGTGGACGGATTTTTAAATGTTTCTGCAGAGGGTTCCCTGCATAAGGCTGGTCTGGACAAGTACGGAGCCATCGAGCACTTAAGTGAACAGAAAAAAAAAATCAATATTCTTATATTCTCGCTACGTTTGGTGTTTAGCATTTTTAAGCATCTACTTGTAAATCCAGGCAGAAGTTTAGAGCTGACTTTTAAAAGACTAATGCTAATATAAAAACCTTTAAATGCTACACAATATAGTTTTAGTATTAGTAATAAAAACTCCCAGTTAGGGGTCCCTGAGGACAGAAGATACGTAAATTAGGAGAAATGCTTAGTGATTTTCATTGTAGGGGGGTATGTGTGTGTGTGTTTGTTTAACCAAAATACCTCTCCCTTTGTACATATTTTTTTAATGCCTGTGTATTCCTAAAATAGTAGGAAATCAGTAAGATTGAGCTACTGTACACAGGGAAGTTAGAACTCATCAGATAGCTTAATGTTGATGGGGGCGAAGACTCAAAATGGAGTTTGTCTTTCAGCTTGAACTTGATCACATGGACAAAGAAGGCGATTTTTTTTTTTTAATGATTCCACTCTTCCTGCCGCAGTCAAACTTAGTTTCTCAACCTTGGAAGAGAGTGGGGTCTTTTCTAAACCACCCCATTGACGACGCATCGAAACGTGCTGTTTGCACACAGTTTCCCCCCACTTTTCCACACGTTCTCCCCGTGAAGGCTGCGCAGTTCTCCTGCGCTCGCCCTCCCTTCAGCACCTGGCGGCTCCTTCTCATGTGTGACACGCTGTTTGCCTGAAAGCAGCTGTATGTGAGATTTATTCTGCTAAACCACCCCCTCCCCCCCAAATGCAATCTATAAGGAGGGAGAAAATATGAGGCACAGCACAACTGACAACTGACAAGTATTAGTAGAAACACAATAACGTTGTATCCTATTCCCAGAAGGCAATGCTATTCAGCAGCAACACCGAGCAGACCACAGCCACACGTAGCAGATCTTTGAAACACAATGATAAGAAAAAACAAACAACAAAAAAACTTTTTTTAAAGCAAGTTCTGAAACACTGCACAAACGACACCATTTTGATAAAGCTCTTAAAAGCAAGGAAAACAGCTTGGCCGGTGTGGCTCAGGGGTTGAGCATCAACCTAGGAACCAGGAGGTCACGGTTCGACTCCCGGTCGGGGCACAGGCCCAGGTATCAGCTCGATCCCCAGTAGGGGGCGTGCAGGAGGCAGCCCATCCATGATTCTCTCATCATTGTTTCTCTCTCTTCCTCTCTGAAATCAATTAAAAAAAAACATTTTTTTTTTTAAGAAAAGCAAGGACAACAAACACAGGTGGCAAATATTTTAAAGCATAAGAATGAAAGGCATGGTCAGATGTATTTGGGGTGTTGTGTTTTAGCTGGAGGATTCGTGAAGAAGGCAAAATCCAGCACCCTGGTCCCCTCTGGGAGGGCCGGGGGAGAAGCCCACAGGCGTGGAATACTCTTAGGAGCACGCACATTCCCAGACCGGGTGGTGTTTCCAGTTCCCATGATTGAGTTACCCTTCATACCCAACACACGTGTCATACACATCTTTGTATGTCCAACCTATGAAAGAAGAGAATAAAAAATACACAGAGTGGCCAGATGATGACGATCTCTGAACGCATAATAATCTGGCCACTCTGTGTAAAGCCTATAGAATAAAAGGCTAATATGTAAATTTTCACCTCCACCAGGAGTTCAACCAGCAGGCAGGCTGGCCAACCATCCATGTGCCCTCCCCCTGGCCAGGGTGGCTGGACCCCACCCATGTACAAATTCATGCACCGGGACTCTCTCTCTCTCTCTCTCACACACACACACACACATACACACACACACACACTGAGTGGCCAGATTATTATGCATCCAGAGATCATCAGAATAATCTGACCACTCAGTGTATAAACACACACACACACACACACACACACACACACACACGAGTGGCCAGATTATTATGCGTCCAGAGATCATCAGAATAATCTGACCACTCAGTGTATAAACACACACACACACACACACACACACACACACAAGTGGCCAGATTATTATGCATCCAGAGATCATCAGAATAATCTGACCACTCAGTGTATAAACACACACACACACACACACACACACACACACACGAGTGGCCAGATTATTATGCGTTCAGGGATCATCAGAATAATCTGACCACTCAGTGTATAAACACACACACACACACACACACACACACACACGAGTGGCCAGATTATTATGCATCCAGAGATCATCAGAATAATCTGACCACTCAGTGTATAAACACACACACACACACACACACACACACACACACACACGAGTGGCCAGATTATTATGCGTTCAGGGATCATCAGAATAATCTGACCACTCAGTGTATAAACACACACACACACACACACACACACACACACACACACACACGAGTGGCCAGATTATTATGCATCCAGAGATCATCAGAATAATCTGACCACTCAGTGTATAAACACACACACACACACACACACACACACACACACACACACACGAGTGGCCAGATTATTATGCGTTCAGGGATCATCATAACCTGGCCACCCAGTGTACATATGGAGGAAAGCCACAGACGGGACCACCCCAGTTTCCCAATGCGATGCTGCAGACTCCACACTGTCCGTGTGCGCGACTCCAAAGAACCAGGAAAATGATGGCGGGAAGGTCTGATCCTTCCGGAGACACTTCACATCCGGTCAACGCCATCCCAGACCGAACCAGATCCTGTGACAAAGGTCACGTGCACAAGTTCACCTCCCAGGTCCTGAGAGTCCCGAAGAAAGAAGGCATTATGTGAACCGTCCGGCGGTTTCCCGTGGGTGAGACAGACCTTGAGCTTATAACCCAGCAATCCCGCGCCTTGCAATGTGACCGGAAGAAAGGAAAGTACGGTCCGGCTGGCGTGGGCCAGCGGGTGAGCACCAGCCTATGAACCCGGAGGTCACGGTTCCATTCCCAATCAAGGGCACGTGCCCGGGCTGCAGGCTCGATCCCCAGTAGGGGCCATGCAGGAGGCAGCCGATCCATGATTCTCTCTCATCATGGATGTCTCTCTCTCTCTCCCTCTCCCTTCCTCTCTGAACTCAATAAATATATATATCCTATATAATAAAAGGGTAATATGCAAATCGACCGATCGGCAGAACGACCGGTCGCTATGACACACACTGATCACCAGGGGGCAGACGCTCCTCTCGGGAACCTCCCCCTGGTGGTCAGTGCACTCCAGCAGGGGGAGCTCCACGCAACTGGCAGCTGGGCTGATGGCTGGCAAGCACAGCGGAAGTGGTAGGAGTTCCTCCCGCCTCCACCGCAGCGCGAAGATGTCCAACTGACCAAGGCATCAGTTGGACATCCCCTGAGGGCTCCCGGACTGAAAAAGGGCACAGGCCTGGCTGAGAGACCCCCCCCCCCCAAGCACCCGTGAGTGCACGAATGTCGTGCACCGGGCCTCTAGTCTATATACATGTAAAAGAATGTTTCTTGTCCTGGCAGATTTGGCTCAGTGGATAGTGCTTCGGCCTTCAGACTGAAGGGTTCTAGGTTTGATTCCGGTCAAGGGCATGTGCCTTGGTTGTGGGCACATGCCCAGTACGGGGTGTGCAGGAGGCAGCTGATCGGTGTTTCTCTCTATCCTTCTCCCTTCCTTTCTGTAAAAAAGTCAATAAAATATATATATTTTTAAAAAAGAATGCTTCTTCTGTTTCCAATAGAAACAAATAGCCTGGGTTACCGTGCAGTCTTTGCTTGGTTCCCCACCTCGTGTGGCAAGAGCTCGAAGTCATCGGATGTCTGGGCAGAGACTGGGTCCACACCCTCTGGAGAAATTGTCCAAAAAAAAAAAAAAAAAAAGCACTAGGGTGGCTGGGAGGAGGCCAAGGTGGTGTCTGAGGTCCCCCCCAATTCCGGGGTCACCAGGCGTTTCAGTCCTATCTCTATGGGGCCTGCTGTGTGTAGGGGCCAGTGAAGGAGCTTGAGCAACGATCCCCTTCAACAACGAAGATGCATCTGTTTCATGAGATGGCACTGACTTTTTTTTTCTGTCACAGAAACCCCAATGAAATCGCTCCCGGAAGAGGTGCGAGGCCTGGTTCCAACAGGCCACAAAGTCAAGTTGGGAGGCCGGGGGTTGCTTTCAAACCCACTGCACAGAGGGAGATGGTTGCAGCAGGTGGGAGACAGGCAGAGGCTAAGACCACGTGTGCTGGTGGGTTAGCGGCAAATGTGCCACATAGGCTGCGGGGGATTGTGGGAGGAGCCTGATTCGTAAAGCTTGTCAATTTCCCTTGTATAAATAGCCTACAGTGGCTAATTCTTTTTTTAATAATGCATTTTCATTGATTTCAGAGAGGGAGAGAGAGAGAGATAGAAACATCCTAATAAAAGAGAAACATGCAAATTGACCGTACCTCTGCTATACCCACAAGCTACACCCACCGGCCAATCAGGATAGAGTATGCAAATTATCCCAACCAAGATGGCGGTTACTTTGCATATCCAGATGCAGAGTGAAGACTGAAGACAGTGTAGAAGGAAGCCAAGCGCTGCAGAAGGGAGTGAAACCGTGGAGAAGCAAGAGGGGAGGCGGAGAAGGGAGGGAAGCAGGCGGGGCAGCGGAGAAGGCTGAAGGAAGCCCTATTCTTGCAGGAATCTTCCTACAACGGGCCTCTAGTCGATGATAAGAGAGAATCATTAATGAGCTGCCTCCTGCATGCCCCCTACTGACTGGGAATGGAACTGTGACCGCCTGGTCTCCCACCTGACACCCAACCACTGAGCCAGGGCAGCTGAGCCGTTCCATTTTGTTTTGTTTTGTTTTTGAGTTCTTCCTTCTTTTCTGGCACTACAAGACACTCCCGGCTCACCTCACATCTCCTGCCCCGGTCCTAGAATCGGTCATTTCACCAAAAGCCCTGGTTCCTTCTCTGAGGAACCAAAATCTGGGTGCGAGTGTGCTATTGTCCCTGGGGTGTCATTGCTTCCACGGCCCCCTCAGCTGTCTGAGCAAGAAAACGCGTGTGTGGAGTGGCCTGTGTGTTTGCTCGTGTCTGTGTCTAGATTTAATGACACATGACATCACGCTGGAGTCTCCTCCTGCGTCCCCATCCATGCCGGGGCCATCCCGACCTCCGCTCCAACGGAGACACCTGCGTGTCCCCACCTGCCACCCATTTACCTATTGCTCCACTTGTAATTTTTTTTAAATATGTTTTTATTGATTCCAGAGAGGAAGGGAAAGGGAGAGAGAGAGAGAAACATCCATGATGGTGCTCGCTTCGGCAGAAAAAAAAAAAAAAAAGGAAAGAAATATCCATGATGACAGGGAATCATGGATCTGGCTGCCTCCTGCACGCCCCCTACTGGGGATCGAGCCCATAACCCAGGCATGTGCCCTTGACCGGAATCGAACCGGGAACCTTTCAGTCCACAGACCAACACTCTATCCACTTGAGCCAAACCAGCTAGGGCTAAAAATAATTTTTAAAATATATCGGTATTGATTTCAAAGAGGAATGGAGAAGGAGATAGAACCATCAATGATGACAGAGGATCACGGATCAGCTGCCTCCTGCACGCCCCCTACTGGGGATGGAGCCCGAAGCCCAGGCCTGTGCCCCGACCGGGAATCAAACCGTGACCTCCTGGTTCACAGGTCGATGCTCAACCGCTGAGCCACACCGGCCGAGCACAGAACTTTCTTTGCCGGACAGAATCCTAGAGGGCCAAGCCTAGACTTCTGCATCTCAGCAAGAGCCCCGGTGATCTCGGTGCTGGTCTGCCGGCTCTGGAGAAGCTGGAATGAGCCGAAATGAGCAAAGCCCCTGGCAAACAGGAGGAGGAGGGACAGCATCTGAGGGTCACCCCGCGCTGACATTCCCGAGTGAGAGGCACTTAGCGGCCCCCTTGCCCAACTCCTCACTCTGACCGACGAGGCTGTCATAAACATCCTCGTTACAACGCGGGTTACGCCGCAGGCACGTTGTCTAACTCCCCGTTGGCCAAGAGGGGGAAGGATGTGGGCAGAACGGGGCAGTGAGGTTGGCTCCTGTGTCATGTTCCCCAACGTGTTACTGTTTTGAAGCGCAAGCTTCAGCCATGAACGGAGGGAGCCCTGAGCTGGACACGGACAGAAATGTCTGTCTTCAGAGCCAAGAGTGACAGGGGCGGTAGCTTCAAGGGCCACCGTGATGACCTGCTGATGGGAGGAGTCCAGATGAAGAAAACAAGAACTCGGAAGCACTTCCACCCGTATTAAAGCAATGCGATCACACACACACACACACACACACACACACACACACACACACAAAAGGCTATTCCATACTAGGGCCCTGCAGGGGTGGGCAAAAGTAGGCTTACAGCCCTGGCTCAGGAACCAGGAGGACACGGTTCGGCTCCCGGTCAGGGCACATGCCCGGGGTTGCACTGTGGTTCCATCCCCAGGAGGGGGCGTGTGGGAGGCAGCCAATCCATGATTCTCTCTCATCACTAATGATTCTAACTCTCCCTCCTCTCTGAAATCCTATATAATAAAGAACTAATATGCTGATTAGACCGGACGGCTACCGGAACAACTGTCCGGACAACCTTCCAGATAAAGCCGGGTCCATGAGAGCCGGGGCATCCGGGGTTAGGAGTTGTGGTTAGAAGCAATCAGGTGAGTGGTTAGAGGTGATCAGGCAGGCAGGCAGAAGCAGTTAGGGGTGATCAGGCAGGCAGGCGAATGGTTAAGGATGATGAGGCTGGCAGGCGACTGGTTAGGAGCCAGCAGTCCCGAATTGCGAGAGGGATGTCCGACTGTCAGTTTAGGACCAATCCTGCAGGAATCTGCAGGGCCTAAACCGGCAGTTGGACATCCGCCCGAGGGGTCCTGGATGGCAAGAGCATTCAGGATGGGCTGAGGAACTCTCCTTTTCCCCCACCCTCATGCATGAATTTTGTGCATCGGGCCTCTGGTCAATACACACACACACACACACACACACACACACTAGAGACCCGTTGCAGGAAGATTCCTGCAAGAATAGAGTTTCCTGTGGCCTGAACAAAGCTTCCTCCCTTCTCTGCTGCCTCGCTCCCTTCTCCACTACCTCGCTCTCTCCCATCTCCTCTGCCCTGCTCCCTCCCTTCTCCCCATCCCCGCTTGCTTACTTCTCCGCAGCTTTGCTCCCTTCTGCAGTGCTTGGCTCCCTTCTATGGCAGCCTTCTGCATACAGACATGCAAATTAACTGCCATCTTGGCTGGGTTAATTTGCATACTCACTCTGATTGGCTGGTGGGCGTGGCTTGAGGGCATAGCGAGGGTAGGTCAATTTGCATATTGCTCTTTTATTAGATAGAATATGTATGTATTTATTTAAGTAAGCTTACAGTTGTTCATGTGGAAAAAGGCAGGAAGGTCATGATGATTAAGTTTAGTTTTATTAACTCCAAAGAATGGCGCAGTGGCGCAATAAACCTCCTTTGCCCACCTCTATATTGTACACTTTTATGCAGGTAGTTTCTGCGACGGGACACCCACAGCTCCCTGACCAAGAAGGAAGGGGTCACAGAGGACTGGCATCTGGAACTCCAGGGGCAAATCTCATCGGTGGGTTAACTGTGCTATGGTTGTTTTTTTTAATACTTTTGTTTCTGTTAGTTCCTGCATGACAAGATTCCACAGTTGTTGAGTGTTTGCCCCATAAGACTTGCTAATTTTTTAAAAATATTTTTTATTGATTTCAGAGACAAAGGGGGGGAGAGGAGGGGGAGAGAAAGAGAGAGAGAGAGAGAGAGAGGAGAAAGAGAGAGAGGAGAAAGAGAGAGAGGAGAGAGAAGAAGAGAGAAAAAGAGAGAGAGAGAGAGAGAGAGAGAGAGAGAGAGAGGAAAGAGAGGAAGGGAGGGAGAGAAAGAAAGAAGCATTAATGATAAGGGAGAATCAAGGACCAGCTGCCTCCTGCACGCCCCCTACTGGGGATGAAGCCCGAAAACCGGGCGTGTGCCCTGACCGGGAATCAAACCCTGACCTCCTGGTTCTTAGGTAGACGCTAAACCACTGAGCCACCCCGGCTGGGCCAGACGTGCGATTTTTAGTGGAGGAATGTGCACCTCTCTCCTGAAGTGTGTGTGTATGAGTTTCTCTGGAGTATGCACAGGGAAGGTACCTCTTCAGCTACCCTAGATTTTCCGAAATTACCCGTCAACATGGCTCCCCAAAGTCACACCTTCCCGGGAGAGGACAGTGTTTGCTGTCTGCTTCCGTGCCTGGACCCGATGCTGTCAGACCCCATTTTTACGAATTCCACGCGTACAAAATGCCTCCTCGGAGCCGTTTCCACTCGCATTTCTCCCGCAGCTTGCGGAGCTGAGAGAATCGTCCTGTGCTCACCGGCCATTCCAACTTCCTCTGCTGACTGTTACCGTGGAATGCCTTGTCAATTTTTTTTCTTCTTTTTTTAAAAAAATATATTTTATTGATTTTCACAGAGAGGAAGGGAGAGGGATAGAGAGTTAGAAACATCAATGAGAGAGAAACATCGATCAGCTGCCTCCTGCACATTCCCTACTGGGGATGTGCCCACAACCAAGGTACACGCCCTTGACCAAAATCAAACCTGGGACCCTTCAGCCCTCAGGCCAACACTCTATCCACTAAGCCAAACCAGTTAGGACTGCCTTATCAACTTTTAAGATGGATTCTTTGGTCTCTTATTGATTTAGAGGAATTCTTTAGGCATTCTAAATAGGAATCCTTTGCCTGTTAAATTTCTACTTTCTAAATATATTTTTTTTATTGATTTCAGAGAGGAAGGAAAGAGATAGAAACATCAATGATGAGAGAGAATCGTTGATTGGCTGCCTCAATTTCTACTTTTATTTTCTACCTCTCAAAGTCCCCACTCTCTCTATGAGTCTATTTTTTTTATGTTTCTGATCAACTATAAAAAAACACATATATTTTATGAAATAGGTCCTAGATGCCTGTGGTTTTATTTTATTTTGTTTTTTTTTTAATATCTTTATTGATTTCAGAGAGTAAGGAAGAGGGAGAGAGAGAGAGAGAAACGTCAATGATGAGAGAGAATCGTGGACGGGCTGCGTTAGATTATACAATTAAGTTGCACAACTGGAAAGGTTTGAAACTCAGATGTCTATCCAATTTCTGATTTTCCTATCCATGCTTTATCCATTCTCTTATTTATGGAAACATCTCTGTGTGTGCAAGAGTTTTCAAAGCAGACAAAGGGATAGCCCCCGTCTTGAAAACTGTTGGCCAAATTTACTTGTTTTGCCCAGCTTAATAAGATTTTTATGGGGAAAACGAAAAAGGTTAAACATCACGTTTGAGTGGGATCTTCTGTTGATGTCTTAAGCTCAAGAGAAAACAATACGCTTTATTAAATCCCAGGGTCCTCATTTTTAAAAGTCAAGTCACAAGCAATCAATCATGCTCTTCCGACAAGTTACCTAAGAAAAACCTCCTTAGAAATAAACGGAATTGAATTTCAGAATAAATTTTAAAAAGTGACACTCTGATTTCTCTCTTTTTATTTTTATTTTTTTAATTATTTTTTATTGATTTTTTGCAGTATAATAGTAGTACATGTTTTCCTTTCCCCCTCCCCCTTATCCTCCCCCCAGCCTCCCCCACCCCCCAGCACATATTCCCAGCTTCCCCCCCTCCCCGCCCCAGTGTCTTTCATTCATTGGTTATGTTCATATGCATGCATACAAGTCCTTCCGTTGATCTCCCCCCGCATCTGCCTCCCATCCACCCAAGCCTCCCCCTGTAGCTTGACAGCCTGTTCAAGGCCATTCTGCCTCTATATCAATCACTCTCCCCTGTTTCTTTTCTTCAAAAATATCTTGCCTCTGCATACTAGAAATAAATGTATAAGAACAAAAAGTGTTTCAGTCTCGGTTTCAATGTCCAACTTTTCTGAGACCCAGTTTCAGTGTCAAATAATTCATTATGTGTATAAGTCAGCAATGGTATCCAGATGGTGGACATATCGTGTCAATGCAAGATCCATCCTCTCTGGTTTGGTCCTGGGCTGCCTGCAGACATGCACAGCTGCTGACTGCTAGCATGGCAAGGTGTCGTCAGTGTCCCCCATCTCTGGACCGTCCTCGTGACTGGAACAGATCCATCAGTTCCTCACCGTCACAGGAACCCACATGGTCTTGGAGTTGTTCTCTGTAAACACACAAACACATTCTCGACCAAAAGTTAACAAAGGGATCCTCTATGCAAAATAGACTTGGGATTCTTTTTAATTTTTGCCTAAATGATTTTTCTTTGGCTTATTTTGACACCATGTGTGTTTTTTCATGGGTGTCCTGCAATTGTTTTTACAAATGGAATTTACTTTACTGGAGTAAGAATTTTCTAGATGTATTTTACTTACTCGATATTTTTTTTTTCCCTTACATGATATTACCCCCGCTGTCCCCTCCCCTTTTTTGATTAATGGGGACTTTTGGAAATTTTATATTGCAGTCTTGATAATTTTAAATTTTAATTTTTGCACACAAAGTGACTGCTTTAGGTTCTTTGGTTGTTAGGCAGTTTTACAGTGAGATGAACTACTAATAGATTTTTTAGTTAATGTTTTAGGAAAAGCTTTTTGTCCAGTACACTATAATTTTCTTGAGTATTCTCATATTTCACTTGGCCAATTTAAATTAATCTGAAAACTTGATTACTATTTTCCTGTCAATTTTAATACTCAAGCAGAAATCTTAGTTTACCCTGTGAATACTAGTGGAAAGGAATATTTGCAATTTTGAGTAGGTCCCGAGCATTCCTGGTAATAGACTGAATTTAGATATAGAGCAGCTATTGCTGGCCGGGTCTCTGTCTGCCACCTGGGTCCCCGTATGAGTTGTGTGTGTGGGGCGAAGCAGCCATGGGGGTAGGAGACCTCCCTTAGGAGGGTTGAGAATTCAAACCCCTGCAAGGTTTGTGGATGAGGGTCTGTGCCCCACCTCTGTTGACCTTTTAGTTCTCTCCTGTTGGCCCCTCTGCGACTGTGCCTGTCTTAGGTTGTTCCTTCCCTGAGGAATCTTACCCGTCTCTGGCTAACCAGCCATCCTCCGGGGCCAAACAGGGTGATGTGAGGTTCAATTCTGTCTCCTTTGTAGTCTATGCCCCCCTGTGGCCTCCACGTCCAGTACCTGCCTTGGGGTCCCCTCACCTGCTGGCAGGGTCCCGGTACTGATCACATATCTCGGGGGACCCAGGTTTCTTCTCCAGAGAGGGCCCAGCTCACACCATTGGTCGAGATGCAGATCCATGGTGCCAGCTGCCCAAAGGCTTCAGCCACAGCTGGAACTGAAAACTCTGGCATCAGCTGTGTGTATTTGGATAGTAACAAGAAGGTCCCTCTTGGCAGAAAGGGCAAGAAGGGCCAATATAGAATGCTCGGATCCCTTCCCAGTGCCTTAATTTCTTCTGAAAGGGATTAATTTATTTCCTATCCTTTTTTAAGTTGCTGCCCACCATTCAAAGAATTAGTTTGTAAGTTTATTTTGGGATAATTGTATAATATGCTGTTGTCAAATATCAAATATTATAATGACATTGTAGAATAATATCATGTAAGGGTATTATGGTGTCATGGGAGGTTAAGGAAGGCCTAGCCTAAGGACTGGTCTCCATAGGATATGATAAGCTCTAGGCCATGTCAATTCAATGTCAGACTAGCTGCCATTTTTTAATAATTTTATATAAACTTTGTCAGGGATGTAAAAACACAAATCACTTACCTCAGTTCAAGAGTTCAAGTATATTGACTTTTCCACTTACTCTCACTACCTGCCACTCACCCTGAGGTTTGACATTCTGATGGACTTTTCTCAGTCTCTGGATCCATTCTTGTTCATCAGTCTATGTCATTGATTGTATTCCTCAAATGAGTGAGATCATGTGATATTTGTCTTTCTCTGCCTGGCTAATTTCACTTAGCATAATGCTCTCCAAATCCATCCATGTTGTTACAAATGGTAGGAGCTCCTTCTTTTTTTCCGCGGCGTAGTATTCCATTGTGTAAATGTACCATAGTTTTTTAATCCACTCATCTGCTGATGGGCACTTCGGCTGTTTCCAAATCTTAGCTATGGTAAATTGTGCTGCTATGAACATAGGGGTACATATATCCTTTCTAATTCGCCTTTCTAATTTCTTGGGGTATATTCCTAGAAGTGGGATCACTGGGTCGAATGGGAGCTCCATTTTTAGTTTTTTGAGGAATCTCCATACTGTTCTCCACAGTGGCTGTACTAGTCTACAATCCCACCAGCAGTGCACGAGAGTTCCTTTTTCTCCGCATCCTCGCCAGCACTTGTCGTTTGTTGATTTGTTGATGTAAGCCATTCTGATAGGTGTGAGATGGTACCGCATAGTCGTTTTGATTTGCATCTCTCGGATAATTAGTGACTTTGAGCAAGTTTTCATATGTCTCTGGGCCTTCCTTTTGTCTTCTTTCGTGAAGATTCTATTTAGGTCTGTTGCCCATTTTTTTATTGGATCATTTGTCCTCCTTTTATTGAGTTGGGTGAGTTGCCTGTAGATGCTTGAGATTAAACCTTTATCACTAATAACATTTGCAAATATGTTCTCCCATACAGTGGGTTTTCTTGTTGTTTTCTTGATGGTTTCTTTAGCTGTGCAAAAGCTTTTGATTTTGATGTAGTCCCATTTGTTTATTTTCTCTTTAGCTTCCATTGCCCTCGGAGCAGTATCATCAAAGAAGTTCTTTTGGCATATGTCTGAGATTTTTCTTCCTGTAGATTCCTCTAATATTTTTATGGTTTCCTGTCTTACGTTTAAGTCCTGTATCCATTTTGAGTTTATTTTTGTGTATGGTGTAAGTTGGTGCTCTAGTTTCATTTTTTTGCATGTATCTGTCCAATTTTCCCAACACCATTTATTGAAGAGACTGTCTTGACTCCATTTTATGTTCCTGCCTCCTTTGTCAAATATTAATTGAGCATAGTGGTTTGGGTTGATATCCGGATTCTCTATTCTATTCCATTGATCTATATATCTGTTCTTGTGCCAGTACCAGGCTGTTTTAAGAACAGTAGCCTTGTAATACAGCTTGAAATCTGGTAAGGAAATCCCACCGACTTTGTGCTTCTTTCTCAGGATTGCTGTGGCTATTCGGGGCCTTTTTTTGTTCCAGATGAATTTTTGGAGAGTTCTTTCTAGGTCTTCTCTGAAGTATGCCATTGGTATTTTAATGGGGAGTGCATTAAATTTATAGATTGCTTTGGGTAGTATGGACATTTTAATTATGTTGATTCTCCCAATCCACGAACATGGAATGTTCTTCCACCTGTTTACATCTTCCTCTATCTCTTTTTTCAGTGTCCTGTAGTTTTCCACAAATAGATCTTTTACCTCCTTAGTTAAGTTTATTCCTAGGTATCTTAATTTTTTTGGTGTGATGGTAAATGGGATTGCTTTTTTAGTCTCTCTTTCTGTAGGTTCACTATTAGTGTATAGAAATGCCATAGATTTCTTGGCATTAATTTTGTAGCCTGCTACATTGCTGAACTCATTTATTAAATCTACTAACTTTTTTATGGAGTCTTTCGGGTTTTTTTATGTACAATATCATGTCATCTGCAAATAAGGATAGCTTAACTTCTTCTTTTCCAATTTGGATGCCTTTTATTTCTTCTTCTTGTCTAATTGCAATGGCTAATACTTCCAGTACTATGTTGAACAGGAGTGGTGAAAGTGGGCAACCCTGTCTTGTTCCTGTTCTTAGGGGGAATGGTTGTAGTTTTTGCCCATTGAGTATGATGTATGCTGTGGGTTTATCATATATGGCTTTTATTATGTTGAGGTATGATCCTTCTATTCCTACCTTATTGAGAGTTTTTATTAAGAAAGGATGTTGGATTTTGTCAAATGCTTTTTCTGCATCAATTGATATGACTATGTGATTTTTATCTCTCAATTTGTTTATGTGATGTATCACATTTATTGATTTGCGGATATTGTACCATCCTTGCATTCCTGGGATAAATCCTACTTGGTCGTGGTGTATGATCTTTCTGATGTACTGCTGGATCCGATTTGCTAGAATTTTATTGAGGATTTTGGCATCTATATTCATGAGGGATATTGGCCTGTAATTCTCTTTCATTGTGTCGTCTTTATCTGGTTTTGGTATTAGGGTGATGCTAGCTTCATAGAAGGAGTTTGGAAGTGTTCCATCCTCTTGAATTTTCTGGAATAGTCTAAGGAGTATAGGTTTTAGTTCTTCCTTGAATGTTCGGTAAAACTCCCCTGTGAAGCCGTCTGGCCCTGGGCTTTTGTTTGCTGGAAGCTTTATGATGACTGCTTCAATTTCTTCCACAGTTATTGGTCTATTGAGTTGTTTAGATTCTTCTTGATTGAGTTTTGGGAGGTTATATTTTTCTAGAAACATATCCATTTCCTCCAGGTTGTCCAGTTTGTTGGAGTAGAGTTGTTCATAGTATTTTTTAACAATCCTTTGTATTTCAATGGGGTCTGTTGTTATTTCACCTCTTTCATTTCTGATTTTATTTATTAGGGTCCTCTCTCTTTGCTTCTTGGTGAGTCTGGCTAGAGGTTCATCAATCTTGTTTATCCTTTCAAAGAACCAGCTCTTGGTTTCGTTGATCTTCTGTATTGTTTCTTTGGTCTCTATGTCATTTATTTCTGCTCTGATCTTTATTATTTCCTTCCTTCTGCTTACACTAGGCTTTTCTTGTTGCTTTCTTTCTAACTCTTTGAGTTGTTGGGTTAGATAATTTATTGCTGCTGTTCCTTGTTTTTTGTAGTAGGATTGTAGAGCTATGAACTTCCCTCTCAGAACTGCTTTCACTGTGTCCCATAGATTTTGGATTGTTGTGCTATCATTGTCATTTGTTTCCATGATGTTTTCTATCTCTTCCTTAATCTCTCTAGTAACCCAGTCATAGTTTAATAGCATGCTGTTCAGTCTCCATGTGTTCGATTTCTTTGGATTGTTTCTATTGTAGTTGATTTCCAGCTTTATGCCACTGTGATCTGAGAATATACTTGATATGATTTCTATCTTCTTGAATTTGGAGAGACTTTGCCTATGTCCCAACACATGGTCTATCTTTGAGAATGACCCATGGGCACTTGAAAAGAATGTATATTCTGTGGCTTTGGGGTGAAATGATCTGAAGATGTCAATTAATTCCATCTGGTCTAGTGAGTCATTGAGAATTGATGTTTCTTTACTGATTTTTTGTTTAGAGGATCTGTCCAATGGTGATAATGGGGTATTAAAGTCTCCTACTATGATTGTATTGCTGTCGATCTCTCCCTTGATGTCCTCTAGGAGTTTTTGTATATATTTGGGTGCTCCTGTATTGGGTGCGTATATGTTTACAAGAGTTATTTCTTCTTGTTGAATTGCTCCCTTTAGTATTATGAAGTGTCCCTCTTTATCTCTTGTTATGTCCTTCACTTTGAGATCTAATTTGTCAGATATAAGTATGGCTACCCCAGCTTTTTTTTCATTTCCATTCGCCTGAATAACTTTTTTCCAACCTTTCATCCTCAGTCTGTGTGCATCTTTTTTTCGGAGGTGGGTTTCTTGTAGACAGCAGATACATGGGTTGTGTTTTCTTATCCAGTCTATTACCCTATGTCTTTTGATTGGAGCATTTAAACCGTTTACATTTAAAGTTATTATTGATAGGTGCTTATATGTTGCCATTTTTGTTCTTTGCCCCTGTGTTCCTTCTTCGCTTCCTATTTCTTTTTACAGCAGATCCTTTAGCATTTCTTGCATTGCTGGTTTGGTGGTGACGAATTCCCTTAGTCCTTTTTTATCTGTGAAGCTCCTGATTTGACCTTCAATTTTGATTGAGAGTCTTGCTGGGTACAGTATTCTAGGATTCAGACCCTTCCTTTGCATGACTTTGTAGATTTCATTCCACTGCCTTCTGGCCTGATAGGTTTCTGTTGAGAGATCACTTGTTAGTCTGATGGGTGTTCCTTTGTAGGTGACTTTCTGTCTCTCTCTGGCAGCTTTTAAGATTCTTACTTTGTCATTGGTGTTTGCCAATTTAATTATAATGTGCCTTGGCGTAGGTCTTTTAGGGTTTATTTTGCTTGGGACTCTGTGAGCTTCTTGGATTTGTGTGGGTTTTTCCTTTCCTATACCAGGAAAGTTTTCTGTCATTATTTCTTCCAACAGGTTTTCTATTCCTTGCTCAGTTTCCTGTCCTTCTGGAAGCCCAATTATACGGATGTTGTTTTGTTTCATGTTGTCCCATAGTTCTCTTAGGCTCTCCTCCTGCTTTTTAATTTTTTTTTCTAGAAGGTGCTCTACTTGGTTATTTTTTCCTACCTGGTCTTCTAGCTCACTGATGCGATCCTCTGCTTCTTCTAGTCTACTCTTAATACTTTCTATTGAGTTCTTTACTTCAGCAATGTCATTTTTCATTTCTTCATGGCTCTTCATCATTTCTTCCTGGGTCTTCCTCATTTCCTCTTGGTTCTTACTCATATTATCAAATTTATCTTCCATTCTTTTCAGCCACCTTATGACCATTTCTCTGAATTCTTTCTCTGACAGGTTGTTAACTTCCATTTCGTTTACCTCCTTTTCTGGCGAGCCTTGCTTTTCTTTCATATGTGGGCTATTTCTTTGTCTTCCCATGGTCTCTCTTCTCTGTGTATGTGGTTATGTAGTTCTCACTCTCCTGTGTTGATTTTTAAAGGCACAAAATACAACACAACCAGGTGCAACGCACCAGGCACTGAACCAGAATGTAGTCAAAGTAATTGTAATTCCAAATAAAGGTGACCGCCAGAGAAAGGCAAATTTGGTGATAGGTGGGAAAAAAGAAACAGAACCTCCCCCAGACCCACACAGACACTCACACACCCACACTCACACAAAAAAGAAAGAGACCCCCCCAAACACATACACTCACAAAAAAGAAAGACAGGAATGCCAAAATGATAATGGGAAAAGGGGGAGAAGAAAAAAAGAAATAAAAGGAGTAAATTATAAATGTGGGGTGAAAACTCCTATAGGATAGCCCCTAATCCGAACCAAAACCTGCAACAAGTACTTGGAGATTGATACAAATTACATACAACTACTAATATCAAGAGAGGTGAGGGAACACAGAAGCAAAAATCTATCTCAAAAACAATGCAGATGAGGACAACAAAACAAGAAACAACACCAAAAATAAAAATAACCCCCCCCTACAAGACAAACCAAAATAACAGAATAAGCAAATCAATCTCATAAACCTGCTTAAAAAATCAATATAATCAACAGTCAAGTAAACAACAACAACAGGACAGGGCTAAAAACACTTTAAGATAGTGAAGTCAGAGAAGCTAGAGGTATGTATGCGCTTGGATTAGGTGGTTAGAGATTAGATATATCAGTGGGGTGAAATTTTAACAGGGGGTAAGGGGAAAGAATTAGGTAAATCTAAATCGGGAAAAGTGTAAGGGAAACAAGGCACTAAATAGGGAAAGGTTAGCCAGAGAGTGGTGGTATAAAGGTGAAGTTGAGGTAGAGTAAAAGATACTAAAGTGTAGATGAAAATAGACTGTATTCCCAAGGTCGAAGAGAAGATATAATCAATTCCCTGTCACATAAGAGTCAATTTGTGATTTGGCCCCTGGGTGGCAGTGTTTCTAGATTGACTTCTGGGTCTATTGGTCCTCTTTATCCTGAACTAAACAATACTGCCTCTCTAATGGTGACTGCTGTTTTAGCAGCCAGAACCCTCCCAAAATCTTCCGGGCTTCCCCCCTCTGTCAGGTCCAAACTGATTGCGCTCCAGGGATCAACTCTGCCACCAGCTCCAAGGGCCCTCTCCCACGTTCACCAGCTTCAACAGCCACAGATTCTATTTCAGGTGCAGATCTCCAGGTTTTGAGTTCCAAGGTGCAGATCTCCCAGACTGCCAGCCCCCTCAGTTTCGCGCCCAAAGTACCCCCAGGGAAATCTGACCTTTCCTTGCTGGAGTTTAGAGCTCCCTGGGCTCTGAGCGCCACCTGGTCGCCGGTGCTCCGGGAGCCCCAGAGGTCCCGCCGGTACCGCGAACGGCAGCTGTATGTTTTCCGGCTCCTCTCGTTCAAGATGTCGTGGTCCGCCTCCGCTCGCCTCCTCGCGCAGTTGGCTCAGGGAGAGAACCCAGCAGTACTGGGGCTGCTCAGGCTAGGGAGGCCAGCCCAGCAGTCCTCTATCTTCTCCTGGAGCACAGCTGTCCCCCTAGTCGCCGACAAATGCTCCCTGCGCGACTCTCAGCTGCTCCCTCCCTCTACCCTGTGAGCAGACTCAGATCAAATCCCTCCGTTCCGCCGCCATTTTTTTTTCTCCTCTCTCTCTTTTTATTTTTAACACGAGGTGATTTTTTTCCCCCTTATTGTACTCGAAGGTCTCTTCTTTTTAAAATGTATTTGTATGGATTTCAGAGAGGAAGGGAGAGCGAGAGAGATGTGCCTCCCGCACACCCCGCACTGGGGACGGAGCTAACCCCGACCTCCTGGTTCCTCGGCTGACACCCAACCACTGGGCCCCGCCGGCCGAGCCGATCTTGTTAACTGAGACCCCTGACCCCTAAATGAAGACGTGGCGTTTTTCCTGGGTCTGAAACCCTGTGGACACGGGAGGCCGAAACCGGGGTGTTGGCCAGAGATCCCAATACAGCAGATGCCATGCCTTTCTCCCAAGAGAATGAAGCATCACCGAACCTCTTTTAGCAGCTGGCCTCGAGGTGCTTGGCATAGGCAGCGTTTTTCTTTTTACAGATATTTAGATAAATTCAACTCCTATCGCCATTCTTTAGGTTTCTCTAGCTCTGTAGTTCGCAAACTGCGGCTCGCGAGCCACATGCGGCTCTTCGGCCCCTTGAGCGTGGCTCTCCCACAAAACACCACGGTCCGGGCGAGTCTGTGTTGAAGAAGCGGCGTTAGAAGAAGTTTAAGTTTACAAAATGTGGCTCTCAGAAGAAACTTCCATCGCCGTCCTGTTGGTGTTTGGCTCTGTGGACTGATGAGTTTGCCGGCCACTGGCTCTAGCTGTTTGTGGGCACGAGGCAAACACCGAACATTTTAAGGCATCCCATGTCCCAGATCACAGATGGCACTGTCCCTATAGAAGGGTCCCCTCCTACGCCATATTCTTGAGAGCTGAATCATATTGCGATTCTCTCTCTCTACTTCTTCTCTGAAGTCACTAAAAAAATATATTTTTTAGCCAAACCAGTTTGGCTCAGTGGATAGAGCGTCGGCCCGCGGACTGAAAGGTCCCAGGTTCGATTCCGGTCAAAGGCATGTACCTTGGTTGCGGGCACATCCCCAGTGGGGGGTGTGCAAGAGGCAGCTGATCGATGTTTCTCTCTCATCGATGTTTCTGACTTTCTATCCCTCTCCCTTCCTTTCTGTGAAAAATCAATAAAATATATTTATATATATTTTTAAAAAATAAAATGTCATTTTTGTCTGATAAAAAAAAACAACACAAAAACCCACAGATTCTTTAAAAACGAATCTCAGAACCACTATATGACCCAGCAACTCCACTCCTAGGAATATACTCCAAAAGGATTGAAAGCAAAGACTTGAAGAGATATTTGTACACCCATACCCATGGCACCGTGATTCACAACATCGGTCTCTTACCCGACGGCTAAACACACTGTGGTCCATCCATGTAACAGGATGCAACTCCGCCTTTAAAAGGAAGGCATCCTGCCCGGCCCGTGTACCTCAGTGGTTGAGCGTCAACCTATGAACCAGGAGGTCAGGGTTCGATTCCCGGTCAGGACACACGTCCGGGTTGTGGGCTCCATCCCCAGCAGGGGGCGTGCAGGAGACAGCCGATCCTTAATTCTCTCTCATCATGGATGTTTCCCTCCCTTCCTCTCTGAAACCAATAAAGAGGAGGAAATTCTGACACCTGCTACACCATGAATCAACGAAGTGAAATAAAACAGATAGGAAAGGGGAAACGTTGTGTGATTCCACTCCTGTGAAACGGCTAGAACGTGCACATTCTACAGACACAGAGAGTGCATCAAAGCTGACCAGGGTGTGGAAGGAGAGAGGGATGGGGAGCTACTGATTCATGTACACAGAGTACCTGTTTGGAGAAAATGAAAACGTTTTGGGAATAATGACTACATAACACTGTGGGTGTGATTAACGCCAGTGAATTGTACACTTAAAAATGGTTACCATGGGCCCAGCCCTCCGTGACTGAGCGTCGACCTAGGAACCAGGAGGTCACGGTTCGATTCCCGCTCAGAGCACAGGCCCGGGTTACAGGCTCCATCCCCAGTAGGGGACGTGCAGGAGGCAGGCGAGCCATGATTCTCATCATTGATGTTTCTCTCTTTCTCTCTCTCTCTCCTTTTCTCTCTGAAATCAATAAAAAATATATATTTCAAAAAAAAAAAAAAACCTCCTTGGAGCAAGCCAGAATTGCCGGCAAAAGATGCCAACTCTCTCCCACGTGCCCCTAGAATGAAACACACACACACACACATCAATAAGAGAGTGGAAGGAGGTGTTGTTTTTGATTGAAATGTTTGTTTTACTCTTTAAGCAAAAATATCATAAAGAGCCCTAACCGGTGTGGCTCAGTGGATAGAGCGTCGGCCTGCAGACTCAAGGGTCCGGGTTCGATTCCGGTCAAGGGCATGTACTTTGGTTGCGGGCACATCCTGGGTGGGGGGTGTGCAGGAGACAGCTGATCGATATTTCTCTCTCATCCATGTTTCTAACTCTTTCTCCTGCTCCCTTCCTCTCTGTAAAAAATCAATAAACTATATTTAATATATATATATATATATAAAGATATGTCATTAAATATTCCATTAACCGACACCAGAAATAACAACCTTGACATTGACCTAAGACGAGTACCAACCAATAAAGAAGGCTTCATTCAGGTTGCCTGACTAACCCCCACTTCCTTCCTGAGGGCTTCTGCTCCGGGAAAAATGTCCGCGGGGTGAGAATGACAGAAGCAGCCCAGATCTGGATCAGAAGTGATGTTCTCCTGAAACCGGTTTGGCTCAGTGGATAGAGCCTCGGCCTGCGGACTGAAAGGTCCCAGGTTCGATTCCTGTCAAGGGCATGTACCTTGGCTGCAGGCACATCCCCAGTGGGGGGTGTGCAGGAGGCAGCTGATTGACGTTTCTCTCTCATCGATGTTTCTGACTCTCTATCCTTCTCCCTTCCTCTCTGTAAAAAAATCAATAAAATCTTTTTTTTTTTTTAAGTGGTGTTCTGCTCTGTCCCTCATATGGGATCACGTACTGCTGATTTCCCTGGGGGGTCTTGCTGGGTGTGATCGGAGAGATGTCTACCCACATCGAGTTTAAGAACACGTTCCCTTCTTTCCTACTTCTCAACGTCAAATGTTCATGTTCCTCATTCAAAAAACAATCCTAAAACGACTCTCACATTCTTGAGGATACCATTCAACGATGGCTATTATTTTAAGCCCTTTTCTTGATTTTTATCCACAGGGTATTGAATTTCACACCCCTTTATCTGTTTTATACATTTGCATACTCTTATGTTCTGCTTTGCCACTTTCCGTTGTTTTTTTCTTTATACATTTTTCAATGTAGCCACAATCCCCTTTAAAAAAAATTATTATTATTATTATTTTTGCCTAAACTGGTTTGGCTCAGTGGATAGAGCATCGGCCTGTGGACTGAAAGGTCCCAGGTTCGATTCCAGTGAAGGGCACGTACCTTGGTTGCGGGCACATCCCCAGTAGAGGGTGTGCAGGAGGTGGCTGATCGATGTCTCTCTGTCTCTCATGAATGTCTCTGACTTTCTGTCCCTCTCCCTTCCTCTCTGTAAAAAAATCAATAAAATATATTTTAAAAAATTTTTTTCCTGAAAAGGAGTAGCTCTCCAGCTTCCTTTAATAAAATAACTCTTACGTCGAACAAAACCCTATATGGTTTTAAAAATATATATTTTACTGATTTTTTACAGAAAGGAAGAGAGAGTTAGAAACATCAATGAGAGAGAAACATCGATCAGCTGCCTCCTGCACACCTCCTCCTGGGGTTGTGCCCGCAGCCAAGGTATATGCCCTTGACCGGAATCGAACCTGGGACCTTTCAGTCTAAAGGCCAACGTTCTATCCACTGAGCCAAACTGGTTTCAGCAAAAACCCTCTCTGGTTTGCTGAATTACCCACAGCCAAGGACCAGCCACTGTGGTAGTTCATGCCAACACGTCCAACGTCCCCTTCCTATAGAATTAAACTGCTTTCCGTGATGAAATCCGTTAACAATGCCATTATAAGTATCTTTGTCCATACTTTTTAAAAAATTAATTTCATCAGGATAAACTCTGAAAGGCAGGTTTTCCCGAGTTGAAGGTCTCGTGGGATATGCATTGCCAAGTTCCTCTTCAGAATAAACGAATCAATTTTTTAAAATTTATTTTGTTGATTTTTTTAATAGAGAGGACGGGAGAGGGATAGAAAGTCAGAAACATCGATGAGAGAGAAACATCGATCAGCTGCCTCCTGCATACCCCCTACTGGGGATGTGCCCGCAGCCACGGCACATGCCCCCGACCGGAATCGAACCCGGGACCCTTCAGCGCGCAGGCCGACGCTCTATCCACTGAGCCAAACCGGTTTCAGCAGAAAGGAACCAATTTTAATTGCCACCAACAGACCAGTGTGCCGTGTTCCCCCACCAGCCAGCAATGGGGTTCATCGTTTGCTTTACCTTAAATTTAACTCCATGGGTGTGACATGACTCGTTGACTGAATTAAAGCCGAAGGGTGTCTTTACGTTTCAGAAACAGTGGCCAGTTCATCAGAGGCTGGTTTCCTCCGAGGGCTGCGTGTTTGAACTATCCCCTTTCTTCTTGCGTGTGCCTCCTCATGCTCGGTTCTGTCCTAATGAATGTCTACACATTGGTAGACTATTTTGGGGAATAAGCATTTACCTATCCTCTACCTTATTTTTTCATCTTATATGGTTTTTTTTTTCATCTTACGCTATTTTTCAAAACAAAATTCTGTCCACCCACTTTTCCCATTGCTTGAATAACCAAAGCTATTTTCATAAAGAGTACTTACTCTTCTGTTTTTTACTCATGTTCCCATAACAATCATTCTTCTTATTAGTTTACCTTTTAATCTGCTCACTGTTTATTATGGGTTTAAGGTCAGGGTCTAAGTTAATTTTTCCTTTATTTTGATTTCTAATTGTCCCTAAAACCTTCATTAAATAATCATTCCCTCTCCACTTGCTTTGTTAGTACTTAGCATTCGCCAAATTCTTTTTTAATCTTTTTTTTTATTTAAGCAAACCCTGTTCATTGTTTTTTATGCATTTGAAATGTTTCTTTTTTATGTATATATATTTTATTGATTTTTTTTTTTTTTTTTTACAGAGGGGAAGGGAGAGGGGTAGAGAGTTAGAAATGTTGATGGGAGAGAAACACCGATCAGCTGCCTCCCGCACACCTCCTACTGGGCATATGCCTGCAACCAAGTTACATGCCCTTGACCAGAATCAAACCCAGGACCCTTCAGTCTACAGGCTGACGTTCTATCCACTGAGCCAAACTGGCCAGGGCACCAAATTCTTATAGTTACAGTCTACTCCTCCACTCTCTATCCTGTTTAAATCTGTTTCTGTTCTTTTTTTTTTTTAACCAAACCTAACTATTTTTACTTTATTACTGTCACTAATCTGTGTATTCTAAACTTTTCCCATAACCGTACATTGTATTTTTATTTGATTTTGATATTTCATAATGAGGAAACATCTTTAAAATAGTATTTACCATTCAGGCATGGTTATTTTTGAGACCTAACATTGGGATAGATTTTTTTCAGATTTTTGTAAGTATTTTTATAGGTTTAATTGAAATTAAATCAGATCTAAAAATTAACATGTGAGAAAATATTTTTTTTTCCCTCCATCACTTGATTTGGTTGTTTTTCTTTACATCTCTTTTTAAAGTTTAGCTTTTATGAGTTTTTGCACAACTTGAATTAGCATATTTCTGGAACGTTATATATTTTTTCAAGTATTGTGAATGGGATTGCCTCAAACCAATTTCCAGTTGCATGCTGGTTTTTACCCGAAAAACTTCAGCGTTTCGTGGATTTAGCCTTTGCTGGACACTTTCAAAAGCTCCTTTTCTATTTCTAACATTTTCCATTGGAATTCTTAGTTTCTTCTGGTGCAGCTTAAAATGACAATTTTTAATAATTTTTACAATGGTGATGTTTAGTGCCTTTTAAACGCATTATTAGGATAATAAGAACCTCCAAAGATAAGCTTAAAAATTTAACCAAAAAAATTCTTTGTTTTACTTGTTTTTCTACAGAATGCTTCAAATGTTTTTCCTTAAAGACTGGAAGATTTTATCGTGTTAAAAAAAACCACACACACACAACTTTTCTCTTTCTGTTTTAAAGTATTTTTTAGGAGAAAAGACCATTAAACGTTATCAAACATTTTAGCCTTTTAAGGCCACATGCACTTTGTCCCTGAAGTTATTTAAGTTGGGGATTTTATTCATAACTTTATTTACATTCACCTGGACATATTGCTAGGATACACCCTATTTGTTTGTGGTAAAAATACTTTCAAAATAGTGTCATATTCTATTTATAGTTATTTTCACATTTATATGGAGCTTTTCTAGAAAGAGATTTCCTTCACAGTCTTATCAGCTTCAAAAACAGAATCAGCCCAGTGGTTGAACGTTGACCTAGGAACCAGGAGGTCACGGTTCGATTCCTGGTCAGGGCACATGCCCGGGTGGTGGGCTCCATCTCCAGTAGGGGGCGTGCAGGAGGCAGCTGATCCATGATTCTCTCTCATCACCGATGTTTCTTTCTCTCTCTCCCTCCATCTCTGAAATCAATAAAAATAAATATTTTAAAAATAACAGAATCCGTTTTTGTCTGCTAGAATACACTGAAATATTTTAATTAAATATTTTACGAGTTATAATTTAAGCTTTAGTTTAAATTTCCAGTTAACTCGTTTGTGACATTGTGGCTAACTCTTTAAGTCCTTTCGTACCTCTTGGTCTATTCACTTGCTCAGGCTCTTACTGAATCATTTAAAATTCTGTAACTTTGGTAAAATCATTTCCTTCACTTGGATGTCCATTGTAAATGGGCAACATAGTCCCTAATGATTTTTAGTCTCTTTTTATTGATTTTTAAATTTACACTGGTTTCTAACAAATTTTTTTTATTGAATTTGCTAGTGGATTTAATTTTATTTTCAGTCTTTTGTAAGTAAGAGATCTCTGCTTAGTATTTCAGAAAATATTTCTTGTCCCAATTGTTTCATTCTGCATGAATTTTATTTTCCCTGAAGGTTATGCTTGCTTCTTTTTTTTTTTTTAGAAGTATAGTTCTAGTTGTTGAAATGTTGCTTTTCTTCTTAATAAAGTCATTTAAAGCATTAAGTTTTCTCTGAAAACATTTTTTTTTCCTTTTTCAGTTTAAAAAAAGTATTTTGACTGCTTTTTAGAGAGAGAGGAAGGAGAGGGAGCGAGAGAGAAACATCCATGTGAGAGTAAAACACGGAATGGCTGCCTCCTGCACATCCCGACTGGGGATCAAGCCCGAAACCAGGCATGTGCCCTGACCGGGAATCGAACCAGCAATCTTTCAGTGCATGGCATAACAGCCAACCACAGCCACAGCACTGAGCCACCCCAACAGCACCAAACACATTTTTTCCTTACGTTCAGGGAATTGATGGGTATTCCCTCTGCCTTCCACATTTTAAAATGGTTTGTTATTGTACTTCAAGTTTCTTCTCTGACCAGTATTTTTGTTTCATTGATATTTAGTTATTTTTGAATTTTAAAAAAATGAAATATTAACTTCTTGCAGTGATATTATACAATGTAGTGTCTGTGTAGCTTTTGGTATCTTTTTCTTTAGTGAGATTTCTTGTTAACGTTTTTCTGTAAACGTTTCCCATATTTCATGTTTTCCCTCCAAGTTTGCACCTTAAAATTGCTCACATTCAACTTTGTTCATTGTCATTTTGTAAATTCTTATTTTTTCCCCCCTACTTCATCTACTTGTTATGGTGGAATAGGATTTCTGCTGTAACTTTGCTTCTTACAATTATATCTTACAACTCAAATGTGTTTTAGTGCCTGTAAATTTAACCATTTTCGTTTTTTACTGATTCTTTTACCTTTTACTGTCATATAATAAACTAACTTTTATTGTTTCACCCTTTTTTGGTTGCATTTTGCTTTGATATCATGTTTGCTTGCTAATTTCAACCAATTATTTTTACTCTTTCTGCATCTTGCAGAATATTCTTCTATTTTCAAGTAAAACATACTTGTATGTTTTTCTTAGATATGACCTGAAAAAAAATCTTTTAAAAAATATTTTATTAATTTTTTACAGAAAGGAAGGGAGAGGGATAGAAAGTCAGAAACATTGATGAGAGAGAAACATCGATCAGCTGCCTCCTGCACACCTCCCACTGGGGATGTGCCCGCAGCCAAGGCACATGCCCTTGACCGGAATCGAACCTGGGACCCTTCAGTCCGCAGGCCGACGCTCTATCCACTGAGCCAAACCGGTTTCGGCTGAAAAAATTCTTAATATAGGAAAATTTAATATGTTGGCATGTACTTTCACAATGTTATATTTAAATAATTGCAACGTATTTTTATTTTTATTATTCTCTATTTTTTTATTCTTTGTTTCTTCAACTGGGAAAGTCTATTTAGGTTTCTTTTACTTCATATGATTCTAAAAAGAAATAGGAAAAAATGGTCCATTTATAAATATATAGTAGCAACGGGAAAAATTGGATACTTTGAATTTTGCACTCTTTTTTAATATATATATATCACTATTATTATTATTATTTTTTTTTTTTTACAGAGAGGAAGGGAGAGAGATAGAGTTAGAAACATTGATAAGAGAGAAACATAGATCAGCTGCCTCCTGCACACCTCCTATTGGGGATGTGCCCACAACTAAGTACATGCCCTTGCCCGGAATCGAACCTGGGACCCTTCAGTCCGCGCAGGCCGATGCTCTATCCCCTGAGCCACACCGGTCAGGGCTGAGTTTTGCACTCCTGATTTTATGCCTCCCCTCGCCTTGTTCCTCCTCCCATTCCTCACAGCACGCACGGCTGAAAGAAATCGTTTAAAAAGGTGGGGTTTTGTACTTTTCCGTCCCCAAAGCTGGCTGTTGGTTGCCATGCGGCTGGCGATGCTGTCTGAAGCGGGGGCCTCAGGGCCGGGAGCATATGCAACATTGTCTGCTACAGAACCCCTTTCCTTTCCTTTTTTCTTTTCGGGAAACTCCGAGATGGTGTCCCCCTGCCTTTGGGAAGGGGCCAGTCTCACCGGGGACCCCGGCTCTCCTATGACCGAAAGCCCTTTTCCAACAATATTCCTTTATTGATTGCAGAGAGGAAGGAAGAGGGGGAGAGAGAGAAACATCCATGATGAGAGAGACTTATAGGTCGGCTGCCTCCTGCACGGCCTCTGTTGGGGATTCAGCCCCCAAATGGGGCCTGTGCCCTGAGCGGGGATCGAACCGTAACCTCCTGGTCGCTAGGTCGATGCTCAGCCATGGAGCCCCGCCGGCCGAGCCTGGGTGTCCCTTCATCCCTTCAAAAGGCAAGGCCTTGCTCACACTGACGGAGGCTGCTGCAGAGCCCAGCCCTCTGGGGGCGCCCCTGCCTGTGGCCTCGGCAGATGGGGCGGGGAAGAGGGAGAAAACAGGCACCTTCTCTGTGGGTAGAGGATGGACAGGACTCAAGACAAAACACACACCGACCAGCGACCATGTGCTTTCCAATAACGGCAGGACGCCAGCGGTCCTGATAACCCAGCAAACGTCTCTCTCCTCTTCCTCTGTCTTCCTCTGCCCCAACTTCTCCTCCCGGACTCTCCTCTTTAAAAAACCTACTGTTTTTATAAAACAATACCTGCTCACGGTGAAATGTTTGAACAATGCCAAAGGGGAAGAAAAAAATGCTCAAAATCTAACCATCTGAGAATAACAACTGTCAGCCGTTGGTAGCAATCTGTGTGTGTGTGTGTGTGTGTGTGTGTAAAATTTCTTTTTCTTTAAATATTTTTATTGACTTCAGAGAGGAAGGGGAGGGAGGAGAAAGAGAGAAAGAGAAATACCAATGGAGGGAATCATGGGACCGAACCGCAACCCAAGCGTGTGCCCTGACCGGGAATCGAACCGTGACCTCCTGGTTCATAGGTGAATACTCAACTCCTGAGCCACGCCAGCTGGGCTGTGTAATTTCTAATGCTTCTATCAGAGGACACCATTTGGGGTAAACCATCAGCATACAGCAAACTGAACACCCCTGCATGACCAGCACCCGGCCAGAACCCCCATACCCACCACCAACCACGAGCCCTGCAAAGGCCCAGGATCCTAAACACAACCTTGTGACATCCATGCCCCCCTCAAGGGGAACTACAGAAACAGGCCACCTTCCACCACTTGACTGACAGCTCCCTCTACATGGACTCCTTCCACCACTTGATTGGCATCTCCATCTACAAGGACTCATTCCACCATTTGATTGACATCTCCATCCATATGGATTCATTCCACCATTTGATTGACAGCTCTCTCTATATGGACTCATTCCACCACTTGACTGACAGCTCCTTCTATATGGACTCATTCTACCATTTGATTGACATCTCCATCCACATGAACTCATTCCATCACTTGATTGACATCTCTCTCTACATGGACTCATTCCACCACTTGATTGACAGCTCCCTCTATATGGACTCATTCCACCATTTGATTGACATCTCCATCCACATGAACTCATTCCATCACTTGATTGACAGCTTCCTCTACATGAACTCATTCCACCACTTGATTGACAGCTCTCTCTACATGAACTCATTCCGCCACTTGATTGACAGCTTCCTCTATATGGACTCATTCCACCATTTGATTGACATCATTCCACAAAGCTCCGCCCAGGGCCCATGGAGCTGGCTGCCTGCTGGCATCTCCAGGGCCCCGGCTTCAGTGAGGTGGCTGTCATGGGTGCAGGCGCTGTAGGGCCATCTGCCCGAATATAAACACAGGGCAGTACCTTGTAAGCCTCTGTCCCCACCCACCAGGCACAGGGCTTCGGGCACGTACCTCCGGGGAGAAACGGGGCTCAGTGAGGCCGAGGTTCTGCATCTGGACGGTGCGATGCTGGCGGGAGGTGCTCACACAGGCAGCTCAGCCTCGGGCCAGGTCGTGGGCAGCGGCCACGTTCCCGGCGGGAGAAAGGGCTTCCCCTGGCCCCTCACCTAAGTCACCAGCAGGGGGAGGGGGCCCAGCTTTGCAGGTCCGACGAGTGGAGATCCAACCAGGTGGGGGGCACATGCGCGCATGCGCAGACTCACTCTGGTGGTTTCTGGAGAGGAGACACAAGTGAAGAAGACCCGAGGCTGTATTACTTAATTTTCTTTCTTTTTTTTTAAAAAAAAAATATATTTTATTGATTTTTTTACAGAGAAGAAGGGAGAGGGATAGAAAGTCAGAAACATCGATGAGAGAGAAACATCCATCGGCTGCCTCCTGCACACCTCCTACTGGGGATGTGCCCGCAACCAAGGTACATGCCTTTGGCTGGAATCGAACCCGGGACCTTTTAGTCTGGAGGCTGACACTCTATCCAATCAGCCAAACAGGTTTCTGCTGTATTACTTCATTTTCAATGTTTTTATTAAAATGCCCAAATCGACGGGAAAGTGGAGAGAGTGGACTATATCACCGTTTTAATAATTGAGATTATTAACAATGAAGACTGTTTTTTTTGCCCAGCCAGTATGGCTCAATGACTGAGCACTGACCTAGGAGCCAGGAGGTCTCGGTTTGATTCCCGGTCAGAGCACAGGCCTGGGTTATGGGCTCCATCCCCAGTAGGGGGCGTGCAGGATGCAGCTGGTCAGTGAGTCTCTCTCATCACTGATGTTTCTCTCTCTGGCCCTTTCCCTTCTTCTCTGAAATCAACAAAAATATATTTTGATAAATAAATATATTATAAAATAATTCAATTTTGAGGAGTGAAATCTGCTGAATTTTGAAACTCAAATGTATTTTTTTAAACTCCCTTTATACAAGAGTTTAAAACTCGAATGTAAAAGGAAACTTTGCTTTTTAAGTTGTGGGGTGGGGGTGTGGGGGTGTGTTCAGCTGTGATGGTTTGAAGGAAGCTTTCCTGCAACGTGGCAGTCCCGAGTGTCCAACATGATGAGAGAGAGGCTGTCTTTGGCCCTGGCGGGCGGCTCAGTGGGTTGGAGAGTTGTCCTGGACACCAAAAAGACTTCAGGTTCCACCTCCCGTAGGAGAGTGTACGGGAGTCAACAACCAATAGATGTCTCTCTCTCTTCCTCCCTCTCTCTCAAATCAATAAAAATACCCTTGAGTAAGGATGAACAAGAAAGACACAGATTGTCTTTGTGTCTGATGAAAATTATGTGTTCAGCCCTAACTGGTTTGGCTCCGTGAATACAGAGCATCAGCCTGCGGACGGAAGGGTCCTGGGTTCGATTCCGGTCAAGGGCATATACCTTTGGTTGCAGGCACATCCCCACTGGGACATGTGCAGGAGGCAGCTGATGGATGTTTCTCTCTCATCGATGTTTCTAACTCTCTATCCCTCTCCCTTCTTCTCTGTAAAAAAAAAAAAAAAAAATCAATAAAAAATATATTTAAAAAAATAAAATTATGTGTTCACATGAGGACTTCAAATAAACGCTTTTTGGTTTCCCTTTGCACGTGTTTTACAAAGACTCCCGATTTGGGATGCGTTTCCTGCCAGTAAAGAGGATGTATTTAAATAAATATAAAATAAAATATAACCCCACTCTTTAGTCGTCGTCGCGTGCAATTTGTCCAGCCACCCTTCCAACAGAATTTTAAATTATTGGGTTTAATAACTACCCTACAAAAAAAAAAACTGTAGCCTTTTAAATAAATGAAACACCTCTTTGGTAAGCGCTGTCGACTTTTTCAGCGCACTTGCAGATGGAAGAAATTAACGATTAAGTAATTTCTGTTTTAACAGGGATAACAGCCTATGTTTTCATTAAAAATAATTTAAAATCATCAATAGTCATTTAAATAACATAACCCCACCTCGAGTTGTTCTGGTTTCATTAATGTGAAATAACACAATTATCCATGTTTGGCAAATTGCAAGCATACTCTTTGCCTGGAAGGACCACAACGAAAAGAGAGCCGTGGGCATAAATAATTCTGATTTAACATTCCCCTTAATATTCCTGGGAAGAATTTCTTTAAAATTCAGATTATTTCCTATAAAACATTTATAGAAACCTTCGGTAACTTCCTTTATTATGCGTATGAGATGAATTTAGAATTTTTTTTCTTTAAGCTTTCAAAAGTTGACTCTGGACATTTTGATATCCTATTTGCATATCCTAGTTGCCTAGTTGTCTTGCTGTCATTGACAGCTAAAATCCCTGAGAATTCTGTGGCCTGGCCGGGTGACACAGTTGGTTGGAGTGTCCCTCTGATACACCAAGGTTACCGGTTCGATCCCCAGGCAGGGCACATGCAAGAATAGACCAACCAATAAATGAATACATCAATAAGTGGAACAACACATTGATGTTGGTTTTTTCTCTCTTTCTTCCCTTCCTCTCTCTCTTCCAAATCAATAAATTAAAAAAAACGAGCCCGCCAGCATGCCTCAGTAGTTGAGCATCGACTGATGAACCAGGAGGTCAGGGTTCAATTCCCAGTCAAGGCACAGGCCCTGCTTGTGGGCTCAATGCCCAGTAGGGGGCGTGCAGGAGGCATCCGATCCATCATTCTCTCTCATCATTGATATTTCTTTCTTTCTTCCTCTCTCTCTCTCTCTCTCTCTCTCTCTCTCTCTCTCTCCCGTCCTCTCTGAAATTAATCAATATATATATATTTAAAAGGAATCCTTTCACTTTGTTCTTATAAAAAGGGTTGGCCCTACCCGGTTTGACTCAGGGGATAGAGCGTCGGCCTGCGGACTGAAGAGTCCCAGGTTCGATTCCGGTCAAGGGCATGTACCTTGGTTGCGGGCACATCCCCAGTGGGGCGTGTGCAGGAGGCAGCTGATGGATGTTTCTCTCTCATCGATGTTTCTAACTCTCTGTCCCTCTCCCTTCCTCTCTGTAAAAATCAATAAAATGTATTTTAAAAAATAAATAAATATTAAAAAAAAGGATTGGGTCCTTTTTAAGCAGAAGTTCAGGGAGTTACGTTTCAGAGGCTGGGCCCCCGCTTTCCCGGGGGGTCACTGAGCATTTCCCTTTGGAAACAAGGAGCGAGGGGGGCCCTTACCCAGCGCAGTCTCCAGAAAGCGCTGCTTCTCATCACCTGTACGCACACTCGGCACCAAAGACCCATCCACACAGTAACAAACACCCACAGCCAGACACAAAGACCACTATGGGGGGGATCCCCCCTTCTTTTTCCAAAAGGGTTTCATTTGAAATTGCAAATCGAAGCAGCTCAGATTTCTTCCGAAATGCGCTTGATTCAATATTTGGATATGGGTTATTCCTTTTTTAAAAATATATTTTTATTGTTTTTTTACAGAGAGGAAGGGAGAGGGATAGAGTTAGAAACATCGATGAGAGAGAAACATCCATCAGCTGCCTCCTGCACACCCCCTACTGGGGATGTGCCCGCAACCAAGGTCCATGCCCTTGACTGGAATCGAACCTGGACCCTTCAGTCTGCAGGCCGATGCTCTATCCACTGAGCCACACCGGTTTCGGCTGGGTCATTTCTTAATCTCTATCTAAAACAACATCAGTTCATCTGCCACACCCAACAAAATTCCTTTTCTGTAAAACACACCTGAACTACTTGTACCCCAGCTACTTGGAACTGTGAGCAATTATAGATTACGCAGAAGGGAGTGAGAAAATGAGGGAGGGAGAGAGAGAGAAACATTGATGTGAGAGAGACACATCGATTGGTTGCTTCTCACAGGTGTCCCAATCAGGGCCGGGGACTGAACCTACAACCGAGATACATGCCCTTGACCAACATTGACCCCAGGACTCTTCAGTCCTCAGGCCGACACTCTATCCACTGAGCCAGTGGTCGGCAAAGTCATGAGTCCAGAGCCAAATGTCAACAGTACAATGATTGACATTTCTATGGAGAGCCGCATTTTTTAAACTTAAACTTCTTCTAACGCCGCTTCTTCAACAGACTCACCCAGGCCGTGGTATTTTGTGGAAGGGCCACACTCAAGGGGCCAAAGAGCCGCATGTGGCTCGAGAGCCACAGTTTGCTGACCAATGCACTGAGCCAAACAGGCTAGGTCCTCACCCTCTGTTTTTTGGTTGTGTGTGTGTGTTTTTAAATACACTGAAAAAATACATTTTTAAATTTCAATAGTACTTTAAACTCGGTGTTATAAACAAAGTTTCTGTGTCTTTCATTATTTAGAAGGTGGGGGGGATCTTGTCTATTCCTAGATATAAAAGTATATACTCTATCTAGGTTGCCCCTGGGGAAGATTTTATAAAGATCTGTATCTTTATAAAACAGACACACACACACACAATGAGTCTGTTCTGTTCCGATCACAAAACCCCTTTCTTCGCGTGTTTATTTTCCATTCCTGTACCTACCGACTTCTGAGGAAACTGCAAGAGGAAAAGATCAAAGCGGGGAAACCACAGGACACAGACAACCTGGAGGATGCAGGAGGCGGGGACGTTCGGGCTGATTACAACCCGGGCTGATTACAATGCCTTGGCCCGGGGCTCGGGGATAACGGACTCAGAAAAGGAAAGAAAGCTCTGGTCCAGGAGTCACGGAGATGTTGGGTTTTTTGTTTATTTTTTGGAGGGGTGGTGGCGGTTTTGTTGTCTTTTTTTTTTTTTTAAGGAGAGAGTTTACAGCCCTGGCCGGTGTGGCTCAGCGGGTGGAGCCGTCCCCTGCGCCGAAAGGTTGCTGGTTCGATTCCTGGTTCAGGGCATGTACCTGGGTTGTCAGCTCCATCCCTGGGGAGTGGGGAGTGGGGGGAGGGTGCGGTGCAGGAGGCAGTCGATTTATATTTCTTTTTAAAATATTTATATTATTGATTTCAGAGAGGGAGAGAGAGGGAGAGAGAACGGGGAATGGAGCCCACAACCCGGGCATGTGCCCTTGACCGGAATCGAACCTGGGACCCTTCAGTCCACCGGCCAGAGCTCTATCCACGGAGCCAAACTGGCTAGGGCTAATTAAAAAATCTTAAAAAAAAAAAAAGCAAATAGAAATAAAAGAGCTTACAAATAAAACTGCTTCTGTAAAAACTTTCTCTAGAACTAAACTCAGGCAGGAATCGGTCACCTGGGTCTGGGTAAGAGGTGAATTCTGTCCCAATAACTAACTCTCGGAATCAGCCTCTACAGAAACCTTCAAACAGGGAAGGAGTAGAGGCGTTTCCGGGACCCCGTGGTCCAGAGGCAGGAGCACGTCACCGGGCGATGCTGCTCCCCAGAAAACTCCAGCAGGTGGCTCGTGCTCCATCCGGTGTCGCTCAAACACCTTTAAACCCGGAGGGAGGTTCTGGTTTGCGCGTCAGCGCGTTTGCCGCGCGCCAGACCCGCTCCCCAGGCTCCGGGTGAGGACGGGCCGTGGCTACACGCTTCCAGGAAAACACAGAGGAAAAGGAGAACAATGAAATGACACATGAAAACCAGGAGAGAAGAAAAATCAACGGTGAGAGAGAAGCCCCGATTGGCCGCCTCCTACACACCCCCTACTGTGATACAATTTTTTTTTCCTAAATAGTAGTGTTTATTATTAAGTAAATAATTGTTATTTGATTTTAAGAATTAAATAAAAAGCCGAAACCGGTTTCGCTCAGTGGATAGAGCGTTGGCCTGCGGACTGAAGGGTCTCAGGTTCGATTCCGGTCAAGGGCATGTACCTTGGTTGCGGGCACATCCCCAGTTGGAGGTGTGCAGGAGGCAGCTGATGGATGTTTCTTACCCATCGATGTTTCTGACTCTCTATCCCTCTCCCTTCCTCTCTGTAAAACATCAATAAAAATACACACATTTTTAAAAAGCAGCTTCGTCCCCGCGGGGGGCTGGGCCCCGCTGCTGTCATCTCAGCAGGACGGAGTTTGAGCCAGGAGGGAACTGTGCCTCGGGGAGCGGCCACAGGGAGGTGTGGGGGCCTGGGGTTCCAGTCGCACGCTTGCCCAGACGCCGTCACAAACGCTTCGGGGGGAGAAACGACGCCAGGAGTATGGAAATGAGCTATTAATCCGGCGCGGCGCGGTCTATTGCTAATGTGGCCTGTTATTCCATTAATACCGTGTCATTAGCAGCGAGTGGGAAAAGGTACGAGAGTGATGGTGTTCAGCCTTGGAAATTACTTCCTTTCTTTTTTTCTTTTTTCTTTTTTAAATCCTCACCCGAGGATATTTTCCCGTTGATTTTTAGAGAGAGTGCATGAGAGAGGGAAAGACGGCGAGAGAGAGAGAGAGAGAGAGAGAGAGAGAGAGAGAGAGAGAGAGAGAGAGAGGTGAGAGAAACACATCGATGGGTTGCCTCCTGCATGCGCCTCCCTCTCCCCCCACTGGAATGGAACCCGGGACCCTTCAGTCCACAGGCTGATGCTCTACCCACTGAGCCAGACTGGCTAGGACTACATTACTTTGGAAGAAGAGAGAGAGAAAGGATGAGAAAGAGAGAGAGAGAGAGAGAGCGCTCTAGTCTTCTGCTGCTCATTAAAGCTTTTAAGAATATAAAAAAAAAAAGGTCAAAACTGGTGTTGCTCAGTGGATAGAGCATCAGCCTGCGGACTGAAGGGTCCCAGGTTCAATTCCGGTCAAGGGCAGTTACCTGGGCTTCGGGCACCTCCCCAGTAGGGGGTGTGCAGGAGGCAGCCGATCAATGTTTCTAACTCTATCCCTCTCCCTTCCTCTCTGTAAAAAATCAATGAAATATATTTTTTAAAAGGATATATATATATCACACATAACATTAATATATATGACACAAAGGGAAGTTGAGACTTACAATTTGAAGAGAATGGAGAACCGTAACAATAATCGACTCAGATTTTTTTCAACGACTAGAAATATTTTCTCCCACCGAGACTTTCGAACACGTGTCCCCGTCCGTACCTCTCCGCGCCTGTGGGCTATTTTAACTCTTTCCCAACACCTAAATTTAGACAGATCCCACATCGACTCCATCGGTCCCGGGGACACAGGCGTCGTTGCCATGACAGCACGCAATACAATTGTTGATCGCCATGACGATCTGCTGGGGGCTTTTACAAATACGCCCTCTGTTTTTATTGGCGTGGCCGGTGGTGCCGGGAGGAGATGCCACCGCCTCCTGTCACCCAGAGCAGCACCCAGGGGAAACCACCGTTTGGCTCCAGGGCCAGGCCCGGACCCGCCCAGTTCCCAGGACCCCCGGGGGTACCCACGCCCCCACTCACAGCAGCAGCCCTGCCCAGCCTCCCCGCTGCAGCGAGCACCCCGACATGGGATGGGGGCTCCTCTGACGCCTTCCAGCTGGGCCCCGCCCGGCCCTGGTGGGTCACCCTCAGCCGGGACTCGGAGCTCAGAAAGCCTGTGCGCTCCGGAATGGGCATCTTCTGTCCCTTTTCAGGCGGGACAGCTGCGTGTGCTGCGAGCTACCCTGGGCTGTTTGCAGGTGGACTCGGAGGGAGTGGGGGGGGGGGAGAAGGTGGTGTGTGTGTGCTGGGGGGTGTTACCCAACCCTAACGGTGCCCAAATGGTCCTCAGTCCTGCCTGGCTCTTAGCCCACTTCCCTTTTCCCTCTCTCTTCTCTTGTTCTCACCAGACAGCCGGGCCTGTAGAAAAACAATAGAAATCTGCCGAAACCGGTTTGGCTCAGTGGATAGAGCGTCAGCCTGTGGACTCAAAGGTCCCGGGTTCGATTCCGGCCAAGGGCGTGTGCCTTGTCTGCGGGCACATCCCCAGCGGGAGGTGTGCAGGAGGCAGCTGATGGATGTTTCCCTCTCATCGATGTTTCTGACTCTCTATCCCTCTCCCTTCCTCTCTGTACAAAATCAATAAAATATTTTTTTTAAAAAAGGAAAATAAAAGAAATCATAATACATTTGAGCCCTGCCGATGTGGCTCATATAATGGAGCGTCGACCTCAGAACCAGGAGGTCACGGTTCGACTCCCGGGCGGGGCACATACAGGGGCTGTGGGCTCGATCCCCAGTAGGGGGCGCGCAGGAGGCAGCTGATCCATGATTCTCTCTCATCATGGATGTCTCTGTCTCTCTCTCCATCCCGCTCCCTTTCTCTCTTGAAATCAATAAAAACATATTAAAAATAAAAAATAAAGGGAAGGATAGGCTCTTGGGGGTCTTGGGGCAGCTGGACCTCCTTCCCTGAGGCTCCCAGAGCTGTGGTCGGCAAACTCATTAGTCCAGGGAGCCAAATCCCAACAGGACAACGATTGACGTTTCTTTTGAGAGCCACGTTTTTTTTTTAACGCCGCTCCTTCAAATCAGGACTCGCCCGGGCTGTGGTATTTTGTGGGAGAGCCACACTCAAGGGGCCAAAGAGCCGCATGTGGCTCACGAGCCGCAGTTTGCCGACCACGGTCCCAGAGCCGACAATTCTAGTGAAACGGACAGGCACCTGGCAGGGACCTCCCAGCGTCCGTGATGGGGGCACCGCGCTGCCAGCAGGATGGGTGGGAGGAGACCGGCCCGCTCCCCACGCCTCCTGGGACCCCGAGGGCCTCTTCGGTCGCTGTGGGACCTCTGGGGGAGCTCCAATTCTGAGTTGGGGGAAACGTCCCCTCCACTCCGTCCACACCAGACCCACAGACAAGCCTCGCCTGCTTCCCGCATTTCCCTCCTGGCCTGGCTCCCTGAGGCCTCTCTCACCCGACCCCCCGACCCTCCGCCTCCACGCAGCAGCCTGAGGGAGGGCAAAGGGCATCACACGTGCTGTCTGTCGCCTGCTTCGAGCCCTCCAGCGACCCTTCGGGGCTCCTGGGATAAAGCCCCGAAGCCTGGCCTGGGCTCCAGGTGAGCGGGCCCAGGATCACGCCTGCCCATCGCCCCGTTGCACAACCGCACTCTCCCCAGACAAGCGGGCCCCCTTCCAGGGCTGGAGCTGCCAAGCCGTGTCCTCTCTTGGGCCCTGTCTCTGGCATGGTCCCTCTCCTGACCTCAGCTGCCCCCTCTCTCCCTTCGAGGCTCCCTGTCAATCCCCCCTCCCCCTCCGGAAGGCCTCCCTGATGAGCCCTCTGAGCAGATGTCCCCCGACCCCAGGCCCTCGTCAGCTCATCTGCCTGCGTTACTGCCTTCCCTCGCTCCCGGGGAAACTCTGTTTCCTGCCCCGCCAGCAGCCAGCCCCAGAATGCTGTCATCGTCCCTGTCTTTTTTGTTTTTTTCCCCATAGAGAACAGGAGAGGGACAGAGAGAGAGAAACATCCATGATGAGAGAGCATCACGGATTGGCTGCCTCCTGCACGCCCCCTTCTGGGGATGGAGCCCACAACCCGGGCCTGTGCCCTTGACCGGGAATCGAACCTCGACCCGCGACCCCCTGGTTCCTAGGTGGACGCTCAACCCCTGAGCAATACTGGCCAGGCCAATCTTTCCATCTTGGCTCTGCTGGGCTCCCTGCGGCCAGCCCAGCCAGACCTGGCACATAGTAGGTGCTCAAGGAATATTTGGGGGAGGGGGTGAAGGAACTGGTGGTAACCCCTCTCTGTCCCCTGCTCCCCTCAGAAAGTGTGCAGGGATTTCTACGACCTGCAATGGGCAGAAAGCTGAATCTAAGAATACGTGACAATGTTGTTGTTGTTTTTAATTGATTTAGAGAGGAAGGGGCGGAGGGGGAGAGAGAGAGAGAGAGAGAGAGAGAGAGAGAGAGAGAGAGAGAGAGAGAGAAACATCAGTGATGAGAGTGACTCATCGATCGGCTGCCTCCTGCACACCCCACACTGGGGATGGAGCCCACAATCCGGGCATGCGCCCCGACCAGGAATGGAGCCGTGATGGCCTGGTTCCTAGGCGGATGCTCGACCGCGGAGCCACGCCGGGCGGGCCGATGCAATGGTTGTTCAAGCCCATGGGGCTCGCATCACTTCCTGTCTGCGGAAGTGACAGAAAGGTCAGAGGTTAAGACTGTAGAGAAGGCCCTCTGAGGAATGGAAATGGGTTAGAGTCCTGTCTGCTCTGAGACAGGTAGGGGAGCAGAGAGACAAGGGCACCCCGAGATTCTCGTCTCTGGAACAGCCGTCTTAGGCTTCAGAGTGTGAGTGGCGTCAGTGACCAATTAAGAAATCCTGACGTACCTCAACGCAGATCTGACTCAGGTGGAGTCCGAGAGACTTCCGGAACCTCTACGGAACCTAACTAAGGCCGAGGACGGAGAAAAGGGGCTCCGGGTTGAACCGTCTTCCGAGGAATAAAACCGGGACTTTGCACCCAGCTGTCCTCCCACGGTTTCAATAGGCTCATGGCCAGTGAAAGGGAGCGTTCATGGCTGAGCCCGGTCTCCCAGGAGCCTTCAGCCAGTGCCCATTTGGGGTCCCGGCTTCTAATTCGGACGTGATGTGCCGTTCGGTAATGTGGATTTGGGGTACCGTTTAAAAATGCGGATTTGCCTATGGCCAAATCCTTTAATAATGAGGATTTGGTGTACTGGTTAATAATTGTATGCGCAGTTGATGTACTGCTTAAAAATTCGGAGTTGGTGTACTGGTTAATAATGTGGATTTGGTGTACTGGCTAATAATGCACAGTTGATGTCGAAACCGGTTTGGCTCAGTGGATAGAGCGTCAGCCTGCGGACTGAAAGGTCCCAGGTTCGATTCCTGTCAAGGGCATGGACCTTGGCTGCGGGCACAGCCCCAGTAGGGGGCGTGCAGGAGGCAGCTGATCCATGATTCTCTCTCATCATTGATTTCTCTCTCTTTCTCTCTCTCTCTCCACGCCCCTTCCCTCTCCGAAATCAATAAAGATGCATTTTCAAAAATGCACCAACCCAAACTGCGTGTGTGGACAGAACGTTCGGGACAAATACCCACACCAAGCTCGCCTTCTCCTCCCGCCTCCCCCAGCCGTCCCTGTGATCTCTGCCAATGGCGTCCGATCCGCCAAAGGCCAGGGTGCCAGCCACCTGCGGCCACGTCTCTCTCACCACCTCCACCCGACCAGCTCTGCCTCTCCATATCTCTCTTACCCGTCCACGCCTCCTCGCCCCTGAAATCTCCGCTGTCCTCGTTGCTTTTCCCGAAAGGCTGTGATCACCTCCGAAGGATGTCCCTGCCCTCACCTCTCCTCCCATCACTCCCCGTGGTCCTCAGGCTAAAACCCCGTCCCCCCACAGGGAACTGCGTTCAAGACCTCCCATAGGCCAGCCTCTGCGTGTTTCTCCAGCCTTATCTCCTGGCAAACCAAACTCCAGGGCAAACTGACCTACTTCTCTTTCTCTCTTCCTGGGAATAACACAAGCTTCCCTTCCTCTCCTTTGCTCACGCAGCTGTCACTCCCACCACCATCACCACTCCGACTTAGACAGCTGGTTGCCTCCCAGTCCCCCCTGCCCTTCTTCCTTAGTAGCAACCCCAAGTCTACCGAGGCACGTTTGCTGTGGAGTAAACACCCTCATTCCCTCGGCTCCCTTGCAGCTATGTGCGACAAAGGGATCGATTTAAAAAAAAAACAAACAGCTGTCTTTTCATTGATTTCAGAGAGGAAGGGAGAGGGAGAGAAAGATAGAAACATCAGTGATGAGAGAGAATCATGGATTGGCTGCCTCCCGCACGCCCCCTACTGGGGACCGAGCCTGCAACCCAGGCCTGTGCCCTGCGTGGCAACAGCTCTGTGGCCTCCTGGTTCCTAGGTTGACACTCAACCACTGAGCCACTGAAGCCAGGCCAACGTAACAGATTTTCATTTATTTTATTTATTTATTTTTATTTTGTTTATTGGCGAATCCTCACCTGAGGATATTGGTTTTTCCATTGGTTTTTAGAGAGAGGGGGAGAGAGGGAGAGGTACAGGGAGAGAGAGAAACATCGATGGGAGAGAGATGCATTAATTGGTTGCCCTCCGCTCACCCTGACCAGGACCGGGTATGGAGCCTGCAACTGACGTACGTGCCCTTGGTTGGATTTGAACCCGGGACCCGTCAGCCTGCAGGCCGACACCCTATCCATTGAGCCAACCGGCCAGGGCCGTGGTCGGAAAATTCATTCGTCAGCAGAGACAAATATCAACGATACAATGACTGAAATTCCTTTGGAGAGCCCAATTTTTTCAACTTCAACTTCAACCACTTCTAGCGCCACTTCTTCAACATAGACTCGCCCAGGCCGTGGTATTTTGTGGAAGAGCCACCCTCAAGGGGCCAAAGAGCCGCGCGTGGCTCGCGAGCCGCGGTTTGCCGACCACGGTTGCAGACAGACAAGATGTTAATTGATAGCAAGAGTGCTTTCAAGCCCTAGCTGGTTTGGCTCGGTCGATAGAGAGCCAGCCTATGGCCTAACAGGTCTCGGGTTTGATTACAGTCAAGGGCACATGCCCGGCTAGTGGGCTCCATCTCCAGTAGGAGGCGTGTAGGAGGCAGCCAATCGGTGATTCTCTCTCATCATTGATGTTTCTATCTCTCGCTCCCTCTCCGTTCCTCTCTGAAATCAATAAAGAAATACATATATATATGTGTGTGTGTGTATATATATATGTATACATATATATATTTTTTTAAAAGAGTGCTTCCAAGCTCTGTGGGAACTAACTGTCCTGAGTTGCCACCCACCTCCTCTGGGAAGTCCTCCTGGTTTCCCACAGGCAGATCAGGGGCCCCTTCCTGGCCTCCCTCGCCCTTGGCACTGCTTCCCCTCCTGGCATGGGGACAGATCAAATCTGTCCGCATTTTGCCACCACCATAAAATTCCCCAAAGGGGCACGAGGCCTGGCACTGGAGGGTCTCAGTGATGTTTGCTGGATGAGAAAATGTGATTAACGCCCAAGTGACTAACCCAAGAGAGACGGTCATGCTGTAACCGGGAAAGGCAGCCAAGCGAGCAATTATTTCAGTTTTAGGTCAACTCCCCCAAGGCCCGGCCAGTGTGATTCTGTGGCTGAGCGTCGACCTAGGAACCAGGAGGTCACAGTTCAATTCCCCCATCAGGGCAGATGCCTGGGTTGTGGGCTTCATCCAGTAGGGGGCGTGCAAGAGGCAGCGGATCCCTGATTCTATCTCCTCACTGGTGTTTCTCTCCTCCACCCTCACCTGCCCGGCTTTCTCTTTCTGAAATCAATAACAATAAATTAAAAAAAAAAAAAAGAGTGACGGACTCGAGAGGAAAATATCAAGATGAGAAGCGTGGCCACACAGTGAGAAAACTCCGAGTAACTCTTCAGACTCACACGCCGACGAGAACAGATTCCTATCTAGCTACAGATGCCGCCTACCTGCGGACACGGTCAGGCACACAAATCCCAGTGCGCCCGGCGGGATTTTAAAACTAGGTTGTTGTGGTTTCGTAACCCCAACAAACCGGGGGAAGCAAAGTGGAAATTCGAGGCCAAGGGTGCCTCAGATAGGGAGAGGGATTAAAACAGCAGAGCAGTGATGAAATAAAGCTGAAGCTGAATCCAAGCTGGGTTGGAGATGTGTGGAGGGGGGTGGGAGAGGGAAGAAACAATATGGAAAAGACACAAATTCTCGGGATTAAAATCGCCAGCTCCAAGCTTGTTCTGTGTTGTGGCTACCATTTACTTTTTTTAAATTATTTGTATTGATTTTATTTATTTTTTTATTTTTAAATATATTTTATTGATTTTTTACAGAGCAGAAGGGAGAGGGATAGAAAGTCAGAAACATTGATGAGAGAGAGACATTGATCAGCTGCCTCCTGCACACACCTCCTACTGGGGATGTACCCGCAGCCAAGGTACATGCCCTTGCCGGAATCGAACCCGGGACCCTTCAGTCCGCAGTCCGACGCTCTATCCACTGAGCTAAACCGGTCTCGGCTTATTTGTATTGATTTTAAAGAGGAAGGGAGAGAGGAGAAAGAGAAGCATCGAGGATGAGAGAGAATTGGGGATCGGCTGCCTCCTGCACGCCCCCTACTGGTGATCCAGCCTGCAACCCGGGCTTGTGCCCCGACAGGGAATCGAACCGGGACCTCCTGGTTCACAGGTCGACGCCCAACCGCTGAGCCATGCGGGCAGGGCTGTTGCTACAATGTACAGGCCTCAGGGGTCACCATGGTGGTTGCAGGAGCAGTGGTCTCCTTTGGAAATGCCTGTGGACACCGACTTGCCGAGGGCTTGTGTGGGAAAGAAGCTTTTACAGAACTTCAGAGCCAACGCCAAGAGCATGGGTGAGTGGCTGTACACCCCCCCACACCTCCCCCACCTCCGCGTAAGCACGGCTGTGATCTCTCACGGAAACTTCGATGCGATGGGGTGGGATGGAGTGAGGCGTCAGCAGCAGGGAACGGAGCCCCCGGAGGCCATGAGCAATCCAGCATCTCGTTTCGAGCGGGAAAGCAATTGCCACATCCCCGGGTCCCCATGAGGGTGCTCTGTGCCCTGCTAGGTTCTGTGTCCCCAGATTACCCACCCTGATTATGGACTGACTGCTTTTCCTCCTCTTCCATCCCCCCACCCCCCAATCCCTTTCCCATCTGTGACTCTCCAAGCAGCCAGGGGTCTCTGGGAAGGTTTTGTGGGGCAGGTGCAAGTGTGTGACTAGCAGCCCTGTTTGTAGAAAATACAGAAGGGGGATCTGTTTGGGCACCAATATCTCCCATTTGGGGGCCAATATTAAGCTCTGCACTTAAGTTTCCAAGATTCATTCGTCCCGAGGAAGTTTGCCCTGGGGTAGGTAGCCTAGGTGAGGTGCCGGGGTTCTTGTCCCAGCCTTACAAAGGGTTCAGCAATCTGGAGAAAGGAACTGAAGCCAAAACTGGTTTGGCTCGGTGGACAGAGTGTCGGCCTGCGGACTGAAGGGTCTCGGGTTCAATTCCGCTCAGGGGCATGTACCTTGGTTGCAGGCACATCCCCATTGGGGAGTGTGCAGGAGGCAGCTGATGGATGTTTCTCTCTCATCGACGTTTCTGACTCTCCCTCTCCCTTCCTCTCTGTAAAAAAATCAATAAAATAAATAAATAAATAAATAAATAAGTAAGTAAAAAACAACTAAAACAAAAGAGGTTGGGGGGCAGCTTTTGAAAGGAGGACCCGAGTTCTGGGGGAGTGGCTTTCTTTACCTGTAGCGCCCTGTTAGGGCACACCTGCCTTGAGAGAAAAGGGGTTCATTTGGGGACGACCCCAAAACGCCGTCCGTGGCTTGACTCCAAGAAGCGAGGCGGAAGGAGAGAGAACCCCAGGGGAGCCGGAAACGCATTCTGTCCGGGTTTAAGAGGCTCCTCTCGACCTCCTCGTCCACCTTTAAAAATGCAAAACCTCCATGCAAATGGCTTTGAAGAAGATGGGGAGCTGATTGCACGCTGAGCTAATTACTCCGCGTCGCCACTTAGTGAACATGATTTCTTGATAAAGACCAACTCTCTCTTAATGACTGGGGAGGGAAAGGGGGGAAACCCATATGGCTGGGACTGCTTTTTATTTTATTTTTAAAAAATATATTCTTATTTCGTTTCAGAGAGGAAGGGAGAGGGAAAGAGAGAGAGGGAGAGAGAAACATCAATGATGACAGAGAATCATTGATTGGCTGCCTCCTGCATCGCTCCTACTTGGGACTGAGACCACAATTCGGGCATGTGTCCTTAGCCGGAATCAAACCTGGGACCCTTCAGTCTGCAAGCTGACGCTCTATCCACTGAGCCAAACCAGCTAGGACTGGGACTGTTTTTTTTTTTTTTTTTAAGAAAAAAAAAGCGTTTGTGTTTATTTCAGAGAGGAAGGGAGAGTGAGAGACAGAGAGAGAAACATCCATGAGGAGAGAGAATCACGGACTGGCTGCCTCCTGCACGCCCCCTACTGGGGATCGAGCCCACAACCCTGGCCTGTGCCCCGACTGGGAATTGAACCCTGACCTCCTGGTTCCTTGGTTGTCGCTAAACCACGGAGCCACGCCGGCAGGGCCCACTCGTAATTTTCGTTTTCTGAAATCAATGTGGATGCCAGTTTCTACCAGCTGGGTGGGTGCTCACAGGGAGCTCTTCCGATCAATCGGGGAAGTGGGGGCTGAGAGGGCCCCGTGGGGGGCAGCCACAGGGCGGACCGCCTCTCGCCTTTCCGGGGCCAGAGGACAAAGCAGCCAACATCTGTTGGGGGCCTGGGAATCCCACCGCACGGGAAGCCTCCGATAGAGTAAAGCAAAACATTTCATTACGATTCGTTTCTCCTCTCACATCTCACTGCAAACAGAACAATATTTCAACCTTGGCACAGCCACTGAATTATTCATCGGAAAATTAAAGACAAAAACAAAACAAAACAACAACAGGAAAACAAAGCGGGGTGGAATACAGCCCAAATCCCCCTGCCCTTTGCTCCTTCCTTGCCATTCCTCTTGCATGAGGCCGGGGTCCCCCTTTCTCGGCTGTGGCCAGGGTCCAGGGAAGCCTGCTTGCTCTCGTGCCCTTGTGGGAGCGATGCCTCGACAGCAAGCGGGGCTCCCAGGCACCGGGGAACCGAGGGGGAACTGGGGGGGGGGGTCCCAGACCAGGATCTGTGGGACCCCGGGGGGGGGCAGAGGGAGGTACAGGCATTATCCCAGGGAGAAAGCCTTCCTCCCTCGCTCCCTTCTTAACAAATATATATTTTCATTGATGTCAGAGAGGAAGGGAGAGGGAGAGAGAGGGGACCATCAGTGATGAGAGAGAAGCATGGACCGGCTGCGTCCTGCACGCCCCACACCAGGGACCGAGCCTGCATCCCGGCCTGTGCCCTGACCGGGAATCGAACCCGTGGCCTCCGGGTTCACAGGTCGACGCTCACCCACCGAGCCACACCGGCCGGGGTCCGAGCACACTGTCAAACGGGCTATCTCCAAACAGGATGGGCCCGCCGGGAAGATGCCTGCAGAGCGGGAACTCGTACTTTGGGGGGAGGCGGGGGGGGGGTGAATAACGGGAGGAAGGGGCTTTCTTATGCTCAGACATTACCCTGTGGGGGCGAGCGGTGGTGTCAGGCGCAGCCGACCTCCAGACTCTGGAGGAGCCAGCTCGCGTGGCGCAGTGGTGAGCGTCGCCCCAGGAACCCAGAGCTCGCTGGTCCCCTTCCTGGTCAGGACCCACGGCCGGGCTGTGGGCTCCATCCCCGGGGAGGAGTGTGCAGGAGGCAGCCGACCAAAGGCCTCTCTCTCATTGAAGTTTCTCTCTCTGTCTTCCTCCCTCTCTCCCCCTTCCTCTCTAACAAAGAAAAACATCAATTAAAATGTTTTTTTTTTAATATACCTTCATGTTGGCCAATGTCACCCCAATCCATTTAATAAAAAAATTTTTAAATGTTTTATTCTTATTTATTTTTTTTAATTTTTATCGATTAAGATATTACATATGTGTCCTTATTCCCCCGCTATCCCCCCAACTCCCATTCATTCCCCACCCCCTGGTGCCCGTGTCCATTGATTAGGCTTATATGCATGCATCTAAGTCCTTTGGTTGATCTCTCCCTTATTTATTTATTTAAAAAAAATTTTATTGATTTCAGAGAGATAGGGAGAGGGAGAGAGATAGAAACATCCATGATGAGAATCATTGATCAGCTGCCTCTTGCACGCCCCCTACTGGAAATCAAGCCCACAACCCGAGCATGTGCCTCTGACCGGGAATTGAACGCGGGACCTTTCAGTCCGTAGGCTGATGCTCAATCCACCGAGCCACACCGGCCAGGGCTAAAACAATCATTTTAAAAAGATCCCCGTGGAGCACACCAGTCAGCCCTGGCTGGCCGCCCTGGAACATTTTTTAAAATATATATATTTTATTGATATTTTACAGAGACGAAGGGAGAGGAATAGAAACATCGATGAGAGAGAAACATCGACCAGCTGCCTCTTGCACACCCCCTACTGAGGATGTGCCCACAACCAAGGTACATGCCCTTGACCGGAATCGAACCTGGGACCCTTCCGTCCACAGGCCGATGCTCTATCCCCTGAGCCACACCGGTTAGGGCCGCTCTGGAACTTTTATAGAAGAAACCCACCACCCTGAGCATGGGCTGTGGTTTCTACAACATCCATGATGGTCCTTGGTTCACGGGGATGCTCTGTCCAACACAGGAGAGCGAGGTGCCGCGCCCTGGGCCCAGCAGGTGCCTCCCGCCCCTGCTCTCTGCCCTTCTCTTGTTCCTGAGTGTGCCTGGCTTCCCAGCAACGGTGGTTTCGCCAGCTCTGACCCTGGGTGCCCCCGACATGCCACTGCCTCCCGGGCGTCCGGTGGCGCCTGCAGCGCAGGTGACTTCGGGGGACCAGCCCTTCTGCCTTGCAGGGCGGACACCTCGGCAGGCAGAAACCCACAGCAACCCAACAGGCGGCTCTGTTATCGTGCGGGCAAGGCCTGCGGCGGAGTATCTGTCCCAGCGGCCTCCCAGCTCCCTCTTTTAAAATATACACCGAGTGGCCAGATGATGATGATCTCTGAATGCATAATAATCTGGCCACTCTTTGTGTGGGTGGGTGGATGGATGGATAGATAGATAGATAGATAGATAGATAGATAGATAGATAGATAGATAGATATAGATAGATACACACACATACACACACACACATATATATAAATATATACACATATATATGTACACACACACACACACATTAGAGGCCCAGTGCATGAATTCATGCATTGATGGGGTCCGGCCAGCCTGGCCAGGCGGAGGGGACATGAGTGACTGGCTGGCCTGCCTGCTGGTCGAACTTCTGGTCGAGAGGACAATTTGCATATTAGCCTTTTACTCTATAGGATATACACTGAGTGGCCAGATTGTTATGCATTCAGAGATCATCAGAATCTGGCCACTCCGTGTATATTTGTCTTGATTTTGAGAGGAAGGGGGGGGGGGAGAGAGAGAGAGAGAGAGAGAGAGAGAGAAACCTCAAGGATGAGAGAGAATCATGAATCGGCTGCCTCCCGCACGCCCCCTACTAGGGATGGAGCCCAGAACCCAGGCGTGTGCCCGACCGGGAGTCAGACCGTGACCTCTTGGTTCATAGGTCAATGCCCAACCCCTGAGCCGCGCCGGCCGGACCCTCCGAGCTTCTGCTCTTTCCGGCGGACAACTCACCAGGACCTCTGCGATGTCTTAGGGCTCCCCCTGGCTCGTTTGGGTGAGAAAACAGGTAAAGGAGCCTTAAGTGTCTACAGCGTTCCGCGGGGTTCAACAGTGGGCTCCCAACCGGCAGTGTGACCAGGATGCTTGTCGTGAGCCAGGGCATCGCCCACCTCTAGGCCGTACACCCCGCCTTTCCCCTTTAGCTGCTGAGGATCCTGGGAAAGCCCCCAGGGCCAGCAGCTTGGACTGAGCCCCTCGGCGGTGCTATGAACCCCAGTCAGAGACAACTGGTCACCATGTCCCTTCTTCTGGATGGTGCCATGATTAGACGTCAACTCTTTTTTTTTTTTTAATTGACTTCAGAGAGGAAGGGAGAGGGAGGGACAGAGAGAAACATCCATGAGGAGAGAGAAACACCGACCGGCTGCCTCTCACACGCATCCCGACCAGGGTTCAAACCCACAACCCAGGTACATGCCCCAGCCCGGAATCGAACCGGGGACCCCCCCCTCCCCGTGCACAAGGCCACGCTCCACCAACTGAGCCACGCAGGCGCTTTCCACCTTCACAGAGGGAGAGGGAGAGGGAGAGGGAGGGGGAGAGGGAGAGGGAGGGGAAGGGGGAAGGGGGAGAGGGGAGGGAGGGGGAGGAGGGGGGAGGGAGGGGGAGGGGGAGAGGGAGAGGGTGAAGGAGAGGGAGAGGGAGAGGGAGAGGGAGAGGGAGAGGGAGAGGGACCCATGGGCGGTGATTTCATTCCTTTGTAAGCAGAGGACAAATGTTGGATGCAAAGCTGCGATTGCCCCATAGGTTTTTATAGAGGCATCAAACACGCTATCAGCCCCTGGGATCTCTGACTCACCCCTAAACCATGAGAAACTCGCAGCCACGGGGGAGCGATGGGGCTCCCTGGAAGCTCAAACTCGGGAGAGAAGGATCGATCTTCCTCCTGCCGGTGGGTGGGCCGCTCTCTGTCAGGGTGGGCTTCGCTCCCCACGGGGAGAAGAGAAACACGGGGTGTCTCTCCCAGGCCAGGGGGCCCTATTGTCCAGCAGGGTTCGGGACGGGAGGCCGGCGCCTACCTGTTTCCCGCTCCTGTGTTTGGATCCCGTGACCCAGGGGCGTGCAGAGCAAACTCTGGTGTTGACTTTTCTGGGGCCGGGGATCTTTTTTTTTTAATATATATTTAAAAATATATTTTATTGATTTTTTGCAGAGAGGAAGGGCGAGGGACAGAGAGTTAGAAACATTGATGAGCGAGAGACATCCATCAGCTGCCTCCTGCACATGCCTCACTGGGGATGTGCCCGCAGCCAAGGTACATGCCCTTGGCCGGAATCGAACCTGGGATCCCTCAGTCTGCAGGCCAATGCTCTGTCCACTGAGCTACACTGGTTTTGGCTGGGGATCTTTTTAAAAATATATATATATACACATATATTTTATTGATTTCATAGAGGAAGGGAGAAGGAGAGAGACACACACATCCATGAAGAAAGAGGATCACGGACCGGCTGCCTCCTGCACGCCCCCCACTGGGGATGGAGCCGGCAGCCCGGGCCTGTGCCCCGACCAGGAATCGCCCCGTGACCTCTGCCCGGTGGTCGATGCTCCACACTGAGCCACGCCGGCCGGGCCTGGTTCCCGTTGTCATCGGGGACCCCTGTGCGGCGTGACTCCCCCCAAGCAGCCCAGCACACAGCAAGGAGGCTCCGCATTTCGGGATCCCGCTGCTGTCAGAGGCACACCCTGCAAGGAGGCGAACACCCCGCCCCGCGCCCGAGTCCCGCCAACACCTCGCACCCTTGTCAAGCTGACGGCTCGTGTTCCTGGGTGGAAAATCGGCTGAACAGATGGCGGCTGACACCTTTCCCAGGAATCCTGGAGCCCCACCAGTCTACCCACTCAGGGACGGGAAGAGAGAGAGAGAGAGAAAAAAAAAGGTTGGGGAGGGGATGCAAAAATGTGGTGGAGAGAGAGAGAATGGCCTAGAGCGGGCGGGGCCCGGAGAACACTGTGCTGGCTGGGGTGACAGGGAAGCCAGCACCAGCCCTGCCGGCAGTTGGGGCGCGGGGCAGGGCTCTTGCTCGTTCTGAGGTGGCTTCCAACAGCACCCCAACCGAACCTGTCCATGGGGGACACTCCTTTCCCCAAAGGCTCCGAAGATGAGCTAGAGTCCTGGTCGGCAAACTCATCAGTCCGCAGAGCCAAATAGCAACAGCACAAGGATTGACATTTCTTTGGAGAGCCACATTTTTAAACCTAAACTTCTTCCGATGCCACGTCTTCAACATAGACTCGCCCAGGCCGTGGTATTTTGTGGAAGAGCCGCACTCCAGGGCCCCAAGAGCCGCACGTGGCTCGCGAGCCGCGGTTTGCCGGCCACGACCACGGAGCTAGAGGAAAGCTTTCCTTCCCCTCCCTCCTTTGGTTCATCCTCACTCGAGGATATTTTCCCCAGATTTTTAGAAAGAGTGGGAGGGAGGGGGAGAGAGATAGAGGGACCCATCGATGTGAGAGAGATAATGGATGGATGGTCTCCTGCAGGTGCCCCAACCAGTGCTGGGGATCTAACCCACAACCCAGTTACATGCCCTTGGCCAGAATCGAACCCGGGACCCTTCAGTCCACAGGCCGCTGCTGCTCCATCCACTGAGCCAGACAGGCTAACGCAGCATTTCTTTCTTTTTCTTTTTCTTTTTTTTCTTCCTTAAATGCTTGCCTTAGAACAGCAGCGTTCCAGATGGAAACCTAGGTTGTGGAAACGGACTCCCCAGAGGATGTGAGGGCGAGCAGGAGAGCCGGGCGGGGTGGCCGCTCATTTTGACTCTGAGAGAGCACAGCTCCCTGCAAATCTAATATCCAGCCCTCAGCTCCCAGGGACAAGCAGAGAAACGGCCTCTGCCATGCCCCTGATGGGACAGGAAAAGGAAATCTAGCCAGGCCTGTGTGGCTCAGCGGTGGAGCACCCAGCTATGAACCAGGAGGTCGGGGTTCGATTCCTGTCTGGGGCACAGGCCCGGCTTGCAGGCTCCATCCCCAGCGTGGGGCACGCAGGAGGCAGCCGATTCGCAGTTCTCTCTCATCGTGGGTGTTTCTATCTCCCTCTCCCTTTCTCTCTGACATCAATACGGATATTGATGTATTTGTATTTTTTTAATGTATTTGCTCTGCCGCTGGTGTAGTGTGAGCAAGGCCAGCCTGCACGTGCTCAGTGCGTGGGGCCCTCCCTCTGCATCCTGTTCAGGCCACAAGAAGGCAGGTAGGCGGCTGGCATCCAGCTCACCAGCTCACCTGAGAGTCTGGCAGGGGGAGGAGGGGATGGGGAGAGGAGAGGAGGGAAAGGAAAGGGGGGAACCCCCTTAAGAAGCTGGAACCCTCCTCACAGGGCACCTTACTTGTGTTCCCCCAAGACTATGCGTCCCAACTCGGCGTGAGACACCTCCCTTGGCGCACTTGCAAAAGGGTCCCTGAAACGGACGCACCCAAGTCACACCCTCCAGCCTAAGCCTTGCCTATCTTATTCAAAAGGCTCTGTTTTTTATTTTTATTTCATTTTTTTATCTTCCTGCTCCTCTGCCGTCCCCTGCAGCCCCCGCCCCTCCGGCCGCCCCCATCTCCCTTCCAACAGCGCACACAAAGGAGGATCCCCCAAACCAGACTGAGATGCCAGACCTGCGGACTTGTTTACCACTCGGGGCCTCCCCCCCAACCAGACGGTTGCTCGGCGCCGCCACCTGGCGGCGGGAGCCGGCGCTGCACCCCGTGCCGGCCAGCCCCTGCGGGCGGATGACCCAATGCCGCAGGCATCTGGGATCACCTTCCCCCCTTCTCTCCAGCACCAAATAAGGGGGCTCTCTCCTCGGCGCGCCCGGCCTGTGGCGGGGAGGCCAAGGGGCGTGGAAAGGAAGATCCGGGAACGAGGCTGACAGTCCGCAAAACAACCGACCACATTGTTCCCCAGGCCGCCTGCTGCCTCCTCTCTCCTCCTCCTCTGGGCACTGCCCCGGCCCAAGAGGGGGGCGCTCCCTGCAGCCCTGGACTCTGGGGTCCTCAGAGCTCCATGGGCAGTGCCACTGAGCCCTTCGCCCCTAGAGTAGTGGAAATGCAGAGCCCCCGTCCCCGTTCAGGCCTGCAGGCTGGCGGGTGGGGCGCGGCAGCAAAACCCCCAGTTCAGGCTGCCAGGCCTCAGGACCTTGGCATCGCCCCCAAGGGAGGGCGTCCCTGGTGGCTGACAGGGTCTGGTAACCACAGAAACCGAGATGTGACCTATATTTTTGAGTCTGGCCTCGGCTCCGGGTTTCTTTCCTTCTAGAAATCCGCAGGAGAGCGCTCCGCCCAACCCCGGCCAGCCGCAGGGCGGGCACGGCAGAGGACTGGCTGGTTTGTGGGGGGTGAGGACGAGTAAGGGTCTCCAGAGCCCCGTCCCAGGCCCCTCTCCCCGCCTTCTGCCAAACACAGGCCCTCCTGCCCCCCAGTGGGGATGAGCAACGGGGTGATAGTTCTCAGGATCTCCAATAGGTTTATCGTTGGCTACTTCCTTGTACATCTAAGCTTCATTTTCGGCTGCATCAACCGTTGGCTTTAGTTGAGCATTGACAAGGCGCTAGACAACCGCGGCTCTCGAGCCACATGCGGCTCTTTGGCCCCTCGAGTGTGGCTCTTCCATAAAATACCACAGCCTGGGTGAGTCTATGCTGAAGAAGCGGCCATTGGAAGAAGTTTAAGTTTAACAAAGGTGGCTCTCAAAGGACATTTCAATCGTTGTCCTGTTGACATTCGGCTCTGTGGACCACTGGGCTAGGCCCTCGCACATCACCTTGCCCTTGGCAGTCCGCAAAACAGCCGTGGGTTCCATGGATTCCGAGTATGAACCCACGAGGACGGCACAAGCACGGGACAGGATGACGGGGCTATTGGTTCATGTCTGCAGAAAACAAACACAACAGCCACAGAGACAGCCAGCCCCTCGCTCTGTGCTCAAAGCCAATGTCGTCAGCTCGAGAAGGTGCCTGGGAGACACGTGAGAGATGGCACAGAGACCTTCCTCGGGACCTACCCTGTCCGAAGTCCCAGGGACCCGCTGGGTGGTCGCAACGTCTGCAGGCAGCGTCCCCCGCGGCTGCTACGTATCCACCTGAAATAAATGAATGTGTTCCGCGCCGGTCACGGACCCGTGACAGAGCTTCACCTTCTAGAGCGGCAGCGGATGTCTTCTCATATTAACGAGGACGACTCGGGGGGAGGGGGAAGCGGGGGACATGTCAGGAAAGGTTTGCTGTGTTTCCAGAATGTCAGCCGCGCCGCATCATCTCGTGTCCCAGGGGGGGCTCCCCGGGCACCCCCGCACCCTGCCACACGATTAAACCCACTTTGCTGCCCAGTTGGCATAACTCAGGGGTTGAGCATTGACCTACGAACCCGGAGGTCACGGTTCGATTCCCGGTCGGGGCACATGGAGCCCCAGTGTGGGGCGTGCAGGAAGCAGCCGATCCCTGATTCCCTCTCATCATAGATGTTTCTCTCTCTCTCTCCCGCTTTCCCTTCCTCTCTGAAATCAATAAACATAAAACATGTGAAGAATATTATACAGTAAACAACAAACCAGGAAGTAGTCATTTGTCATCGTGATCAGTATTATTTGCAGTTATACACAGTGTGCATGTGCTGTACTTAATGCCACTGGCAGTGCAGTGGGTGTGTTTATACCAGCATCACCACAAACAAGTGAACAGTGCATCGCCCTATGACATCACAGTGGCTATGACATCACAGTAGCCACAACTTCACAGTGGCCACGACATCACAGTGGCCACGACATCACAGTGGCCATGACATCACAGTGGCCACGACATCACAGTGGCTATGACATCACAGTGGCCACGACATCACAGTGGCCACGACATCACAGTGGCTATGACATCACAGTGGCTATGACATCACAGTGGCCACGACATCACAGTGGCCACGACATCACAGTGGCTATGACATCACAGTGGCCACGACATCACAGTGGCCACGACATCACAGTTGCTACGACATCACAGTGGCCACAACATCACAGTGGCTATGACATCACAGTGGCCACGACATCACAGTGGCCACGACATCACAGTGGCTATGACATCACAGTGGCCACGACATCACAGTGGCTATGACATCACAGTGGCCACGACATCACAGTGGCCACGACATCACAGTGGCTATGACATCACAATGGCTATGACATCACAATGGCTATGACATCAGAGCTTCTATGACATCACAGTGGCTATGACATCACAGTAGCTATGACATAATGGTGACTGTGGCATCATAGTGACTATGACATCATATGGCTTATGATATTGCCGAGGCTATGGCATCACAGTGGTCATGACATCACAGTGACTATGACATCATAGTGGCTGCAACATCATAGTGGCTATGACATCATAGTGGTTATGATATCATAGTGACTATGACATTATAGTGACTACAATATCATAGTGGCTGTGACATCATAGTGGCTACAACATCACAGTGGCTACAACATCACAGTGACTATGACATCACAGGGGCTATGATGTCACAGTGGCTGTGACATTATAGTGGCTATGACATCATAGGGGCTATGCCATCATATGGGCAATGGCATCATAGTGTCATGGTATCATAGTGCTATGACTATGATGTCCTAGTGGCTATGTACAACATCATAGTGGCTATGACAGCATGGGGCTATGATGTCACCTGGCAATAAGAGCATTTAGTTCTGTTATAATCTTATGGGACCATCATCATATATGTGGTCCATCCTTGACTAAAATGTCGTTATATGGTGCATCACTCATGTGTATGTGCGTGTGTGCATGTGTGTGCATGCGTATGTGCGCGTGTGTGTGTGTGTGTGTTGGCTCTCCTTCTCTGGGGAACCCTGACTCACACCGATCTCGGTACAACTTGTGGGAAAGGGCGGCTCCGGCACCTCAGAGTTCAGAGCCTGTTTGGTGGGACGAATACTGTGACGGCAATCTCGGGTCCCCTGTGTGCACGCCCTGCTCTGGGGCACAGCCAGCGCCTCATCCCTGCATAAGCTGTTGCTCTTTCTTCCAGGAAGGACGTGAGCTGTACCTTCACCAAGAACACCATGTACACATGCCGTTGGGGGGCGCGGGGAGAAGAGGCCCAGTGGTGTCAACACTGACCAGTCGTTACACCTCAGTGAGTGAGGCTGGTTTTCTCGCACGATTCCCCTGAATCTTCTGTCTTGACTTTGCCCCTAATCGCGACGAGGCAGGCACTTCCAGCAAGCCAGAGTGTGGCCCTTTAAGGAGCCAACAGTGCATGACCCAGCCTCGTGGAGGCTGCTGTTTCTTTGGAGTCAAACGGGGAGAAAGAAACCCGAGGGGTGCTTGCCTTCTGGGAAAACCACATGCTTGTGTATTAGGGAGACAGCGATCTTCTAAAATGCAACGGGTTTCTCCTATTTACTCATCTGAATCTATACACAGGCTTTCAAAATTGCCCCCACCCTCAGCTACTTACCACCCAGTCCATTGTATACCTTTTTAAAAATATATATTTTATTTTTTACAGAGAAGAATGGAGAGGGATAGAGAGTTAGAAACATCAATGAGAGAGAAACATCCATCAGCTGCCTCCTGCACACCCCCCACTGGGGATGTGCCCGCAACCAAGGTACATGCCCTTGACCAGAACCGAACCTGGGACCCTTCAGTCCACAGGCCGACGCTCTATCCACTGAGCCACACCAGTTAGGGCCATTATGTACCTTTAAAATATATATATATCTTTATTGCTTTCAGAAAGGAAGGGAGAAGAAGAGAGAAACATCAGTGATGGGAGAGAATCATGGACCGGCTGCCTCCTGCATGCCCCCTACTGGGGATGGAGCCCGCAACCCGGGCGTGTGTCCCCACTAGGAATCGAACCGTGACCTCCTGGTTCCTAGGTCGACGCTCAAGCACGGAGCCACACCGGCCAGGCCCATCTGTATTTTCCAAACAGCCTCATTCCGTCTCACCGTGCGGCCAGAAAACAGAGGGTGTGGCCTCTCCACGGAGTGACTTTCTGCATTTCCCATCCAAGAAAAGACCCAGCAAGGGAGAGAATCGACAGAGCTGTGTCTCCCTGACTTGACAGAGAGTCTGGCTTCAAAGATGGTGTGGCTTTCTTCCTAGAACTTAAAAGAGAGGGGTGCTAACTACATAACAAATGTGAGGCTTAAAACCGGGACAAATACCTGCTCCCCATCTGGTCCCTTCGATCCCTCAGTGCTCTCTACTTCGCCTGCAAAAGAATGTTTGCAAAAATCCTGGTGGCTAGATCCTTGTCACGGTGTCAGCGCTCCATCTAGTGGTCAACAGGGTAATTGCAAGAAAAAAAACAGCCTCCCCAGGTCAACTATCAAACTATTTGCAAAACTGGGCTTAGAAACCTGCCTGGTAAATGACCTAGGCTAGTGGTTCTCAGACTTGGCCACCCGCTACAATCCCCTGAGTGGTGTGTATAAAATATGATGTCAGTACCAATGAAGTCAGAACTTCGGAGAGTGAGATTCAGGCATCAGCCTTTTTTAAAAAAAAACTCCAATAGGAAGCTGGTGAACTCCACAACCAAAAACAAGGCATGAAAAGCTACGAAAACCTCCTATAAGTATTTCATAAAAATAGTTTTATGGATAGAAGGGAATTCCCCCCCACACACACACACTTATTTAAAATTGGATCATTTTTAAAATATATTTTTATTGAGACCATAGAGGGAAGGAGGGAAGGAGGAAAGGAGGGAGGGAGGAGGGAAAGAGAGAGAAAGAGAGAAACATCAATGATGACAGAGAATCATTGACTGGCTGCTTCCTGCATGCCCCACACTGGGAATCGAGCTTACAAACCCCCTTTCCCTTACCTCCCCTTCCCCCTACCCCTCTCCCCTTCACTCCCACCCCCAACTCCCTGCATGTGCCCTGACTGGGAATCCAACTGTGACCTTCTGGTTCCTAGGTCGATGCTCAGCCACGGAGCCACACCCTGTGGGCTGACCGCATTGCACTTGAGCAGCATTCGCAGGGCATACGGACTCCCAGTGGCTGCCAGGGCACCAGGGCACTCCCTTGACTGCGGACTTTGGGGTGAGGTTCTATGAGAAAATAGCCAAGGAACATAGTCATCTTTATAGAAAGAGAGGGGAAAAAAAAAAGATGCCGGTAGCCACGGGATTCAGTGGCCGTTTGGATTTCAAAATCGAGTGTTATTGTAGTTCGGAGAGGTTTTATTACATGCAATGGGATGGACTCAATTCGTAAGGGGATGGGGAGAAGAAAGCGAGGCTGCTTTGAGGCATTCGAGAAAAGCGATTTGTGCCGAACAAGAGGAAACATAACAATGATCCGAGGACTGTAGTCTGAGCAGCAAGAAAAAGAGGAATTAAAAAAAAAAGTTTTAAGCCCAGGTTGAGCATAGACCCAGGAACCAGGAGGTCACGGTTCGATTCCCGGTCAGGAAACATGCCTGGGTTGGGGGCTTGAACCCCAGTGTGTGGGCGGGGGGAGGAAGGGGTGCAGGAGGCAGCTCCACCATGATTTTCTCTCTCTCTCTCTATCTCTCTCTCTCTCTCCTCTCTCCCTCCCTCCCTCCCTCCCTCCTTCTCCCTCTCCCCCCCTGAATCAATAAAAACATATCTTTTTGAAAGATTAAAAAAAAGGAGTCCCAATAGTGTAGAATTTTGGAGATGAGACCAAACACTATTTAAAAATGAAATTTATGCTGAAACTGGTTTGGCCCAGTGGCTAGAGCGTCAGCCTGTGGACCGAAAGGTCCCAGGTTTGATTCTGGTCAAAGGCATGTACCTTGGCTGCGGGCATGTCCCCAGTAGGAGGGAGTGCGGGAGGCAGCTGATCTATGTTTTTCTCTCATCGATGTTTCTAACTCTCTATCCATCTCCCTTCCTCTCTGCGAAAAATCAATAAAAGGTATTTTTAAAAATTAAAAATAAAGTGAAATTTATTCTGCCAAAGGTAGTTTCCTTTGGATGGACAGCAAGTGCCAGCAGATCAAAGACAAGACTGCTAAAGGCTGGCAGGGACTGAAGCAAGAAGCATTCATGGGCCCAGCGGGCGTGGCTCTGTGGTTGAGTGTTGACCTATGAACCAGGAGGTCACGGCTCCATTCCCGGGTTGCAGGCTCCGTCCCCAGTAGGGGGCGTGAAGGAGGCAGCCGTCTGATGATTCTCTCATTAACGCATCCTTGATATTTGTCTCTCGCCCCCTCTCCCTTCCTCTCTGAAATCAACAGAAATATATATATATATATATATATATATATTTTTTTTTTTTTTTTAAGAGAAGTGTTCATAGAAGATTTAGGCACATGGATGATGTCACTATGATGATGGAGGCAGGGGTGAGTATACAGGGGTGGGGGAGAAAGAGTCAGCACAAACAGTCATATTCCACACCCTGGGTTTCTCCTGAGCCAGTGGTCAGCAAACTGCAGCTCACGAGCCACATGCGGCTCTTTGGCCCCTTGAGGGTGGCTCTTCCACAAAATACCACATGCGGGCACGCACATACATGAGATTGAAACTTCGTGGCCCACGTGCAGAAGTCAGTTTTCGGCTCCCAAAAGAAAGTTCAATTGTACTGTTGAGATTTGGCTCTGTTGACTAATGAGCTTGGCGACCACTTTCCTGAGCACTTATCACCTCTAACACGCTACACATTTCACTGAATTTTCATGCATACCACCTCTGCCACCACTAGAATTCAAGCTGCATGAGGGCAGGACTTTTGTTTGTTCAGTACTAAACTAGAGACGTGGTGGACAGAATTCGTGCAAGGAGCTCAGCCCTCGCAGCCCCGGCTTCATCCAGAAGGTTGTTCGGCTGTACGGTCTAATTAGCATATTACATATGCTTTTATTAATATAGACTACTAGAGTCCCCGTGCACGAAATTCATGCATGGGGGGGTTGTCCCTCAACCCAGCCTGCACCCTCTCCAATCTGGGACCCCTCTCACAATCCAGGACTGCTGGATCCCAACTGCTCACCCTGCCTGCCTTCCTGATTGCCTCTAACCACTTCTGCCTGCCAACCTGATCACCCCCTAACCACTCCCCTGCCAGCCTGATTGATGCCTAATTGCTCCCCTACCAGCCTGTTTGCCCCTAACTTCCCTCTTCTGCAGGCCTGGTCACCTCTAACTACCCTCCCCTGCAGGCCTGGTCCCTCCCAACTGCCTTCCCCTGCTGGCCATCTTGTGGTGGCCATCTTGTGTCCACATGGGAGCAGGATCTTTGACTACATAGGGGCAGCCATCTTGTGTGTTGAAGTAGTGGTCAATCTGCATATTACTCTTTTATTAGATAGGATAGAGGCCTGGTGTATGGGTGGGGGCCAGCTGGTTTATTCTGAAGGGTGTCTCAGATTGGGATAGGGGTCCCTTGGGGCGGGGTGGGGGGAGACTAGGCGAGGGGCCTGTGGTGGTTTGCAGGCCGGCCACGCCCCCCAGTGACCCAAGCAGAGGCCCTGGGATCTGAGATTAATTTATGTTCTACAATTGAAACTTTGTAACCTGGAGTAGAGCCAAGCCTTCTGTTCGCTTTGTGGTGGCAGCCATTTCTGTTTGGGTTTATTTAAATTCTATAATTGAAACTTTGTAGCCTAGAGTGGAGGCCTAGGCACTAGGGTTGCAGAAGCTTGGCTTCCATCACCCAGGCAACCCTATCCTCTGTTCTCTCCAGCTCTGTGGCTGCCGCCATTTCTGTTGGGATTATGTATCTTCTATAATTGAAACTTTGTAGCATGGAGTGGAGGCCTAGGCCGGCAAGGGCAGGTGGAAAGCTTGGCTTCCTCCGTTGCCGGGGAAACCAAGCCTCCCTCCTGCTCTCAGTGGCCGCAGTAATCTTGGTTGGGGTTTATTTGAATGTTTTCTCCTGATTGGCTTGTGGGCGTGGCTTGTGGATATAGCAGAGGTGTGGTCAATTTGCATATTACTCTTTTATTAGATAGGATTACAGATGCAAGGTAGGAATGCACATAGGTTCTCAGAAGATAATGTTGGACCCTAATTGGTTTGGCTCAGTGGATAGAGCATTGGCCTGTGGACTGAAGGGCCCCAGGTTCAAATTTGGGTCAAGGGCATGTACCCCAGTTGCAGGCTCGATCCCAGTAAGGGGCGTTCAGAAGGCAGCTGATGGATGTTTCTTTCTCATCGCTGTTTCTAATTCTCTCTTTGCCTTCTTCTCTGTAAATGTCAATAAAAAAATATATATTTTTAAAAAGATAACATTGGCCCTAGCTGTTTTGGCTCAGTGGATAGAGCGTCGGTCTGCAGACTGAAAGGTCCCAGGTTCGATTCCAGTCAGGGGCATGTACTTTGGTAGTGGGCACATCCCCAGTAAGAGGTGTGTAGGAGGTAGCTGATCCATGTTTCTACCTCTTTATCCCTCTCCCTTTCTCTCTGTAAAAAATCAATAAAATATATTTTTTTAAAAATAGATAACATTGAATAAAAATGAATTATTCATAGTGCATAACTGGGAAAAGTTAAAGAAATCTCTTTTTAAAGACTTTAAGCTGACTTTTTAAAATAAATTTTTATTGTTCGGGTTATTAATTACAATGTTCCTCTTTTTTCCCCCCATAGCTCCCCTCCACCCGATACCCATCCCACCCTCTGCCCTTACCCCCCCCCCACTGTCTGCATCCATAGGCGTATGATTTTTGTCCAGTCTCTTGCTGCACCTCCCATACCCCTTTCCCCCTAAGAATTGTCAGTCCACTCCCTTTCTATGCCCCTGATTCTATTATATTCACCAGTTTATTCTGTTCATCAGATTTTTTAAAAAATATATATTTTATTGATTTTTTACAGAGCGAAAGGGAGAGGGATAGAAAGTCAGAAACATCGATGAGAGAGAAACATTGATGAGAGAGAAACATGGATCAGCTGCCTCTTGCATGCCCCCTACTGGAGATGTACCCACAGCCAAGGTACATGCCCTTGACCGGAATCGAACCCGGGACCCTTCAGTCCGCAGTACGATGTTCTATCCACTGAGCCAAACCAGTTTCGGCTGTTCATCAGATTTTTAATTCTCTTTATTTTTAGATTTACTGGTTGATAGATGTGTATTTGTTGATTTTTTACAAAGAAAGGAAGGGAGTGCGAGTGAGAGGGAAACATCCATGTGGAAGGGAACCACTGATTGGCTGCTTCCCGTACACCCCCTGCCTGGGATCAGGCCTGAAACCGGGGATGTGCCCTGACTGGGAATCGAACCGGCAGCCTCCTAGTGGTTCCTAGAGCTGCCATAATGCACTGCCACAGACCTAGTGGCTGTGAACAACAGAAAACTAATTGTCCGACATTTCTGGAGCCAGACGTCTGAGATTCAGATACCAGCACGGCTAGGTGCCCTCGCAGGCCCTCCTCTAGCTTCTGCTGGCCACATCCGTCCAGCCTCTCTTCACATCTTCACACGGCCTTATCTCCTGGCTCCGAGGTTGAGTGCCAACCTATGCGCCAGGAGGTCCCGGTTTCGATTCCCAGTCGGGGCACATGCCCCAGACGCAGGCTCCATCCCCAGGAGGCAAGGGGGGCGGAGTGTGTGTGCAGGAAGACAGCCCATCCTAGATTCTCTCTCATCATGGATGTTTTTCTCTCTCTCCCTCTCCCTCTCCCTTCCTCTCTGAAATCAATATAAGGAAGCAAATAATTTTCTCTGAAAAAAAAAAAAAAAAGTGAAGCCGAAACCGGTTTGGCTCAGTGGATACAGCACCAGCCTGCAGACTGAAGGGTCCCAGGTTCAATTCCCATCAAGGGCATGTACCTTGGCTGCGGGCACATCCCCAGTAGGGGGCGTGCAAGAGGCAGCTGATCGATGTCTCTCATGGATGTTTTTTGACTTTCTATCCCTCTCCCTTCCTCTCTGTAAAAAATCAGTAAAATATATATTTTTTAAAAAGTGGGGGGAAATGTTAGATGCCCTCAAAAACCCTGCCCCCAGAACTCCCCACAAGCTGTCGCTCCAAAGGAGAGAAAACGGGGTCTCGACAGTTCCGAGACAACGTGTGAAATTCGCTTCTCGGCCCTCTTCCGAGTTTGAGAGCAGAGCCCCAGGTCGTGTTGCACCCCCACGACATTTGGAATGTGACCTGGAAGGGTGTGATCTTTGGCTGTGAGGTGTTTGCCTACCCCACGGCCTTCATCGAGTGGAGGAAGGGCGGCTTGGACATTCAGTTGCCAGGAGATGACCCCCCACATCTCTGTCCAGCTTAGGGGTGGACCCCAGAGCTTTGAGGTGACAAGCTGGCTGCAGATTCAGGCTGTTCGTCCCCCAGTGGTGAGCCCACAAGGCCCTGGACTGGGTGGAGGCCCCAGCTAGCCTGACTGTACTCAAACCTGACCAGCTGAACTCCACAGGCATCCCCCAGCTACCAGCCCAGCCCCTGGATCCTGAGGAACAGGCTGAGAGTGAAGAGGGCGAGGATTACTACTACCCTGTTTCCCCCCAAATAAGACAGTGTCGTGTATTAATTTTTGCTCCCAGAGATGTGCTAGGTCTTATTTTCAGGGGGATGCCTTATATTACAGCGAGGTGGTCTTATTTTGGGGGGGGGGTGTCTTACTTTCGGGAAAACAGGGTAGGTCTGAAGCCCTGGCCCGTGGGGGTGGGTGACTGGGGATAGTGTTCATCCCTGCTCTTGAAAAGATCTGGAAAGGGGGAGCAGGGTCCTTTCATATATTGCTTTAATGCCTGTACTGGGGGAGACATGATACCGTTTCCCCGAAAGTAACACATCCCCCCAAAATAAGACCTACTTACAGTTTTGCCTTTCCCTGTAATATAAGGCATCCCTCCGAAAATAAGACCTCCCCAATAATATTTTTATTCTTGAAACTGAAAAAGGCTGGGCCACACAAGCAGTTATAAGGAAGTGGGTCGATTTAATGCTGCCGCTTGTTATGCGAGGGAGCCAAAGAGGTCTGCTAGTCTGGGATGCAGCCAGCACTCACCACGCTAAAGACATGAAGAAATTTCTTCACGAAAGAAAAATAGATCAAATAATGATTCCCGCAGGAATGACGGCCTATCTCCAGACTCTTGATATTGCAAGAAACAAGCCATTCAAGGACAATTTGCGCATGGAAAATAATGACTACATTGAAAATAGAATGAAGAGAAATCAGCGTGGAAACTTTGTGAAACCTAAACTGCAAGAGGTTGTGACTTGGGTGAAGAATTCGTGGGAGAAAAATCACTGACAGTTGCATTGCAAATGCACTATGAGCAGGCTACCTTGACAAGAAGTACTCATTTAAGGACAGTGCTATTGCTAAACAAGAGAGATTTGGTCCATTGGTTCTGAAAGAAATGGAGTCACAAGAAATTCACCCGGAAATTCACGGTTTGGATTGTTATGATGCTGTTCCAGAAGATGATGACATGACTGACATTGAATAAATCTTACTTTGTGTTCATACCGGTAAATATCAGTATGAGTAAATGTACCATAGATTGTTGTTCATGGAAATAACGGTAGTAACAAGAAATTCTTGATACCGTAGGATTCACAGTTTGTCTGGTTATGCTGGTTTGTGATGTCAACTACTACCGTACCGTATTACAGGTAATAAATTTCCTTTTTGTTGTTGTTTGTTGGTTCAACAATAAATGTGTACCGTATTCTTCTTCATGGAAAAATAAGACATCCCCTGAAAATAAGGCCTAGTGCATCTTTGGGAGCAAAAATTAATATAAGACACGGTCTTATTTTCGGGGAAACAGGGTAGTGGTGGAGAGCAGACAAAAATTGGAGAAGGATATGGAGAGAGGCAGAGACTAGGGAATGGGGGTGATGGGATGCAAAGGCGCCTATGCAGGAGATACATGGGCCTGCTGGTCCCTAGGCTGGGTGGCGGGTGGCGTGGGGTGGGGCAGAGAGGAGCAGTAACAAAAAGGGGTAGACAATAGGTTCCTCCCTTGCTTTCCAGCAGCCTTTCTTTCCGTCAGCCCTGCTTCAGCCAGTCTTCCTGACTGCCTTCTGCACAGCTCCTTCTGCTATTCTCCTGGCCCCTCATCTTTGCCTTGCCTCAGTTTCCTCTTTCTCAAAACTAACCTAGAACTTTCCCTCTCCCCTCAGCCCCATTGCACTTACTAACTACGGTCCTTTCACCTTCCGCTGTCCAGGAGAGCACAATGGAGCATGGCTTAGTTCGGTGCAGTCTAATTTCTCCTCTCATTCTGAAAACTCTCTATCTTGTACCATTTTCATATTGGACAATGCCTAGCACAGGACTAGGCACAATAAGCATACAATAAAGATTTATGAACAAGCTGGAAAAAAAAAAAAAGAAGAAGAAACCGGGGTCTCAAGGGCAGCCTGCGCCCCTCTGGGTAAGGAGCCACCCGCCTCAGGCGTCCGTCCCGCTGGTGCGTCAAAACTTCAGCACCTGGGCATGCGCTTCCGTCTTATGTGACAATGGAACGTCTGCTGCATAGCGGCGTGCATGTGAGTGCATGAGATAAATTACATACGTATGTTATATGTGCACATGTATGTTAGACGTGCATTTGCATACTTTTTAAAGACAGAAATTCCTCCAAACTCCGAGGCCTCCCTGCCAAACCCAGCCCCTCACCTCACGGCGGCTTCGAGGGCCGTCCCCGAAGGCCCGGACCCTGGGGTGCCGTCGGTGCGCGCGGCAGGGCAGCAACAGGGAGCGCCCTGCCTACGTCCCTTGGGCCGGGCGACAAGGACCCGACGGTCGGTCGGCCAGCGACGAGGACCCGAGCGCACGGGCTCTGAGGTGCGCCACGACTCGGCGCCGAGGCCGCTCGGGCACCAGGTGGCGCCGTGCGTCGCCACAGTCCCGCCGCGCCGCGCTGCGCTCTGATTGGCTGGGTACCTGGGCCGCGCCGGGCCGCGCCGCGCTCTGATTGGCTGGGCACCTGGGCCACGCCCCCTCCCCTGCCCGGGACCTAAGTGCCGCTGCTCGCCCGCTCCCAGCGCAGTCTGCGGGGCCTCCCGGGCGGCGGCGGCAGGGCAGGAGCGGCGCATCCGAGGGGGGGACAAGACCGGGACAGGAGGGGACAGGCCGGCCGGCAGCTCCCCGCACACCCGCCACGATGCTGTCCTGGCGGCTGCACACGGGCCCTGAGAAGGCCGAGCTGCAGGAGCTCAACGCCCGGCTCTACGACTACGTGTGCCGGGTGCGCGAGCTGGAGCGTGAAAACCTGCTCCTGGAAGAGGAGCTGCGTGGCCGACACGGGCTGCTGCAGGGCCCGGGGGCCGAGGGCCAGGCGCGCTGGGCGGAGGAGGCGCGCGGCCTGCGGCAGCAGCTGGACGAGCTGAGCTGGGCCACGGCGCTGGCCGAGGGCGAGCGCGATGCTCTGCGGCGCGAGCTGCGGGAGGTGCAGCTGCTGGCGGAGGAGGCGCGCGCCGCCCGCCGCCGCCTGGACGCCGAGCTGGGCGTGCAGCGGCGGGAGCTCCAAGAGGCCCTGGGCGCGCGCGCCGCCCTCGAGGCGCTGCTGGGCCGGCTGCAGGCGGAGCGCCGCGGCCTGGACGCGGCCCACGAGCGGGACCTGCGGGAGCTGCGCGCGCTGGCGGCCGGCCTGACCCTGAGCTACAGCGCCCGCGCCCTCCTGCCCGCCGCGCCCCCGCCGCCGCGCCTGCGGGAGGTGCACGACAGCTACTCGCTGCTGGTGGCCGAGTCGTGGCGGGACACCGTGCAGGTGTACGAAGACCAGGTGCGCGAGTTGGAGGCCGCCCTGAGGCGCGGCCAGGAGAGCCGGCGCCAGGCCGAGGAGGAGAGCCGGCTGTGCGCGCAGGAGGCCGAAGCCCTGCAGCGCCAGGCGCTGGAGCTGGAGCAGCTGCGCGCGCTGCTGGAAGACGAGCTGCTGAGGATGCGAGAGGCCTATGAGCTGCAGGCCCGAGAGCGGCAGGTCCGTGCCCGGGGACCGGCCCCATCCTGGCCCCCGCCCCTCCGTCACCCCGGAGCGCCCTGCAGGCGGTGGGGGAGCGGCGGGTCTCTCCAAACCCACAGCGCCTTCACCGGGCGTCACCCGTGGGTGGGGTCGGCCCCGAGGGTTGCCTGAAACAGCCTGGGGCCAGGACGCTGAAGGGGGGGGGGGGGGAGAGCCCTTGCTCTAACTCAGGACCTCAGGATCCCAACATCTCTCCAGCTCCGGAAAATAGGCCCCTTGGTCCATGGACTCAGTGGGCCAGTGCCAAGTGCCAGGTTCTGGTGGCTAGCTCTGTCCCTGTCATCTTTTTTTAAAAAATACACATTTTATTGACTTTTTACAGAGAGGAAGGAGAGGGATAGAAAGTCAGAAACATCAGTGAGAGAGAAACATCCATCAGCTGCTTCCTGCACACGCCCTACTGGGGATGTGCTCGCAGCCAAGGTACATGCCCTTGACCAGGAACCGAACCCGGGACCCTTCAGTTCGCAGGCAGATGCCCTGTCATCTTAAAAAAAATTTTTTTAATTGATTTCAGAGAGAAACATCAATGATGAGAGAGAATCATGGATCAGTTGCCTCCTGAACAGCCCCTACTGGGGATGGAGCCTGCAACCAGGGAGTGGGACCCTTCAGTCCACAGGCGGATGCTCTATCCACTGAGCCAGACCAGCTAGAAGCAGAGATGTGTGTGTGTGTGTGTGTGTGTGTTTCACAGACAGAGCTGAGGCCGGGTCTCTGGGGAGTGTAAAAGCTGTGGGGACACAGCCAGTGGCAGGCTGTTATAACAAGTGCAGAGTAAGGTAAACAGTTGCTATTTCAGAGAAGCACAGGCTCAACCCTCAGACTCCGCCCGGGTGACACCTGTGTGTGATTTACTGTCTGTACACCCTGCCCAAGCTGGGGCAGAGCTGGAAAGATTCCCAGATCCTCCTATCAGTAGTTCCCGGGAGGATGGCTTAAAATAACACGCCCATAAATTCAGAAGTATTTTTTTTAAAGGAACAGCGTGTAGCCCCGAGTTTAAAGATTTGAGACTAGTGATGTTGCGGTGCCAGGGCTGGTTTGGGGGGGGGGGGGGCTGAATCCTCACCACTTGGCTTATCTCGGACCCCGAAGCCCAGGGGTCAGTCTTATTTTCTTAGGGGTGGAAAAAACCCCTTTCCCCCTAATTAAATCTTTTTTTTTTAAAGTTGATTGAAGAGAGAGGGAGATAGACAGAAACATTGCTGAGAAACATCATGGGTCGGCTGCCTCCTGCACGCCTCCCACTGGGGATCAACCCGGGATCGGCCCTGGCCGGGAACCAAACTGGTCGTAGGTCCTCGCTCAGCCACTGAGCCACGCCAGCCAGGCCCAAGTGTGAAGCTTTACTCCGTCCGTGGGATGGGTTGGGAGCCAATGAGTCTTTAAGATATATATATGTGTGTGTGTGTGTGTATATATATATATATGTGTGTGTGTGTGTGTACGTGTATATATATATATGTGTGTGTGTGTGTACGTGTATATATATATATGTGTGTGTGTGTATGTGTGTATATATGTGTGTGTGTGTGTGTGTATATATATATGTGTGTGTGTGTGTGTGTGTGTGTGTGTATACACACACATGCACATACACACATATACATATTAGAGACCCGGTACATGAAATTTGTGCAAAAGGGGGGGGGGGGTTGTCCCTCAGCCCAACCTGCACCCTCTCCAATCTGAGACCGCTCCAGAGCTGTCTGACTGCCGGGATGGGGCCTAAACGGGCAGTAGGACATCCTCACAATCCAGGACTGCTGGCTCCAACTGCTCGCCTGTCGGCCTTCCTGATTGCCCCTAACCGCTTCTGTCTGCCAGCCTGATCACCCCCTAATCACTCCCCTGCCAGCCTGATTGTTGTCTAACTGCTCCCTTGCAAGCCTGTTTGCTCCCAACTTCCCTCCTCTGCCAGCCTACTCACCCCTAACTGCCCTCCCCTGCAGGCTTGATCTCCCCTAACTTCCCTCCCTTGGATTCTGGTCCCTCCCAACTACCCTTCCCAGTAGGCCTGTTCCCCCCACCACCACCAACAACTGCCCTCCCTTGCAGGCCTGGTCCCTCCCTATTGTCCTCCCCTGTTGGTCATCTTGTGGTGGCCATCTTGTGTCCACATGGGGGCAGGATCTTTGACCACATGGGGGCAGCCCTCTTGTGTGTTGGAGTGATGATCAATCTGCGTATAACTCTTTTATTAGATAGGATAGAGGCCGCTTGCATGGGTGAGGGCCAACTGGTTTATCCTGAAGGGTGTCCCAGATCAGGGTGGGGCTTCTCTTGGAGCATGGGGTAGCCTGGGTGAGGGGCCTGTGGTGGTTTGCAGGCCGGCCACACACACCAGCAACCCAAGTGGAGGCCCTGGTATCTGGTATTTATCTTCTACAAGGGAAACTTTGTAGCCTGGAGTGGAGCCACGCCTCCTGCTCACTCCATGGCTGCAGCCATTTCTGTTGCGATTTATGTATCTTCTATAATTGAAACTTTGTAGCATTGAGTGGAGGCCTAGGTGAGCAAGGGCAGGCGGAAAACTTGGCTTCTTTCATCGCCAGGAAAATCCAAGCCTCCCTCCTGCTCTCAGTGGCTGCAGCCATCTTGGTTGGGGTTTATTTGCATATTTGCTCCTGATTGGCTAGTGGGTGTTGCTTGTGGGTGTAGCAGATGTATGGACAATTTACATATTACTCTTTTATTATATAATTTTTATTGATTTCAGACAGGAAGGGAGAGAGAGAAACTTGAATGGTGAGAGAGAATCATGGATCAGCTGCCTCCTGCACGCCCCACAGTGGGATCAAGTCTGCAATCCCGGGCATGTGCCCTTGACCAGAATCGAACCTGGGACCCTTCAGTCCGCAGGCTGACACTATCCACTGAGCCAAACAGGCTAGGGCACCAATGAGTCTTAACGTCCCTGCTTCCAAAAGTCAAGCTTCCTTTGGCAGTTTCTGGAAGAGTTGACTCGCATGGAAATGTGGTTGGGACAATACTTCCTTTCACCCCACCGCGGTTTGATTTTCCTCTTGCTGTTTTGGGGGTGGCCCCTGGGAGGAGCGATTCTTCTCCCATAACCCCTTCGGCATGGCTAGGAGACCTTAACCTGCTTAGGAGCTCTGTGGCTGGAGAATTGAGTGCACCTGGTGTTTTGTTTTGTTTTTTCCTAAGCAGCTTGACAATACATGAACTTCTTTGAAAATAACAAACTACAACAAAGTCTGAGGTTTGACTATTTAGGTTGAGTTTTTTATGGTAGAAGGAAGTAATGTGTTTATGTTATACTAGAGGCCCAGTGCACGAAACTCATGCACAGGGGGGCAGGGCGGGGAGGAGTGTCCCTCAGCCCAGCCTGCACCCTCTCCAATCTGGGACCCCTTGAGGGATGTTGGATATCCCTCACAATCCAGGACTGCTGGCTCCCAACTGCTAGCCTGCTTGCCTTCGTGATTGCCCCTAACCGCTTCTGCCTGCCAGCCTGATCTCCCCCTAACTACTCCCCTGCGACCCTGATTGATGGCTGTTGCTCCCCTGCCAGCCTGTTTGCCCCTAACTGGCCTCCCTTGCAGGCCTGGGTCCCTCCCTGCCCTTTCCTGCAGACCTGGTCACCCCCAACTTCTCTCCTCTGCCAGCCTGGTCACCCCTAACTGCCCTCCCCTGCAGGCTTGATCGCCCCCAACTGCCCTCCCTTGCAGGGCCTGGAACCTCCCAACGGCCCTCCCCTGCTGGCCATCTTGTGTCCACATGGGGGCAGGATCTTTGACCACATGGGGGCAGCCCTCCTGTGTGTTGGAGGGATGGTCAATCTGCAAATGACTCTTTTATTAGGTAGAGTACTCTCACCTTATAGCTGAGTCGGTAGTCATCAGTGGGCTGCTGTGCGGCTGGCATTTTTCTAGAGGCGGGGACACACCAGCACAGGGAGGGAGGTGGGCAGGTATGATTGACAAGCTGAAGGGCTGTAAGAGTCATGTGAGCATGTGCCCTATTAATGATGTCCTACAAGCACAGTCAAAAATGAAGATTTAGCCTGGCCGGGGTGGCTCAGTGGTTGACCGTCGACCTATGAACCTGGAGGTCACGGTTCGATTCCAGGTCAGGGCACAGGCCCGGGTTGTGGGCTTGATCCCCAGTGAGGGGCGTGCGGGAGGCAGCTGATCTATGATTCTCTGTCATCATGGATGTTTCTCTCTCTATTTCCAATGCTCTCTGAAATCAATAAAAATATTTTAAAATTTTTAAAATGAATTCATTCATTTTAAAAGGGGGGCATATACCCAGTTGCAGGCTCAATCCCCAGCAGGGTTGGAGACAATTAATTGGTGTGTCTCTTTAAGATTGGCGTTTCCTCTCTGTCCCCCTCCTCCCTTCCATTCTCTCTTAAAAAAAAGAAAAATCAATGGAAAAGTAACCTTGGGTGAGGATAAAAACAAACATCTTCCATATGTAATGAAAACCAGTTCTGGGTGGAACTGCCCCACTTAAAACCATCCCTGCCCTGACCGCCTCTTCAGCCGGGAGGGCTTTCGTCTCGCGGTGTCCCGGGCTGTTGGTACCGCAAGTTGGACCCAGCGGAGCTCCAGGCCTCCATCTGAGCACCCTCTCATCTTTCTAGAGCGCCATTGCCCGCCTGGAGGATGAGAAGGCTGCCCTCACCTTGGCCATGGCCGACCGCCTGCGGGACCACCAGGAGCTGGTGCAGGTGAAGACCAGCCTCAGCCTGGAGGTGGCAACCTATCGGTAAGGATGGGCTCCGGGCAGCTTCAGGCTGTTGTCCTGGCAACGGAGGAGTGGCTGTTGTCCTGGCAACGCAGGAGTGGCTGTTGCCCTGGCAACGGAGGGGGGACTGTTGTCCTGGCAACGGAGGAGGGACTGTTGTCCTGGCAACGGAGAAGGGACTGTTGCCCTGGCAACGGAGGAGGGGCCGTTGTCCCGACTGACAATGGAGGAGGGGTTGTTTCCCAGCCATCCCAGTGGAACTGCAGGCCCCAGCTCTCAGGCTCCGCTGGGTCATGAGACCATCTCTAGAGGGGACAGAGCACCTCATGAGTCACACCGCCTGTCCTGTCGCTGGGGTGGGAGCCGCCCCAAAGCAGGCACCACTCTAGAGCGGATGCTGGGCTGGCTTCCACCTCCCTGCGGTGTCAGGTAACACCGGCTTCCAGGCCAGTCTGTTCCCGGCAGGGACCTTCCTGTTTCCTCTCTGGGTAGTTTTCTGGGCTGCAATGAGGAGACTGTGATGTTGTGCTTTGTCTCTGCGATTTTTGTTAACATATATTTTTGTTGGTTTCAGAGAGGAAGGGAGAGGGGAGAGAGAGAGAAACATCCTTGATGAGAAAGAATCACGGACCACCTGCCTCCCGCACGCCCCACACTGGGGACTGAGCCCCCAGCCCGGGCCTGTGCCCGACCGGGAATCGAACCGTGACCTCCTGGTTCATAGGTCAACGCTCCACCCCTGTGTCCCGGCTCATTAATGAGGCCGGAGCCTTGGTTTTGTCACACGCGTCCCCTCGTTTTCCTGCTGCGGAGGCTGCCGGCCCGGGAGCCACATGAAACGCTCACAAATAGCCGGTGAGTCAGGAGGCTGGCATCTCACAGTGACCGAGGCCCGAAGGCTGTTCCCTCGCCTCAGAATAGCCGGGGAAGCTCTCCCCGCTTCTTAAAGCCGCACGAGTCTCTTCCTTAAAAACAGTCCTTGGAGCCCGGCTGGGTGGCTGCGGGGCGGAGCGTCGGCCCAGGAACCAGGAGGTCAGGGTTCGGTTCCCGGTCAGGGCACAGGCCCGGGGTGCGGGCTCCATCCCCGGGGGGGGGGGGGGGAGGGGGGAGGGGGGGATGTGCAGGAGGCAGCCGATCCGTGATTCTCTCTCTCCATGGATGTTTCTCTCTCTCCCTCTCCCTTTCTTTCTCTGGAATCAACAAAAAATACTTTAACGAAATAGTCCTCGGAGAGGTTTTGAGGAAATCGTTTCTGGCCTCTACCCTAGTGGGTGTGTTGGGGCCTCATGCCATCAGTCTGGTGGAGGGCGGGGCTCCGTGTGCGTTGGGAAGGGTGTGCGTTAATTAAGGCACCGGCTCCGCGGCCAGTGCCTGCCTGTCCGTGCCTGGAAAGGCCCCGGAGGGGTGCCCGGGTACAGAAAGGAACACCTGCCCATGCCAGCCATCGAGAGGGGGACGTCGATGTGAATCGGAGTTCTTCCTGCAGGGGTTTTTTGGTGAAAAGCTGCAAAGGATGGCGAATAGGCTTTTGTCAGCGTGGTCTGGAGAGCCGGTCTGCAGGATTTGTTCTTTCTTTTTTAAAAATATCTTTATGGATATCAGAGAGGAAGGGAGAGGGAGAGAGAAACATCCATGATGAGAGAGAATCAGGGATCGCTGCCTTCTACACAGCCCCTACTGGGGATGGAGCCCACAACCGGGGCCTGTGCCCCGACCGGGAATCGAACCCTGACCTCCTGGTTCCTAGGTTGATGCTCAGCCCTTGAGCTACTGTGGCCAGATGAGAGATCTTTTTTCTTTTTTTAAATATATTTTATTGATTTTTTTTTTTTTTTTACAGAGAGGAAGGGAGAGGGATAGAGAGTTAGAAACATCCATCAGCTGCCTCCTTCACACCTCCTACTGGGGCTGTGCCCACAGCCAAGGTACATGCCCTTGACCGGAATTGAACCTGGGACCCTTGAGTCCGCAGGCCGACGTTCTATCCACTGAGCCAAACCAGTTAGGCCAAATATATATATTAGTGAGAGAGGAGAGAGGAGGCAGGTAGGAGAAGAGAGGAAAAGGAAGAATTGTGGGCCACTCCCCCACTTCTAGGCCCACCCAGAGCCACCGTTTCATTCAGAGGAGCATCCTGTGGGCTCTGTGAATGGAACTCGAAAAGCATTTGATCACTGACTTCTTTGGCCACGTCTGGCTCCAAAAGTCTAAAACTGTAGCACCTTCATCAAGTTGTGGTTCCCGCCAACCACAGAGAGCCCCAAGGACCCGTGGCCAGCCAGCTGTGGGCCGGAGGCCCCCGGCGAGCTGGGCCTGGGTTGGCCGGGACATCCCTGGCTCCAGGAGACCCTAGGATGCTGGCTGCTGCGGGCACAACAGTTGTCGCGTTGCCGGAGCAACGTGGGACGTCACCGACTCCTCTTCCAAGAAATAACACCCTGTGGATGGCCACGGGCGGGTGGCAGCGGGCCCATGACTGCTGAGAGCCGGACACGCACGCACGCACAGGTGGGACGCCAGGGCCAGGCCGGGGCCTGGCGCTTCAGGCAAACGGGAACCAAGTTCCATCCCACTGATGCCAAGGCTGGTGCTTCCCACATATACAGGAACCCCGGGGGCGGGGGGCGGGGGGCAGGGGATGGGGGGAAGCAAGCTAAGGGGAACCCCTTCTTTTTGTTTTTTCCTTAGTATCTTTTTTTAAAAATATATTTTATTGATTTTTTACAGAGAGGAAGGGAGAGGGATAGAAAGTCAGAAACATCGGTGAGAGAGAAACATCCATCAGCTGCCTCTTGTACACCCCCCCCCCCCCACTGGGGATGTGCCTGCAACCAAGGTACATGCCCTTGACTGGAATCGAACCCGGGACCTTTCAGTTCGCAGGGCAATGCTCTATCCACTGAGCCAAACAGGTTTCAGCTAGTATGTTTTTATTGATTTAAGAGAGGAAGGGAGAGGGGAAGGGAGAGAAACATCAATGATGAGAATCACGGACCGGCTGCCTCCTGCACGCCCCCTCCTGGGGATCGAGCCCACAACCCGGGCCAGTGCTCTGACAGAGTCACAGCGTGACCTCGTGGTTCATAGATGGGTGCTCAACCACTGAGCCACCCCACCAGGCTTCTCTCTCTCTCTCTCTCTCTCTCTCTCTCTCTCTCTCTCTCAGATATTTCCATGGAATCCAGTTTGAAAGCACAGTGGCTGCCTCTGTATAAGCACTTGCCAGGTCTTGCTCTGCTCCTGGGCAACCCCTGAACCCATGACTCCAGAGAGGCCTCCATGGGGATCGTCCCTGTTTAGGGGTTCATAGCCCAGGGTGACGGGCCATGTGACTGGGCCCCTCCTCACTTCCCAGAGAAGCCAGACCCCTGCCGTCCCCTCCTGGGCCCACATCTCTCCGTCTCCTCCCTCTGGCCGGGCTTTCTCGAAGGGCTGGGCTCGCCAGTGGTGCCACAGCCCTACACCCCATTTTGTTGTCCTTGTTTTGTGTGTGTGTTTGTTTTAGAGAGAGTGGGAGGGAGGGAGAGCAACAGAGAGAGAGAGAGAGAGAGAGAGAGAGAAATCGACATGAGAGCGAGACATCGGTGGATTTCCTCCCGCAAGTGTCCCGACCGGGACCAGGGTTCGAGCCTGCCACCGAGGTACATGCCTCTGACCGGAATCCAACCCAGGACCCTTCAGGCCCCGGGCCGATGCTCCTGCCATGGTTGAAAACCAGTTAGGGCCAGACTCTCATTTTGTTCATTCGGTCGGATGGATGCTCTACCCCAGTGGTCGGCAAACTGCGGCTCGCGAGCCACATGCGGCTCTTTGGCTCCTCGAGTGTGGCTCTTCCACAAAATACCACGGCCTGGGCGAGTCTGTGTGGAAGAAGTGGCGTTAGAAGAAGTTTAAGTTTAAAAAATGTGGCTCTCCAAAGGAATTTCCATCGTTGTTTGTCCTGTTGATGTTTGGCTCTGCGGACTGATGAGTTTGCCCACCGCTGGGCTACCCCTCAGGTCTGCGTTCCAACGCGCCCCCTCAAGACACAGAGCCTGTGGCGACGTGGTCATCGACCGAGGACTCTCAGTGCGACTCACAGAGCCCTCTTGTGCTCTATTTCCCAACAAGCTGTTGTTGTTGTTATTATCATTATTATTATTATTTCTGCAGAGCCTTATTGGAAGGAGAGAGTAACCCGGAGATACGGATCCTGGCCGAGCACCTGGAACACTTTCCCCGAGGTAAAGTCCAGAAAATCTCATTCTTTTAAAAATATATTTTATTGGTTTTTTTTACCCAGAGGAAGGGAGAGGGATGGAGAATTACAAACATTGATCAGCGGCCTCCTGCACACCTCCCACTGGGGATGTGCCCACAGCCAAGGTACATGCCCTTGACCGGAATCGAACCAATTCGCTCTCTCCACTGAGCCACACCTGTTTCGGCCAAAAGAGGAATCTTTGTAGAGAGGGTCCTGTCTTGATCTCTCTCCTGTATCCTGAGATCTGCCCTAAAGGGGGCCCCTGGCCTTTGTTGCCATGGAAACCGATGGGGAGAGAGAGGGCAGGATGGGGTGTGGGTAGCACTGGGGCGGGAGAGGCACGCCCTCAGGGTGGATGGTGAGAGAGAGAAATAAAAAGACAGAGAGAGAGAGTGAGAAGAACATCAATGTGAGAGACACATCGACGGGTTGCCTCCTACATGTGTCCCAACTGGCGGGTGGTGATCAAACCTGCAGCTGAGGTAGGGGTCCTGACTGGGAATCGAACCCAAGACCCTTCGGTGTGCAGGCTGACCCTGGTAACAGTATGTGTTTATTTTAATATATATATATATACATATATATATATGTGTGTGTATATATATATAATCAATATTTTATTGATTTTTTACAGAGAGTAAAGGAAAGGGATAGAAAGTCAGAAACATCGATGAGAGAGAAACATCGATCAGCTGCCTCCTGCACGCCCCCCACTGGGGATGTGCCTGCAACTAAGGTCCATGCCCTTGACCGGAATCGAACCCGGGACCCTTCAGTCCGCAGGCCGACGCTCCATCCACTGAGCCACACTGTTTTTGGCAACACTGTGTGTTCATTGGGACGGGACGGGACGGGACGGGATGGCTATACCTGGGCGGATGCTTTTACGATAGAAAAAGGTCCCGATGACCCGTGTTAACGAGCGGTTCCGTTCCCGCAGAGCTGCGGACCTCGGCCTCCCGGCACACCAGCACGGCGTTCCAGAGGGAACTGCGGGAAAACGAGAGAAACCTGTTCCTGAGGCACAAGCCGCCTCCCGGGCGTGTGCCCCGCAGCTGGCCCTGGCCCGCGCCCCCCACCGCCACGGCCGCCCGGAGACCCTTCCGGGGCCTGGGATCTCCTGCCCCGATCCCCGCCCGGCTGGAGACCGCCTTCGAGAAAACCGCTGGTTCCAGAACTTTCTCTGCGATCCACCACCGGCCGGCGGGGAAGAACGAGGTTCCCCTGCAGATGGAGGGGCCCACCGTGCGGCTAGCCAGAACGCCCAGCCCTGCCCGGGAGCCCCGCCGAGACCCCAGGGACCGAGGGCTGGCGGGGGCGTCCAGGAGCACCTGGTCCGAGGAGCGGATCGTGGTTCTGGGCCAGAAGACGGAAGCTCGGGCCGTGGGGGAGCAGGAGAGAGAGGAGGAGACGGTCGTGAAGCCAGAGGAGAAGACGTTTGTGAAGCGAGAGCAGGTGTTCGACTCGAAGGAGAAGGCCTCCGAGGCCAGGAACCTGCGGTGGGAAGAGCTGACCAAGCTGGATAAGGAGGCGAGGGAGCGGGAGAGCGAGCTCCTGAGGGACAAGGCGAGAGGGAAGGAGCCCCCCAAAGAGGCGGGGGTGTACGTGCGAGAGGTCCCGATCCGCCTGGAGGTGTCTCGGGACAGCAGGGCGGAGGAGGGACCCCCCAAAGCGGCGAAGGCTCCCCTACCGAAGGATGCAGGCGGCGGGCCTGGGGGAGGCATGGACACGAGAAGAGAGACAAGAGAGACAAGAGAGATGAGAGAGACGGGGTTCGGGGTGGACGCCAGGGGGCCGCGGGGGGGCGAGGCCACGACCGCGAGCATCGCCGAGAGCATCGTGTCCAGCGTGCTGAGGCGCTTCGCCCAGCCCCCCGAGACCGAGGCCCCCGGGGACACGAAGGTCACGTACGTGGGCAGGACCGCGCTTCCCGGAGACAAGACGGGAAGCCGGACGGAGATGGTGGTGGAGTCGAGGCGGACGGAGGAGGTGGACGTGCGGGACGGAGCCGGCCTGGATGCCATCCTGAGCCGGGGCAGGGAAGCCGAGGCGGCGGAGGTCAAGGCCAAGGCCAAGCGGGCGATCGGAGACATCCTCGGTCCGGGGCCGAAGGGCAGGGAGGGCGGAGCCAGAGTGGTCAACGTGGAGATTGTGGAGGAGCCGGCGAGCTACGTAGCAGCGGGCACCAAGACGGAGTTTTCCACCCCGTTCCGCGTGGAGGAGGCTGACGACGCGCCCCTGAGGCTCCGGGGGGAGGAGGAGGAGGAGGAGGACGCGGGCCGATGCGAGGCAGCCGCGCGGGTGGAAGAGGTGACGGAGGCGGGCGACTCGGAGGAGGAGCAGAGCTACTTCGTGTCCACGCCGGAGGACGGCCCCGAGGAGCCGCGCGGCCCCGTGTTCGGGCAGATCCACATCGAGGAGGAGTCCACCATCCGCTACTCCTGGCAGGACGAGATCCTGCCGGCGCCCGGGCGGGGGCGCGCGTCCCCTTGGCGGGAGCCCGTGCTGGCGGCGATGCCGCCCCGCGCCCCCGACGCCTCTCCGGAGGGCCAGGCGGGCTCCCCGCACTGGATCGAGGAGACCACGAGCGGCGAGCTCCGCGCCGAGGCCACCGTCACCGACAAGGAGATCGAGATCCCGCTGCAGTTCCACGCGTCCCTCAGCGGCGACTTCTCGGAGCCCCGGCACCAGCTGGCGGAGGTGATGGGGCAGCTGGAGGGGAGCCTCCCGGCGCGGGTGCGGGAGGAGCTGTCCGCCCTCGGCAGCCGGGACCCCGGGGGGCTGGGCCACCTCTCCGTGGACGTGAAGAAAGTCCAGCCGTCGGCCGGCAAGGCGGTGACGCTGGTGGCCGAGGTCAACCTGTCCCAGACGGTGGACACCGACCAGCTGGACCTGGAGGAGCTGAGCAAGGACGAGGCGGGGGACATAGAGCGTGCCGTGGAGGCCGTGGTGCGGGACAGCCTGGCCAGGCGGCGCGGCCCGGGGCCCGGGAGCCCGGACTGGGACACGGGGGCGCCGGCGAGCGGCTTTGGCTTCAGGCGCTGGGCCACCCAGGAGCTGTACAGCGCCTCGGCCGAGGAGGAGGAGGAGGAGGAGGAGGAGGAGGACGGCGGCTGGGCCTCTCGCGGCTCCGAGAGGGTCACCGCGCGGGGACCCGTGTCGGCCACCGTGCAGGTCACCAGCCCGCGGGGCCTTGTCCGCTCGCATGTGCTGGAGGACGTCAGCTCGTCCGTGAGACGCGTTAACATAGCCCCCCCCGGAGTCTGGAGGGCCGAGCAGGTCCCGTCGGAAGGACTGCCCGCAGGACAGGTGAGTGGGGAAGGGGGCTGGGGCTGGGCAGCCAGTTCCGAGGGAGCCCGCTGGTTTTTTTTGTGTGTGTGTGCGTGTTTTTTTTTTTGTTTTGTTTTGTTTTAGGTAGGGCTGCGTTGCACATATCTTTATTTTATTTTATATTTTATTGATTTTTTTTTTACAGAGAAGAAGGGAGAGGGATAGAAAGAAACATCCATCAGCTGCCTCCTGCACACCTCCCACTGGGGATGTGCCCGCAACCAAGGTACATGCCCTTGACCGGAATCGAACCTGGGACCTTTCAGTCCAACCGGTTTTGGCGGGACCGCTGTTTTTTGAGGCACTTTGACAGTAGGTCCCGGTTAAAGGCGAGTGTCCAAAGAAATCATCTCCCCAGCAAGCGCCTGACCCCCCCGCCTGGCGGGAGGCAGGGGTGCAGAAGAGCTTGCCCTCCCCCCCATCCCTCACCCCCGAGAATTCGACACAGGTCGGGAGCCACCAGGTGTGTAGCTCCAAACAGTTTCATGCTCAAAGGCAAAGGAGTTTTTAGGGCCCCGTTTCCTGGGCAGGGGAGATAGGTGATGATGATTATTCATTTTTTAAAAATATATTTTTACCAATTTCAGAGAGGAAGAGAGAGGGAGAAAGAGAGACATCCATGATGAGAGAGAATCGTGGACCGACTGTGTCCTGCACGCCCCACACCAGGGATCGAGCCCACAACCCGGGCCTGCGCCCTGACCGGGAATCGAACCGTTGACCCCCTGGTTCACAGGTCAACGCTCAACCCCGGAGCCACCGCCAGCGGGGCACGAGCAGAGCCCAGACCTCTGCCCACGCTGCCTCCTGTGGGCCCATTTCTTCTTTCTTTTAAATATACTTTGTTGATTTTTTACAGAGAGGAAGGGAGAGGGAGAGAGAGTTAGAAACATCGACGAGGAAGAAACAATGATCAGCTGCCTCCTACACAATTCCCACTGGGGATGTGCCTGCAACCAAGGGACACGCCCTTGACCGGAATCGAACCTGGGACCCTTCATTCGGCAGGCCGACGCTCTATCCACTGAGCCAAACCAGTTAGGGCTAGATATATTTTTTAAAAATATTTTTATAGACAGGAAGGGAGAGGGGTAGAGAATTAGAAACAGCCATCAGATGCTCTACCCACTGAGCCACACGGGTCAGGCCCATTTCTAAGACAACGGCTCCCCGGCTGGTTCTGTGGGCGTCCCCGGAGCAGCTGGGCGAGTCCGCAGACAGCAGGACACCGGGGCAGGTCGTCCCAGGGCCCGACGGAACCGCCTTTCCCTTTCAGACGGACGCGAGTCCCCCCGAGGAAGCCCCCCGCTGGACCCGAGAGGCCACAGCCCACTTGGCCTCAGGGACGGGAGGGGGCGCCCACGGCAGTCCCTGGAGGGAGGCCGGCCCCGCGAGGGACCCGGCGGCCAGCGTGGCCGTCCAGGAGCGGGCTGCGTTCGACAAGACGGTGCAGCTGCAGAGGATGGCGGACCGGCGGTCGGTGGTCTCGGACGACAAGAAGGTGGCCGTCCTCTATCTGGACAATCCCGGGGACGAGGACGACGGGCACTGGTTCTGAGAACGTCTTTGTTTTCGAGGGCTCTTGGTTCGGAAATATAAACACCGCACGGAGGCCTGGGCTCGTTGTAATCGGGGGTGGGCTGGGCGGGGGGGGGGGGGGGGAGGAGTTCCTACTCTTCAGGGAAACCTCCCCCTTCTTTGTAATTTCTCCAAAGCGGCCGCCAGGCAATGCCAGCTCTCTTGGCAGCCTGGAGAGGTGTTGAATGAATGAACGTGCGTCTTAAAGGGCGCTGGAGTTTTTATCTTTGAGTTGGGGCCTTTCAGAAGTACCGTTTATTTCTGTAGTCTGAAAAGTTTGTATTTTTAAAAAATATATATTTTATTGATTTTTTTTTTTTTTTTTACAGAGAAGAAGAGAGAGAGGGATAGAATGTTAGAAACATCGATGAGGGAGAAACATGGATCAGCTGCCTCCTGAGCACCCCCTACTGGGGATGTGCCTGCAACCAACGTACATGCCCTTGACCGGAATCGAACCCGGGACCTTTCAGTCCGCAGGCCGACGCTCTATCCACTGAGCCACACCGGTCAGGGCTGTATTTTTGGTTGTTGTTTTTTTTTAAAATATATTTTTATTGATTTCAAAGAGGGAGAAGGAGAGATAAAAAAACATCAGTGATGGGAGAGAATCATGGATTGGCTGCCTCCTGCACGCCCCCTACTGGGGATGGAGCCCGCAACCTGCGTGTTGCACAGTTACCTTCTGGTTCATAGGCTGACACTCAACCACTGAGCCATACTGGCTGGGCTTAAAAGTTCCTTTATTTTCTTTTTTTTCTTCTTCCCCGTCTGGAGCTTTCACTCCTGGGGATGGTTTGCACCCGTTTGCACCTGGTCACAGACACGCCTCGCACCCGTTTGCACCTCTACCTTTAGGTAAGCTGCTGAACCAGCAGCCAGATGAAAGTGACATATCACAGAGGACTTAATCGTTGCATGTGCTACTCAGAAATAGTCCACTAACCTTGTAAAGAAAATAAGAAACAATGCACTTTTCTCCTTCTGAAGTCTTTTCAGAAGGAAATCATAGGAGATAAGCAGGCTGCTCCCTTGGACAGAAATCTACATGATTTCACCTTTAGGGAAAAGTTACACGTCTTAAGAGTTAAACCCGCTGTAAGACTTGAATGAATTGTGTTCTCTGTATAGAATTTTGGAAAATAAGAGCATTTTATTTATGGAGAGGGTAGCTCCACGCTATTGCGGCATTTCCTTTTTTGAAAAAATATATTTTTATTGATTTCAGAGAGGACGGGAGAGGGAAAAACGTTGATGGGAGAGAATCGTGGATCGGCTGCCTCCTGCACGCCCCCTACTGGGCATGGAGCTCGCGATCCAGGCGTGAGTCCTGCCCGGGGATCGAACCGTGACCTCCTGGTTCATAGGTTGATGCTCAACCACTGAGCTATGCCAGCCAGGCTGACAGCCCCCATCTTTAAAGGTGTAACGTCACGTTAAAACTAGTATCTCCAACACCCCAGCATTGTTTCAATCCGGGCTAGTTTCTTTCCCCCGATGTTGCCTAGACTACGCTTCCTCCAACAGTGTCCTGGGCCTCCTGGAGTGCAGAGGGGTCATGAGCCAGGTGACACCACCCTCAGGTAGGTCATGGTGTCGGGGGGTGGGGTGGCATTTGAGGTTCTCCCCTGTGAGTGTCACAGGGACGGTCCTCAAGCCCCCCGAGACCCGCATCTCCCCGGTGGCTTCAAGGCACGTTTAGGGAGTCGGTCTCCATCAGGGATTACGTGGAGGAGAAATGAGGGAGCACACTTTTGGGGGAGGACACGGTCTTGTACCCGTTGCTGCTTCGCCATGACAGTACTCGCGGACTGCGTCTCACCTTCCCACGGGCCGTCTCGAGATTGTTTCAAATGCGTATTGAGGACGGGACAGGCTTGCCTTGCTAACCTCCTGTTCCCCACGAAGGGAGATGTCACAAGAATGTGTAAAAATAAAAACAAGAAAAAAATAAACCTCGGCATTGCCACTTCGAGAGAATGAAGGTTCGCCGGTGTGGGTGTTGGTGTTTCCTTTTTATTTTTTCAAATATATTTTATTGATTTTTTACAGAGAGAAAGGGAGAGGGATAGAGAATTAGAAACATCGATGAGAGAGACACATCCATCAGCTGCCTCCTGCACGCCCCCCACTAGGGATGCGCCCGCAGCCAAGGTACATGCCCTCGACTGGAATCGAACCCGGGACCCTTCAGTCCGCAGGCCGACGCTCCATCCACTGAGCCACACCTGTTTCGGCTGTGTTTCCTTTGTAAACGCTCGTGAAAACGTGTGTCCACACGCGTGCTTTCCGTGATGGCCCGGGCCCACGGCAGAGTCGTGTGGAAAGCCAGTTTTTTAATCCGGCCGAGGCTTCACCCGGTGAGCACAGAGCTAGCAAGCGTGGCAGACGGGGCGCAGGCCCGGGGGCTGGTGCTCAAACACGGACTGGGCGGTTTGCGGCAAGAACGTCACCGCCGGGGAGCCTGGTGGCAGCAGACGGGACGCTGGCGCGTGGTGACCGCCTCTTGCTGCTCTTCCCCTGCGGCCTCCATGCCACAGGCCTGTCTGGGGTGGGTGGGTGTGAGAGGGGTGTGGTCGCTGTCACACGCCTGCGGACGGGGGGCCCTGCCTCCCTGAACCCTGTCACTCAGGTCTTTTTGGCTTTCCCCATGGATTCTTTTTTTAAAAAAAATTACATTTTATTGATTTTTTTTACAGAGAGGAAGGGAGAGGGATAGAAAGTCAGAAACATCGATGAGAGAGAAACATCCATCAGCTGCCTCCTGCACACCCCCTACTGGGGATGTGCCCGCAGCCAAGGTACATGCCCTTGACCGGAATCGAACCTGGGACCCCTCAGTCCGCAGGCCGATGCTCTAGCCACTGAACCACACCGGTTAGGGCCCCCATGGATTCTTGAGGTGGCCTGTCACAGATGAAACTGCAGTGGGTTGGGGCGAGGGCAGCCTTGTGGTCCCAGCGCCAGCCTGCAATCTGGGGGAGAGGGGGGAGGGGGAGGAAGCACTGCCCACACATACTGACTCCAGCACCTTCAAGCTCCTTTTATCAGCGTTTTATTCTCCCTCCTCCTCACCTTCCGTACAAAAGGGCTTTTTCCAGAACTGAACTCTATCTAAATCGGACCCCCGACCGGGGCCCCGGGCTGTGCGCGCCGAGTCTCTTTCCCGCGTGGAAGCCTTGACCTTGGAGAGGAGCCCCGAGGCCACAGTCGTGCTGACGGGGAGAGGCGTTCGTTGGCACAAAGAACCACTTGGGGGGTGAAGAGGAAACTGCTTATGGGGCCCCGGAGGCCAGAGAGGCCCGGCCCTGCCAGCACGGCCCGGAGGCGTGGGGCCCAGGACCTGCACGGCGCCTGCGAAGCCGCCTCCCGGGTGGGGGGGCGTGTAGCCAGCACCCAGGCCTGCCCAGCTGTCCTCGGGGGGCGGTGGGTCTCAGTCCGCCGCGTGGGGCCTGGCCCTCCCGGTGCAGAAGGCTGGTCTGGCTCTCGGGGCCGCCCTCAGCTTCGCGGTGGCCATCTCGGGAGCCCTGCGAGCAAGCGGAGGGTGGTGAGTGGGGTGTCCCTTGGCCTCCTGCCCCGGGTCCCCCCCCCCCCCCCCCCCCGGCTGCTGTGGGACAGCCCGGCGGCTCCCGGTGAGATCTCACGGAGGAGCTCAGGAGGGGATGCTGGGAGAACCCTGGCAAGTGCGTTCTGGAGCTTTCTCAGTCCTGTGGCCCTTCCCTCGGAGCCGAGAGCCGCCCTTGACGAAGTCGAACAGGAGCAGGAAGGTTGGGCTGGAGGCCTTAGTGCAAGGGTGGGGTGGGGACTTCCCTCACCCAGGGCCATCGGGGTGTTTTTAACATCCTTCACGGCCATCCAAAATGATCAGTTCAAACCGGAGCCTGCCGCACCGGACCCAGCATTTAACTCACTCGCTCCTAATACCCTGGCAGGGCCAGAGCAAAGGATTTCCTGGGCCTTATAAAGCCCTCGGGCCAGAGGTGCCCCACCCCTGCCTGAGTGACTCATCTTCCCTGGGCTAAGGTGCCAGGAGTGCAGAACGGCGCCCCCTCTGGCTGTGCCCGAATCGGGAGCTTCCATGAGTGGGGGTTTGGCAGCGGGTCCACAGGCCACTGGGAACACGGGCTCTGCGGGGTGGGGAGCCTCCACAGCAGAACTGGGGTCTCCTAAGAAAGAGGTGGGCGGCCTGGCTGGCCTTGCTCAGGGGTTGAGCTTCGACCTGTGAACCAGGAGGTCAGGGTTCGATTCCCGGTCGGGACACAGGCCCGGGTTGTGGGCTCCATCCCCAGCGTGGGGTGTGCAGGAGACAGCCGATCCAGGATTCTCTCTCATCACTGATTCTCTCTTCAGAGAAGAAGGGGGAGGGAGATAGTTGGAAACATCCATCAGCTGCCTCCTGCACACCTCCTGCTGGGACCTGCACACCTCTCTATCTCCCGCTCCCTTCCTCTCTGTAAGGGCTCTCGGGCTCCCATTCCAACGGGCACCCCAGGAACACAGGGGAGCCCCGGGTAGGTTCCAGTGGCCACAGTGGAGGTCAGATGCTGGGAGCCGGCACCCCTCAGCAGGGCCAGGGGACCTGCAGGAGGACGCATCCCAGCTCCTGTGTCAAGAGCTAATTCCTCCTCAGGATCCGGAAGGAAGGTGTTTCACAGCTGGGCTTCCGAGGGGCTGGTCTCGCATGGTGTCTGAGTGACAGGAAGCCTGTACAGCTTTCCACGCTCGGACGGTTCCCCGGAACCCGCAGAGCCGGCTTCCTGGGAGGCTCCGGACGACCGAGGAGGGAGATGCCCAGGGGGTGGAGAGAGGATGGCGAGGGGACCCTGACTCACTTGGACAGGGCGTCCAGGGCCTGCTGGGTGGCCAGCGTCCGCCGGTCCTGCGGTCCGTACAGGAGGGTCTGGATCTGGAGACACTGCGGAACACCAGGAGCCCCCGTGAGGGCAGGAAACGGCACGGCGAGCCTGCAGCAGCAGCAGCAGGACGAGGCTCCGAGAGTGGGAGAAAGGCTGCTTCAGCCACAGACCCCTGTCTGACCTTCACCACGAATGCCAGGGACCGTCTGACCTTCACCACAAATGCTAGAGACTGTCTGACCTTCACCGTGAATGCTAGGGACCTTCTGACCTTCACCGTGAATGCTAGAGACCTTCTGACCTTCACCACAAATGCCAGAGACTGTCTGACCTTCACCGTGAATGCCAGGGACCGTCTGACCTTCACTGTGAATGCTAGAGACTGTCTGATCTTCACTACGAATGCCAGGCCGGGACCGTCTGACCTTCAGCTTGGATGCTCCGAGGGATCCTGGAAACAAGTGCACAGCTCTAGCTGCGCTAAGGGGCCTGGAGCGCAGAACAGCGCCCCCTGGGGCTGTGTCCAAATCGGGAGCTTCTGTAAGCAAGGATCTGGCAGCGGGTCTGTGGGCTCGCTGTGACAACCTGTATGTATGCAAAAGCGTGTTTCAAAAGTGCTATTTTTAAAAACAAAGGCGAGATAACCGGTATTCACGAGAGGACGGTGTCCGGTTTCTGTTTTTGAACGACCCCTGCTACAGCCCAGACAAGTTCTTTGTGTGTGTGTGTTTTTAATGCTGTGCCCTGCCCAGTGTGGCCCAGCTGGTTGGGTGTCACCAAGCGCACCCAGAAGTTGCCAGTTCGATTCCCCAGTCAGGGCACATGCCCAGGGTGAGGGCCCGATCCCGAGGAGGGGGTGTGAAGGAGGCAGCCGATCCACGGCGATGATTCTCTCTTCTCCCTCCCCCCCCCCTCTCAAAAATCAATCAACTATCGTTCTATTTTCCGTGGGCTTTCTGTAACCATTACTACACAGCAATTTCCAAGGGAGCCACTTATTGAGAAGTTAAATATTCAGCTTGATTCTGCTTAGTATCCTGCCATTTGACTGCTTGCCCATGGCCGGGGAAAACTTGGGGGGGGGGGGGGGAGATAAAGATTCAATTTGTGCCCCCAAACGGGCAAAGTAATTATGAAGAGGAACGAGGTGGAGGAAACTGCTTTCCCGTCACCACCTTCATGAAACTCTAGCAACAAAGGCAGTGTGTTCGCATCCAGGGGCAGACAAGCAGGCTGAAGGGATGGGGCAGAGAGCCCAACATGACAGACGACGAAGGGAAGTGACCTTGAGGGGTTGGCGAGGGAGAGCTGAACTCGTCAACGGATGGCACTGGAAGGAAATGCACCCCTGCCCCATGCTAAGCCCAGCAGGGAATCCCCGGCTGATGGAAGAGCTAAATAAGAAATGCAAAACTTGCCCTAACCGGTTTGGCTCAGTGGACAGAGCGTCAGCCTGCGGACGGATTGAAGAGTCCCAGGTTCGATTCCGGTCAAGGGCATGTACCTTGGCTATGGGCACATCCCTAAGTAGGGAGTATGCATGAGGCAGCTGATGGATGTTTCTCTCTCATCGATGTTTCTAACTCTCTACCCCTCTCCCTCCCTCTCTGTAAAAAATCAATAAAATATATTTTTAAAAATATGCAAAACTTGGAACTTTTAAGGTGAAAATATTGGAGCTGACCTTCATGCCGATCTTCTTGGACAAGATCTGGACAAACCAAAAGATCTGACTTATAAAACTGAACTACATGGAACATTCAAAACTCAAAACATTTATGCACCAGAATTCACCTTAAGCAAAGTGTATGGACTGGGGGGGAAGGGGGAGAGGGGGAACACTGCAGAAAGTGGAGAAAGGATTAACACGCGGAATAGATCAAGAACTCCCACAGGGCAAAGAGAGAAACGAACACAACCTGCCTGTGGAAAAGTGATCGCAAGATATGAAAGGATTATTAAAAGACCCTGAAAAACACAACAGCAGCTAGGCATTGTTCAACCTCACAGGTACCCAGAAACCCCCGAAAACCTCTCTGAGGTCGGCCTGCGCCTGTCTGATTGCAAAACGGATCTCCTACCAAGGGCAAAAACCAAAGCCATTGTCAACGAGAGGAAGGAGCAAGCACGCCTTGATACAGACCGAGAGTGATGGAGCCCTTTGGTAACTCGGCTAATGGACGACTAACCCGAAACATGCACATGGGTTGAATACGCATGATATCATACACATTTGGGGGACGGGGGTGTCTATGTAGCTGAATCTCATGATTATAGGCAGAGAAGAGCAAACTGCCGATGAGTGCCAATTGTATAGGTAAAACATGCACATTTTATAGGACGCTTAAAAAAACATGGAAAAGAAAGGCATAGTGAAATACAGTGGGGGAACGATGCCAGGTGCAGGACAGCAGCCATCCCGTACGGGGCGGGCAGGCGCGGGAGCGGGCACTTGCTGTGGGTTCTATGTCTTTTATCAAACAGTGAGCTCAGACGTCCACCCCCGGGGAAAGGAGGAGCCAGCTGGTCTTCCACCGGCTCTGGCCTCCCCCACCCCTGACCTTGGGCGCTCACCGCTTTCCCGGCGGTCACTGCGCTGGTGGATAAAACGACCTTTTCCAAGAACCAGAGAGAGGTGAGCCCCAGCTCCCCCCCACCTCCTCCACCCGAGGCGGACTCTCATCTTCCCGGAAGCCATCCGTTTGTTTCAGAGGGCGACTCATCCCCACTGAGCGGATCTGCTCAAAGTTCTAGTCAGTGGTGGGCAAACTCACGAGTCAACAGGGCCAAATAACAACAGGACGACGACTGGGATGTCTTTGGAGAGCCACGTTTTTTTAAACTTAAACTTTTTTTAACGCCACTTGTAAATAGACTCGCCGGGGTCATGGTATTTTGTGAAAGAGCCACACTCAAGGGGCCAAAGAGCCGCATGTGACTCGCGAGCCGCAGTTTGCTGACCACCGGTCTAGCTGATGGGAGAGATGCCCCAGATGTCAGAGAGAGAGAGGAGAGAGAGAGAGAGAGAGAGAAACACCCGGGTCCATCTGAGACCGGAAATGGACACAACCCCGTGGTCCTGGCTTTTCCCGGAAAGGGTTTCTAGGAAGCTGGGCAACGGAGCCGGAAGCTGAGCAGCCACGTGACTCCAAGAACCGGAAGTTGGCTTTTCAAACGCTCCGCTGCTCTTAGGGAAACGTGCTTAAGCACCGAGTGAGGATGCACTTCGGTTCTTCTGGTGAAGACACTGACGCTGACCCCGACCCCACGGAGACAAGGCTGGGGAAGGGTCACGGGGCCGACTAGGCACCGGGCTCTGCCCACATCTTGCTGTGGGGAGTCCCTGCGGCCCCCCTCCCGCCCGTCCGGTCCCTCCCGCCCCAGGGGTGGCCTTCTGGGCTTCCTCCTTTCCTCCAGGGAAGCCCCTGCGGGAAACCAGCCTCGAGGGGGAGTTTGTCCCTCTTCTCTAAGTGGACAAAACCCTGAAATCCTGAGTATCCAGCTGAATCTTAGATAAATAAATTTTTTTTTAAAAAAGAAACACGGGCTGGAAAGAATAAACCGAGGGGGAGGTCGGTGGTGGCAGAGCGAACCCGGGCAGTGAAGCCTCACATTCGAGTGGAGACACGCAGGATGTGGGGGGGTGGGGGGGGGGAGGGAGGGAGGCAGGTTAGCCAGGTGAGCAGCACCGGGTGGGGAGGTGGTGGTGGTACTTTTCTCTCTCTCTCTCTCTCTCTCCCCGCCCCCTCTTCCTCTCTCACATGCACACACACCCCTGCAGCTGCCTCACCTGGAGGAGCACTAATTGTGGGCTGTGCACAGGGGGGCAGGAAGGTTCCCGAGAGAGGAAAACAGGAGGGACATGGAGATGGGGGGGGGGGGGGGCACAGGCTGCCACTCACTCCGCTGCTCTCCCCGAGCCTGGGAAGCCTGGGCGCCGCCCTCACTCCTCACCTCTGCGTTGCCAAGTGCCGTGAGCTCTCTATCCTTATGGACACCCCTGGACTCCCCCACGACTCTGCTCCATCCCCTGGCCACTGTCTTGGAGCAAGCTACCATCATCCTTCTCCAGGACAACTGCAACACAAATGTTCGGGGCACAGATGCATCATGGGTGCCCGGCAGGACCCCCCCTCCACGGCCGGCCGGGCTCAGTGGGTGAGCACTGACCCCAAGACCCAGGAGGTGGCGGTTCGATTCCCAGTCAGGGCACAGGCCCCGGGGGTGGGCCCGACTCCCAGTAAGGGGGATGCAGGAGGCAGCCGATCTATGATTCTCTCTCATCATGGATGTTTCTCGCTCTCCCTCTCCCTCTCCCTTCCTCTCTGGAATCAATAAAAATATATATGAAAAACAAATGAATAAAAGAGGAAACTCGTGGGCCACAGGAAGCTGGCAGTGGGCTGGAAACAGCCTCAGAGCCCGTGGCTGGGGCAGTCACCTAAAGGATCCAGTCTCAGCTCTTTAACCTCGGAACTCCGCCCGAGCCCTGCCCACCCTCCCCACCCCCCCACCCCATCTTCCTGGTGCCCCTGACAGTCCTTCCCGTCACTCTCTGCTTCTTCAGTGGGCTGTACTCTCCAGCCCCCCAGCCCCCGCCTCCTCTTCTGCCCCGTTTCCAACCTGGGGGTGCTGGTCTCCCCCAGGCTACCCTCTTTTCCAGGACTACTTATTAAACACCCTTCCCCCACCTCTCCCTACTCCTCCCCCGACCCCCAACCCAGCCCAGAAAAAAAAAAAAAAGGAGAGAGAGAAATCCAAATATAAAACTGAGATGTTACAATGGGAATGTAGCTCTTTACAAAATAGAAATTTTAAAAATTCACGAGACTATGTTGCAAGTCTCTATGCAAATCAATCTGAAACTGTAAATGAAATAAGATAATTACCTAGAAAAATACACCAAAATGGCCCCATTAAAGAGTAAAAGCTTCAACAAGTCAAGTTTTTATATAACAGAGAAAATTGGCAAGGAATTTCCCCCTAAAAGAAGCACCAGGCCTAAAGAGTTCCACAGGAAATACAAAACTCCAAACACTCGATAGAACCGTACCCCCGAAACCTACGTAATTTTATTAACCAACATCACCTCAATACATTCAATAAAAAAGTTAAAAAGAAAATAAAGGTAAGGAAGGAGACCTGACTTGGGGTGGGGCATCTATAGTGCAATACATAGATGATGCATTATAGAACCGTACCCCCGAAACCTACGTAATTTTATTAACCAACATCACCTCAATACATTCAATAAAAAAGTTAAAAAAAGAAAATAAAGGTAAGCTTCCAAACTACTTTTATGAAACAAATATAACATTGATACTTAAATATCACATAAATACTGGTGCAAAAATTGTAAAATAAATATTAGCAGGCAAAATATACTTCACATTAAGAATATAATTCAAGACCCTAAGTGGTTTGGCTCAATGGATAGAGCATCGGCCTGCGGACTGAAGGGTCCCGGGTTCGATTCCGGTCGAGGGCACGTACCTTGGTTGCGGGCACATCGCCAGTGGGGGGTGTGCAGGGGGCAGCTGATTGATGTTTCTCTCTCATTGATGTTTCTAACTCTCTCCCTCTCCCTTCCTCTCTGTAAAACATCAATAAAATATATATTTTTAAAAGAATATAATTCAATATAACCACGCACATTTATTCCACGTTGGTTTAATACTAGAGTGAAATATACCATATTAAGTGATCTAAGAAGAGTCACTGATTATCTCCAGCGATGCTAAAAAAAAAACATTTGATAAAACCCAACACTTCTTTCTAATTAAAAAAAAAAAAAAAACACACCACAAACCACATGATGTCTACTTCCCTAACATGATAAAATTATAGACACCGCAGTCCCAAAGCCAGCATCCACTAAACGAAGAATCACTAGAGGCATGTCCACTAAGATCAGGGCAAGACCAGGGCGCCTACTCCCCCAGTACCATTCATTACTGTCCGAAGGTAGGGACCCGTGCGATTAGACAAGAGAAGTCAGGCAGCGCCATCGGAGCCGAAAAACTGAAAGCAACACGATTTGCAGATGATGCAACAGGATACACCCTGGAAACCGGAGGGAAGGCTCCAGTTAACTCGGGCAAGAAAAGCAGAAAGCAAGCAGGCCCAGCGCATAAAATCCACATCAAGAAAGCAGCTGTCTGCACATACACAAAAATAGCATACACATAACAGCGGATACAACTCCACAGACAACAGTATTAAAGAAGGTAAAACGCTTAGAAATCAACCTGGTAAAAAAAATGTTGCCATAAGCGGTTTGGCTCAGTGGATGGAGCGTCGGCCTGCGGACTGAAGGGTCCTGGATTTGATTCCAGTCAAGGGCATGTACCTTGGCTGCGGGCACATCCCCAGTGGGGGGTGTGCAGGAGGCAGCTGATGGATGTCTCTCTCTCATCGATGTTTCTAACTCTCTATCCCTCTCTCTTCCTCTCTGTAAAAAAATCAGTAAAATATATATATATTTTTTTTTTTTAAATGTGCAAAACCCAGGATAAAAGGACACTTTAAAAACAGGCCTGCATGATGCAAAAGTGGACATCAACGAGTATAATGACATCCTTGCTCTCGAGTAAAATGACTCCACACCATTCCAATGTCAGTGCTCCTTAAGGTTGTTTATAAATAACACAATCTTCCAGAAAATGCCACCACACCTTTTATCTAGCGAGACAGGTTGTTAACACTAAAATTCACGTGGAAGAGACAACAGCACATGCTAGAACACCTGGGAGACCGGCTATTCTAGAGGCAGAGAACCACGAGTGGTGTCTAGTCCTCCCACCAGCGAACCACGTTAACGAAATCTCTAAAGTTAAAACCAACGAGGAAATGGGATTTCCGCAAACAAAGCTGTCAGTGGAGCGGAAGAGAAATCCAGAGAGACTCGAGTTCATGTGGAAATGTGGCATGTGGTGAAGGTGCCATCTCAGACCACTGGGCTCTTCAATAAAAACGGTGCTGGACAACTGGGTAGCCATTTAGAAAAAATAATGATGATATGAGATCTGTACTTCACACCATCCATGCAGATGAACTCCAAACTCAAGAAGAAAACGCTGATGGAAAGGGACTTGACTTGGGTTGACTACACAATACAACAGACAGATGATGTGTTATAGAACTGTACCCCTGGAACCTACAGGATTTTATTAACCAGTGTCACCCCAATAGATTCAAGTAAAACAGAACTAAATATACAAGTACTAGAAGAACACACAAAAACTCCTCTATCAACTATGTGCACAGAGGACAATAAAAGATAGGTAAATTGCACTCCATAAAAATTAAAAACGTTTTTACATGGCAAAAATAATTGATAATTCAGTAAAAGATATATACATATTTGTGTGAGGGGATTACTGCAGCTTTTACCGAAAAAGTGTTAGTTGAGATCAACTGTGAAAGTGCAGTCGCCTTTCCTAAACAAACCACATGGAAAGGTCCATTTGGAAAGAGCATGGAGGCCCAGCTGGCGGGGCTCAGGGGTTGAGCATCGACCTACGAACCAGGGGGTCACGGTTCGATTCCCGGTCAGGGCCCCTTCCCCGGTGGTGGGGCCGATCCCCACTAGGGGGCGTGTAGGAGGCAGGCGATCCATGATTCTCTCTCCCTCTCCCTTCCTCTCAGAAATCAATCAAAGTATATTTTAAAAATATACAAATAAAGAGAGCATGGGGAGGGAGAGAAGATGGCCCGTGGGGAGGGGGGAAGAGGAAGAGGGCTTCCCTCTGCATTAGTGTCGGCTCCAGTTTACCTTGTTCAGTTTCTTGTGGGCCCCGCTGTGGTTGCCCTGCACCAGGTCCGCGCCACTCAGGAGCCGGTAGGTCTCCGCCACCTCGGGACTGAAGTCGCCAAACACCCCCAGTTTGGCCTCCAGGGACTGCCTCAGGATGGAGCTCGCTCTCTGCGAAAGGGACACAAAGCTGTCTGGTTGGAAATGTTCAAAAGCTGCCGAAGACCGGTGCCCATTAAGAAAATGAGGTGGCCTGGCTGGCGTGGCCCAGGGGCCGAGCGTGGACCTAGGAACCAGGAGGGCAGGGTTCGATTGCTGGTCAGGGCACATGCTCGATCCCCAATAGGGGGCGTGCGGGAGGCAGCCCATCAGTGATTCTGTCTCATCGTTGATGTTTCTCTCTCTCCCTCCCTCTTCCTCCTTTTCTCAAATTAAAAAAAAAAATTTTTTTTTAAGAAAACAATGTAACTCACTGCCCGACAGTGGCCACATGGCCTACCTCATCCATGCTTTGCACAAAGTAGTCGCCTACTGGATGCTCCCCGAGTGTGGGTGTTGCATAGCCCTCTGGGTACCAACTGGGTCACCCATGCAACGTTTGGGCCAGCTGTGGCCCAAACTCACTCACCTCTTCTTGCCCAGCGCCTTGCAGAAAGTGGCAATATTCATCTTGAACAGAGAGAAACTTGGCTTTCCCCATCCCTTCCGCATCCTTCAGGTGAGCCAGGCTCTCTCGGAAGTACCGCTCAGCCACATCTGAAGCAAAGCATCGTGACGACTGTGAAAATGGCTCACGGACTTGAAATGGAAACCACGGAGACGCTTGTAGGGGCGGTGAACTATCTACACTAGTAAGAGAGTAACATGCTAATTGACCGTACTTTTGCAATGCCCACCGGCCCATCAGGACCGAGTATGCAAATTAACCCAGCAAAGATGGTGGGTTAATTTGCATACACAGACACCAAGTGTCCTGCCCTACCCTAGCTGCTCCGGGCCTCTGGGCAGCTTGGGGAGTCGGGTAGGCGGCTCTGGCCAGGGGAAGGAAGGCCCACTCTTGCATGAATCTTCGTGCATCGGGCCTCTTGTTTGAAAATAAGCTTGGATAACAGAACCCAGAACCCTGAACCCTATTGAGGAGACTGTTGTTTGCCCGTTCAGTTGCCTGTGGCATCAGAAAAGATTCGGATCGCAGAAGGGTACAGCTATTTACTTTCCTTGCTTCTTTCAGACATCAGATCTCCCAGGGATGCGTTAATGCAAGATATTGGCCAGTCTGCTGGCTGCTTAAAGAGACTCCACTTTCCTTACTTTTTTCTTTTTTTTAATCCTCCCCCGAGGACATTTTCCCACTGAATTTTAGAGAGAATGGAAGGGAAGGAGACAGAGACGTAGAAAATCAATGTGAGAGAGACACATCCATTAGCTGCCTTCTGAATACATTCCGACCCAGGCCGGGGATGGAGCCTGCAATCGAGGTCAAGACCGGGAATCCAACCTGGGACCCTTCAGTCCGAGGACCGACGCTGTCCACTGAGCCGCTGTGGGGGGGGGGGGGGGCGGTGTCTGTACATCCCCACATTTCTAGAGTACTGCTCCACTTTGCTTTTCTCTTGGTGGGAGAAAATTCTACTGCCTGGAAAGTATCCCTTCCCTTTTCCTTGCGGCTGACTCATCGCAATTTAATGCCCAAACCCTGCATTCACTTTGCCTGCGTTGATCGGATGACGGCAAATGGGGCATGAGGGATGGCATTTTTTTCCCCGTTGGCTCTGAAGGCATTACCGACATCAACAGTACACGTCTCGAAACCATCGCGTGGAGCATGCTGGCGAGCTCTGTTTCCTGTCTAACTGGAAGTGAACCGAAGAACGGAACAAAGCCCTCCTGGAAGAGTAAGGATCTTTCCCGGCTGGTGTGGCTCAACGGTTGAGCGTCGACCCAAGGAACCAAGAGGTCGCCGGTTCGATTCCCGGATGTGGGCTGGATGCCCAGTAGGGGGCGTGCAGGAGGCAGCTGATGGATGATTTTCTCTTATCATTGATGTTTCTCTCTCTCTCTCCCCCTCTCCCTTCCTCTCTGATATCAATAAAGACATATTTTAAAAATATTTTAAACACAACCTTCAATAAAAAAAATAAAAATAAAACATCACCACCACCAAGAAAACACCTCTTCTAGAAGTCTCAGCAACCCTATGCGCTGGCCTGGGCAGCGGGTGAGTCACTTTCTAAAGCAGAGGAGCGCGGCTTAGCTGTAAACCTGAGCCCTCCGGGGGCACAGGTCATGGCCATCAATCTCCCGCTTTCACTCCCACGGACCGGTCAGGCCGGCTGTGGGTCAGGGCGAGGGAGGAGGAAGCACGGCCCTGTGGGCAGGGCGGGGTAAGGCCCCCACGGCCGGCAGACCCCGTTCCGTCTGTGTGCCTTCACTCAGACGGCGTGAGGAATGCGGGGTCACGACCGGGCAGGAGGCATTTTTTAAAATTAAAACCAAGTCCGGCAGCCCCGCCGGCGTGGCTCAGGGGTTGAGCATCAGCCTGGGAACCAGGAGGTCGGGGTTCGATTCCCCGTCAGGGCATGTGGCCGGGTTGTGGGCTCGATCCCCAAGTAGGGGGCGTATAGGAGGCAGCTGATCCATGAATCTCTCTCATCGTTAATGTTTCTCTCTCTCTCCCTCTCCTTCCTCTCTGAGATCAATTGAAATCTATTTTTAAAATAGATTAAAACAACAATTCCTGTAACTCTCGGGCAGCGTGCACTTAAAGGGAGGCCTGTGTGTGCCGGACAACAATGACCCTTTGTGATGGTCTTGGGAAAGACTGCTCTCCGCACCAAAGCATTAAGGACCCCAGGGGATTTGAAAATGGAAAGTCTGAGAGCCCAGCTTGGCACGAACCCCGAGGAGCACCGCCACCCAGCAGCGGACTGGGCCCACTAAGACCCTGTGGGGAGTGCCGGGAGGGCCTGGCAGGGCTGCGTTGGGGCGTGGCTCCATCCCCTCCCAGTGGGGGGCACGCGGGAGGCAGCTGATCCAGGGCTCTCTCTCATCACGGACGTTTCTCTCTCTCTCTCTCCCCCTTCCTCTCCGAAATCAGTCAAGATGTGTTTTAAAAATGAACACGGGTGCCGACATCTGTGTGGGGAAGCTGAGAGGCAGGCCTGGCTCGGGCTGGCAGGGCATTCTGCAATGTGAGATGGAGCCTGAGGAGCACAGGGGGCGAGGAGGGAGGGGAGGCCGGGGAGGAAGGCAGGACAGGGAAGGAAGGAGGAGGGGTGAGGCCAGTACTGGCTTCCCTGGGTGTCCAGCAACAGGGGCAGCTCCAGGGGGCCAGGGCGAGAGGGGAAGGACACCCGACAGAGGCTCCGGCCAGGCGGCCCTGGCACCCATCAGGAGCCCATGGGAGCTGGGTGCACGAGGCCGCCAGGGGCTGCCCGACTTCCGGCCTCCCCAGGGCACACGGGACCCAGCAGCGTCAGCGACCCAGCGACAGGGAGCGGCCGGGCCTGGGGCAGGCGCAGGGGGCAGGCCGGGAGGGAGAGGAGACAAGGGAGGCGTGTGGGGGTGAAAAAGAGGAGACGCCATCAAGATCCAGAGCCTCGGTCCTGATACTCACATATTTCCCGTCTACTATGCAAAGTGTGGGAGAGGCTAGGCCCGTGGTCGGCAAACTGCGGCTCTTTGGCCCCTTGAGCGTGGCTCTTCCACAAAACACCACGGCCCGGGCGAGACTACTTTGAAGAAGCGGCGTTAGAAGAAGTTTAAGTTTAAAAAATTCAGCTCTCAAGAGAAATTTCAATCATTGTCCTGTTGATATTTCGCTCTGTGGACTAATGAGTTTGCTGACCACTGGGCTAGGCCACGGGGGGGGGGGGGGGGGGGGGGGGGGGCTGGGAACATATTGGTGGTAGGGAGCTATCCCTCAAGCATGTACCCCAGCCCTGGCTGGTGTGGCTCAGTGGACAGAGCGTCGGCCTGCGGACTGAAGGGTCCCGGGTTCGATTCTGGTCAAGGGCACGCGCCTCGGTTGCCAGGCCCCTCCCTCGCCTAGGGTGCGGTGGGGGCCGTGCAGAAGGCAGCCAATCGATGTGTTTCCCTTGCACGGACGTTTCTGTCTCTCCCTCTCTCTCCCACTCTCTCTAAAAATCAATGGAAAAATATCCTCGGGTGAGGATTTAAAAAAAAACACACACACACACACACAAAACAAAACAAGAAAAAAGAATGCACCCCACGCTCATGAGTCCGGTCCACAGAGCCAGGGACCCACTCCCACCCCCGAGGCTCTGAGGGGGCAGAGCCCGCTCCGCTCGGCTGTGCCCGGCGGAGATGGGGCCGCTTCCAAACAAGGCCGCCCGCGCGGGGCCGCTGGAAGGTTTACGCTGACACGCACTTGGCTCCCGGCCACCCCGAGCTCCCATCCTCCGCGGGGCCAGGAGAGCTGCTGACACCAAGTTTGTCGAAGGCGGCCCTGGGAGGCTGGCCTGGCTCCGGCTCTGGCATTCCGGGGGGGGGGGGGGGGGGGCCTGCCGTGGGGGGGGGGGCCTTGAGCAATCCGGGTCCCGCCTGACTTCTAGGGCAGTGCTGCCTGCGTGAGGAATGCGGGGACGGCTCGGGGCAGAGGGGCCAGCGACATTGACATTGTTTCAGCTCGCATGGACAATCAGCAAGCAGGTCGGGGGAGGCTCCCCGGAGGAGATTTTCTTCCTCATTTACTCTTTTTATTTTTGCCTTCTGTTTATTGGCCTTAACTTTTTTGTTGTTAAGACTTGCCCGAGGATATTTTTCCCACTGAATTTTAGAGGGAGGGAGGGAGGGCGAGAGAAACATCGATGTAAGAGACAATGATGTTACTATCTATCACTGTCTCCTCACGGACATCTCTCCCCCTTCCTCTCTGAAATCCATAAAAATACATCTAAAAATAAACGGAAATAGAAGCTGACCACCTCTGGAAGCAGAGCAGACTTCCCTGGGCGCCCAGCCCGGGGTTCCCCGGGGCTCTTTGCTACCCACGTTCGGGTGCGGTTCGCGCGGGATTTGAAAACCAAAGACGGGAGGAATGCTGCGCGGGGAGACACCTAAGGACCTGGGGATGCTAAGAAGCTTGGACAATGTTGGAGAGTGGAAACAGAGAGGCCGTGGACCATGGCCCCAGATAGAGTTGTCAGTGCCGACACCAGGCCGGGCCTTGAGATTCGGTCTCACGGCCCCTTCCCAGCAGGTAGGCCCCCTTTCACAGAACACAGTCAGCTTTCCGGAGAACAGGGTGACCCTGTGAGCAACACGGCCGTCAATGGCATGACCCTGACGTTGCCTGGGAAAAACTGTTTCGTCTTGGGTCGCTTGTTCTGCAAAAACAGGATGTGGTGACTGTGCTTAACAGCGGTTTTGCACAGAGGGTCAGGGCTGCTCTCTGACTCCCTGCGTGGAGCATGGCGGAGCAGTCCCCGGGCCGGCTGATAAAGGCTCCCCGAATTGTAATTTGGTCCGGGCTCCCGCGGCCGTTCACTCTCGGCCACTCCCTGCAGGGCCTGCGTCACAGCTCCGTCCACCTGCCCATCTCCAAAGCCCCGGCGTGTGCAGGCCGGGCGGACAGCAGGCAGCGCCCGGCACCCACCCCCCGCCCGCCCGCCCGCGGAAGGCGGCTCTCACCGTGGTGCTCGGGCCTCCCGGAAGCCACGGCGCCGCGGGCGACACAGTGCGCAGACTCCGCGGCCTCCTCCGCGGACGGCTCTCCGCTCAGGACGATGAGATGCGCCTGTCGCCGTGGGGAGAAGAAACGGGCTGGTTTCCACGCTTGGCGGCAGCGGCAGGAAACTCACTGTCCTTGTGGCGATAAGCAGGGAGCCAAGGACGTTCTAGCCAGCGGGACAAGGTGGTGGAAGCAGCGATCTACTCTGGGAGCGATGGATTTTAAAAGCGCTGCGTGGTGGGGAGAGGGGAAGCACTGGGCACCGGGTCCCGATGGCCAGGGACCATCGGTAATTATTTCCAAGGCTCTGCTCCTGGGAGAGAGGTGTCAGCAGAGGAGGTGGGAGGGCCTCTGGGAGGAAGGAGACGGATTTAAAAGGGTCAGTGCAGCCCTAACCGGTGTGGCTCAGTGGATAGAGCATCAGCCTACAGACTGAAGGGTCCCAGGTTCGATTCCGGTCAAGGGCATGAGCCTTGGTTGCGGGCACATCCCCAGTAGGAGGTGTGAGGGAGGCGGCTGATCGATGTTTCTCTCTCGTTGATGTTTCTAACTCTCTATCCTTCTCCCTTCCTCTCTGTATTTAAAAATAAATAAATAAAATAAGCGGGTCAGTGATGCCCTGGAGAGTTTTGCTCGGCGGTTAGAGCATCAACCCTGGGACAAAAGGGTAGTGGGTTCGATTCCTGGTCACGGGCACATATCTGGGCTGCAGGCTCCTCAGCCCCAGTAGGGGCAGGCGCAGGAGGCAACCAATCAGTGTCTCTCTCACGTCGATGTTTCTCTCCGTCTCTCTCCCTCTCTTTCATCTCTCCTCCTTCCTTTCCACTCTCTAGTCAATGGAAAAAAACATCCTCAGGTGAGGATTTAAAAAGGAAGAAGGGGGGGGGGGGCGGGAGGCAGAAGTGGGCAAGCCCAGACCCTCCACCCACTCACTGGTCAGCTCAGCACGGCCCCCCCGTGTCAGCAGCCTCCCCCACAGAAATCTGGATCCCGCCCCGTGCCTTGTCCAGTGAGTCCATTTGCCAGCGTTCTCTGCAAACTGGGCGGGGAGGGTGGCCCAGGCGCCGAGCACAGCTCAGTCCTTAAAAATAAAGCCGATTTTTCCATTCCTTCGGGGGAAAAACACAACCCGGCGATCCGGGGGCACATAATGAACCCTTACAAGCAAAACACGGAGGGCATCGCTTCAAGGAAAAACATGAAAAAAACATGAGCGGACAAAACAGTCTGGTTACTTCTCGCCTGCCTATCAGCGGGGGCGGGGGGGGCAGGGGGGAGGGTAATAAATGCCTGTGAGTCACGTGTCCATTCAACCGATACACAGGTACTTACAGATCGCCTGCTACGGGACACGCATGGGCCAGAAAGCAGGGCGGGACAAGAAGAAACAGACAGGAGACACCAGGTCACACAATGCCCTGCCCTGGGAGGGCAGGCACCGCTCAATGGGTCGCCAGAGCACGGAGACCAAAGTCCCACGCGTTTCTCTCCGCTTTAAGGAGAGGAACACTAGGCCAAGTATATGAGCAACTGCTATGTGAGCTGCACACTTTACATATATGCTAGAGGCCCAGTGCACCAAATTGTGCGAGGAGGGGGGCTGTCCCTCAGCCCAGCCTGCACCTTCTCCAATCTGGGACCCCTCAAGGGATGCCCGACTGTCCGTTCAGGCCCGATTTAGGATGGGGCCTAAACGGGCAGTCGGACATCCCTCTCACAATCCAGGACTGCTGGCTCCCAACTGCTCGCCTGCCTGCCAGCCTGATCACCCCCTAACCACTACCCTGCCAGCCTGATTGATGCCTAACTGCCCCCCTGCCAGCCTGTTTGCCTCTAACTGCCCTCTGCTGCAGGCCTGGGTCCCCCACAACTGCCCTTCCCTGCAGGTCCGGTCCCTCCCAACTTCCCTCCTCTGCCAGCCCGGTCACCCCTAACTGCCCTCTCCTGCAGGCCTTGTACCCCCCAACTACTCTCCCTTGCAGACCTGTGTACCCCACAACTGCCCTTCCCTGTAGGCCCAGTCACCCCCAACTTCCCTCCTCTGCCAGCCTGGTCACCCCTAATTGCCCCTCCTGGAGGTGTAATTGCCCCAAACTGCCCTCCCTTGCAGGTCTGGTCCCTCCCAACTGCCCTCCCCTGCTGGCCATCTTGTGTCCACATGGGGTTAGTCATCTTGTGTGTTGGAGTGATGGTCAATCTGCCTATTACTCTTTTATCAGATAGGATAGAGACCTGGTACATGGGTGGGGACCAGCTGGTCTGCCCTGGTGTCCCGGACCAGGGTAGGGGTTGCCTTGGGTTGAGAGGCAGCCTGGGCGAGGGGCCTGTGGTGGTCTGTAGGCCAGCCACACCCCCCAGCAACCCAAGTGGAGGCCCTGGTATCTGGGATTTATGTATCTTCTACAATTGAAACTTTGTAGCCTGGAGCAGAGCCAAGCCTTCTGCTTGCTCGATGGCTCCTGCAATTTCTGTTGGGATTCTATAGCTGAAACTTTGTGGCCTGGTGTGGAGGCCTAAGCTAGCAAGGGCAGGCAGAAAGCTTGGCTTCCTCCATCACTGGGGGCAACCCTACCCTCCTGCTTTCTTCAGCTCGTGGCTGCCGCCATTTCTGTTGGGATTCTACAATTGAAACTTTGTAGCCTAGTGTGGAGACCTGAGCCGGCAAGGGCAGGCGGAAAGCTTGGCTTCCTCCCTATTGCCAGGGAAACCCAAGCCTCCCTCCTGCTCTCTGTGGCGGCAGCCATCTTGGTTGGGTTTATTTGCATATCCGCTCCTGATTGGCTGGTGGGCGTGGCTTGGGGTGTAGTGGAGGTGCGGTAAATTTGTATATTACTCTTTTTATTAGATAGGATATACTTTTTTTAAAAAACATGTTTTTATTGATTTCATAGAAGAAGAGAGAAGGGGAGAGGAAGAGAGACATCAACGATGAGAGAGAATCATGGATTGGCTGCCTCCTGGGCCCCACACTGGGGACCAAGCCCACCACCCGGGCGTGTGCCCCGACCGGGAATCAAACCCTGACCTCCTGGCTCTCGCTCAGGGGCAGGGAGGGGGGGTGGTGGTGGAGGGGTGAGGGCAGCAGGACCTCGGCTGAGAGCGCGCTGGAGCCCGGAGTCCCCAGGGCAGCAGCGGCGGGAAGGGAAGTCGTGGGTGCCCGCGGCCTAGGAAATTCGAGTGCTCTGGGCCCCGGCCTGAGCCAGTTGCTTTTAACGGCCGGACAGCGTCCTCCGTGGCCGCAATCCAGGGGCCAACTTAGCTCCTCCGAGGGGCTGGCGGGAGAGGGCCCCGCCCCCACCTGCCACGGGCTGGCACCAAAATACACGTGCCGGGGGCTTGGGTTTTCGTCCAGTTTTGGTTGCGAGGAGGCGTCCTCTTAACGCTCAACTAGGCTTTTAGATAGGAACGCTAATTCCTGCCTGTCACTTTAACAACCCTAAGGGGTGCCCTGGCCGGTGTGGCTCAGTGGACAGAGCGTCGGCCTGCGGACTGAAGGGTCCCAGGTTCGATTCCGGTCAAGGGCATATGCCTTGGTGGTGGGCACATCTCCAGGAGGAGTTGTGCAGGAGGCAGCTGATCGATGTTTCCCTCTCATCGGTGTTTCTAGCTCTCTATTCCTCTATGTAAAAAAAAAAAAAAAAAAATCAATAAAATATATTTAAAAAAAACAAAACGGGCAGCATCCGAACTCCACGTCAGATCTTCCCATTCCACATCCAATGCTACTTCCACGTCACCAAGGGACCGCTTGAGCGAAAATCAGCAAGTCTTTACTGCAACTCTCCCATCTTTCTGAACCGCAAGAAGAGTCACTGGCCGAACCTGATAAGTATGCTCCGGCCGGGTTAGCTCAGAGGTCAGAGCGTCGGCCCACAGACCGAACGAAGGGTTCTGGGTTCGATTCCCAGTCAGGGCACGTGCCCGGGGTTGTGGGCTCGAGCCCCAGCGGGGGCCACGCAGGAGGCAGCCGACCCGTGACTCGCTCTCATCATGGATGCTTCTCCCGCTCTCCCTCCCTCCCTCCCGGAAACGGATAAAAACAGGTTAAGAAGAGGAGAGAGACGCGCCGGGGGTGGGACGCCCCGGAGCGCGCGGCTCACCTGCAGGAGGTGGTTGATGGCGGCGTCGTGGAGCCGCAGGGCCCGCTCGGCGCCCGCCAGCTCCCTCAGCACCGGCACGCACTCCGGGCTCCCTTCCCCTCGGCTGCGCTCCGTGTGCTCCAGGGCCTCCTGGAAGTGGGGCAGAGCTTCTTCGGATTTCCTCCGGCCTCGATACATCCTAAAACAGCCAAGGGATGGCTTTTGGAATAGTGACCGTGGGAAATGCTGGAAACACGGGTGGTCTGGGTGGTGAGGATTTGGCTCTCCGACCCGTGTGGTCCAGGTTTGCCTCCTAGCCAGCTACGGCTTTAAGAAACATATATTTCTTTTTATTGATTTCAGAGAGGAAGGGAGAGGGAGAGGGAGAGAGACATCAAGGATGAGATCGATGATCAATCAGGTATCTCCTACAGGCCCCCTACTGGGGATCGAACCCTCAACCCAGGCATATGGCTCGACTGGGAATCGGACCGTGGCCTCCTGGTTCATAGGTCGATGCTCAACCACCGAGCCACGCCGGCCTCGGGGGGGGGGGGGGGGGCAATAGTAATTTATTTTGAAGAGGTACTCTGGCAAGACAAGATCTCCGTGTAAGGCCGAACCGGTTTGGCTCAGTGGACAGAGCGTCGGCCTGCGGACTGAAGGGTCCCGGGTTCGATTCCGGTCAAGGGCACGTACCTTGGCTGCGGGCACATCCCCAGTGGGGGGTGTGCAAGAGGCAGCTGATAGATGTTTCTCTCCCATCGATGTTTCTGACTTCCTATCCCTCTCCCTTCTTCTCTGTGAAAAATCAGTAAAATATATTTTTATTTAAAAAAAAAAAAAAAGATCTCCATGTAAGAATGCTTACCTAAGTATTCTCTGCAATAGTGGAAAAGAACAAAGCACTTAAATTGCACCAACAGGCAATTGTCCAAGCAGGTTTCAGTAAGTACATCCATACGCCTCGCAATGCCACTTACCATTAAAGGTAATGCTGAGCCATATTTACCAATATGGGAGCACGCCCGGGACATATGCTAAGCCAAAAAGCAAATCACAAAAATAACTTTGCACGCTACACAAAAACCTTATATCTAACCTATATGTACACAAATGCACAAAGAGATATTCAGCCCTGGCGGGGGTGGCTCGGTCGGTTGGGCGTTGCCATTTCAATTCCTGGCCAGGGCGCACGCCCGGGTTGTGGGCTCGGTCCCCCCAGTTGAGGGGGCATGCAGGAGGCAGCTGATCCGTGCTTTCCGCTCATCACTGATGTTTCTCTCTCTCCCCGCTCTTCCTTCCTCTCTGAAATCAAAATATTTTTTAAAGAGAAGAACTTTAGAATGTTATAACTGGACTTTGAAAGCATCCTATTTTATTTCTGAAAACCTGTTGGCATCTGTGGTGGCAGAAAGAGGCTTTGAAACACAAGGGCTGGTAACCTATCACTTAGCCAAAGTCTAAGGTTACATAAAGACTGCATAACTGAACACAGAAGCCAGCAAACTGTGGCCTTTCGGTCAAATAGTACTGTTTTTACACATAAAGTTTTATTGGCACACAGCCACGCCCAGCTGTTTACATACTGTCCGTGGCTGCTTTTGCATACGGCCGATGAAGCATAAAATACTTTAGTGTCTGGGCCTTTACAGCAGGGGCGGGGACCGTCCATATAAGGCCCCTGAATCATTTGGTCTGGCCCTGCCAAGGCATTGGGGGTGAGCTCATTAAACGCTTGACCAAATAGAGCAGGCTAGTTTTTTAAGCTGGTGATTTTGTGCGGCCCGAGGATGATGTTATAACCATCCACATGGCCCGTGGCAGAGAAGAAAGTCCCCACCCCTACTTGACAGAGAAAGGCTGCCAACCTCTGGGCTAGACTCTAGAGCAAGTCGCATAGTTTCAAAATGACTGCAGATTCCTTCCTCCGAATTGAACCTCGGGAACTCGGACAATACCACAGATATTTGAGTAAAGGGGGGAAAAAATCACCTGCTTCCTGTCATGCTCCTGAAGGGTGAAGCATGTGCCAAGGGAGGCGAGAATCGGCCTCTCGTTTCCAAGGCTCCTTAAATGGCCTGCGTGTCCCGGGCACCCGGCTTGCTCAGCTGAGTCCTGGCCCTGCTCTGCCATCCCAGGCTGAGTGGGGGGGCCTCTGTGAACTGTGCTTTCCCAGAACTGGGGACCCCTCTGCTCAGAAAACATCTCTCATACTGCCTTTTAAAAATCGTTACTGATTTCAGAGAGGAAGGGAGAGGGAGAAAGAATCACGGATCGGCTGCCTCCTGCACGCCCCACACTGGGGATGGAGCCCGCAAACCCGGGCCTGTGCCCCGGCCAGGAATCGAACCGAGACCTCCTGGTTTGTAGGTCGATGCTCACACCACGGAGCCACGCCGGGGGGCTCTCATTCCGCAGCGCCGCTCTGGGCACACACCTCTGAGACAGCGTGGTGCGTGTGCCCACAGAGACATGCGGAAGAGGGGCGAGAGGCAGAGTTTGGAGGCAACTGACAAGCTATACTCTCATGTGCGTGAGGACGGACCATTCAGTCCACTTCGTCTCTCCCGCTCCCTCCCGCGCTCTCTGAAAATCGACGGGAAAATATCCCAGGGCGGGGATTAACAAAACATACACAACAACAACAAAAACCTGCAGGAGACAAAACCCGTTTGGCTCAGTGGATAGAGCATCGGCCTGCGGACTGGAGGGTCCCAGGTTCGATTCCGGTCAAGGGCATGTACCTTGGCTGCGGACACATCCCCAGTAGGGGGTGTGCAGGAGGCAGCTGACGGATGTTTCCCTCTCATTGATGTTTCTGACTTTCTATCTCTCTCCCTTCCTCTCTGTAAAAAAAAAAAATAAGAAATCGATAAAATATATTTTAAAAAAAACCTTGGGAGTCGGAACACATGGCCGGATTCCCTCCCCCAGGTGAGCAGACATGGCCGGATGGAATGGTGCTGGGACAGAGGCAGACAGGTACGCGGGCCGGGGCTGCAGGCCCGTTGGGGATGGGAGGCCGGGAGCATGAGTCACTCTGTAGCTCTCATCTGCCTGCCCGAGGAGGCAAGAGCTGGCCCGGCCCGATGGGCACCATAAAAGGCGAGGCAGATGGAGGCGGTGGATGCACCTAGGAGATACCCTTTTAGGAGAAACACAGATTCCGTGAGAGCCGCCCGAGGGATTGTCCCGGCCTGCCACCTCCGAGCCCTGGCGGCTGTGCCTGTAACCACAGAAATGCACAAGACCAACGCGTCCAACGCGTCCTTGCTTTCTTTTTGTTTGTTTTATCTGGACCCGGGGATATTTTTTCCCGTTGGTTTTTAGAGAGAGTGGAGGAGCAGGGGGAGGGGGGAGCGTAGAGACATACAGAGAAACACCGATGTGAGAGACACACATTGGTTGGCCGGCTGCCTCCCCGATGGGGATCACACCTGCAACCATCAAGGTACATGCCCTTGATGGGAATGGAACCCATGACCCTTCGGTGCATGGGCCAACACTCTAACCACTGAGCCACGCCGCCAGCCAGGGCAAAGCCTCATTGCTTTCCAGAGCAGATCAGCTTGGACAACACATTCACATTTCCACCAGGAAACAGAGCTGAGGGACTGAACGGAAGCCGTCAGCTAAAACATGTGAGTTCTAGTAACTGGGTCAAGGTGAAGATTCAGGATGGAAAAAGAAGTAGCGAAGTTTCAAACAACTCCCCTAAAGAGGAGGTAACTGGAGGACAGCAGAGAAAGGGGACTCGTTTGTTAGGAATTCGGGGCAGACGCGCGCGAGGCCCGCCATCTGCTGGCGAGACTTGGTACTGCTAGTCTGGAAAGCACTGGGGAAGGAGGTGCCCTATTCTGGGTGGAGGAAGGCAGGCAGGCATTCACTTGACTTTGGCAGCAACGCCGTTCAATATTAAGCACAAATGACATTAGTTACATCTCGACAGATGGCAACAGACAACAGATCCCGGGCCTCTGGTTTGCATATTACTATGTCCTGTCTTACAGTGCTCGACAGCATGCCTACTTCCGGGCAGGGAGCAATCCCGGACTAATAGCCTTTAGCAACCACCACCATCTCCTGTTACATCCGTGGGATCAGACGGCATGATGACTTCTTTGGGGGTGTGGCTTCTTTCACAAGCACTGCTTGGGCAAGTGACTCATGACGTTACCATAGGAACACTCTGACCATTTCCTTTGGATGAACGCATCACAGTTTTATCTAATTCGACCTTCTTGCCAGAGGTCACCATCAACTTATTTTTTAAAAATTATCTTTTTACTTTAGTGTTTCAAATTTACCTTTGTTGTTGAAAGCATTACAGATGTCCCCCGTTTTTTTCCTCCACTGACCTCCCCATCCATCCTGGCCCCGCCCCTCCCAGGCCTTTACACACGCTATTGTCTGTGTCCATGGCTTATGCATATATGTATGCATATAAGTTCCCCAATAGTCTCTCCCCATCCACCCACCTTCCCTCTGAAATTCATCAATATCTCTCTCTCTCTCTCTCTCAAATCAATTAATAAAAATAAAAAAAATAAAGAAGATATGCTGCTGTTTTAACCTCCCACCCAACAGAATATATCAGACTACATAAAACAATGACTGGCAGGACCACGGACAGAGCCAAGCAGCCAATAATTGTGCGTCAAAATCCAAGTGCACTTATCTTCAAAGCTAACATATCAAAGTCGCAAAAGATAAACAAAAACATAAATGTGAATCACCCTAAGGCAGACTTAAACAAATAGCTTCCTGGGAACCTTCCAGAAACTTGGCCCTGGACTAGAAAGCTTCAGTAAAAAATTGCAGGGTCCGTACCATACAAATGTGTTTGTTTATAATACCATAAAATTAGACAGGAATAGCACTCTGAAAAAAAAACACTCTGGAAAAAAAAAATCTCATATATCTTCTAACTAGAACACAGATCATGTGAATAATCATTGGGTTAGAGGGTAATTTATACACTAAAAATTATAGATACTGAAAACTGGAGGGGGAATGCAGGAGGCAGCAGACCCAGGAATCTCTCTCATCGTTGATGTTTCTCTCTCTCTCACTCACTCACTCCCCCTTCCTCTCTGAAATCATTGAAGACAGATTTAAAAAACAAAAAACTTCCTGCCTGGAGACGGGATCTTCCGGCAAAGACCCGCCAGGCATCATGCTTACGAGAAGTCCTGCACTGGAAACTCACCGTGCGAATGACAGTTTGATCCGAGCTTGGATTTCAATCCACTCCTCCTTCACGATCCTTCCACATCGCAGCAGCTCCTTGGAAAGCGTCTCTGCTTTCACCAAGTTCTCTTCAGCCTCCTTAAATCTGAGCCGCGTTCAGGAAACGTGACACTTGGTTCTAGAGTCCAGGACCCAGGTTCTTGGACATCCTGGGCTCTCTACATTTCCCACCACCCTTCCCGGGTCATTTGTCAGCTTTGAGAATCCTATCTAATAAAAGAGTAACATGCAAACTGACCATACCTCAACCACACCCACCAGCCAATCAGGTGTGGATATGCAAATTAACCCCAACCAAGATGGCTGTAGCCAGAAAGCAGGAGGGAGGCTTGGGTTTCCCTGGCGATGGAGGAAGCCAAGCTTTCCACCTGCCCTTGCTGGCTCAAGCCTCTACTCAATGCTACAGTTTCAATGACAGAAGATACAAAAATGGCAGCAGCCATGGAGCTGGAGAGAGCAGGAGGCTTGAGTTGCACCTGAAGATAGAGGAAGCCAAGCTTTCCACCTGCCCTGGCTGGCCCAAGCCTCCGCTTAAGGTTACAAAGTTTCAATTATAGAAGATAAATAAATCCCAACAGAAATGGCTGCCACTTCGGAGCAAGCAGAAGACTTGGCTCTGCTCCAGGCTACAAAGTTTTAATTGTAGAAGATAAATAAATCCCAGATACCAGGGTCTCTGCTTAGGTCGCCAGGGGGCATGGCTGACTTGCAAACTATCACAGGTCCCTTGCCCAGGCCACCCCACGCCCCAGGGGAACCCCCACCCTGATCCGGAACACCCTTCAGGGAAAACCAGCTGGCCCACACCCATGCATCAGGCCTCTATTCTATCTAAAAAAAGAGTAATATGCAGATTGACCATCATTCCAACACACAAGAGGACTGCCCCATGAGGTGAAAGATCCTTCCCCCATGTGTTCATAAGATGGCCACTACAAGATGGCCAGCAGAGGAGGGCAGTTGGGAGGGACCAGGCCTGCAAGGGAGGGCAGTTGGAAGTGATTGGACCTGCAGGGAAGGGAAGTTCGGGGAGGAGGAGGGGGACCCAGGCCTGCAAGGTAGGATAGTTGGGAGGGACCAGGCCTGCAGGGGAGGGCAGTTAGAGGTGACCAGGCCTGCAGGGGAGAGCAATTAAGGGTGACCAGGCCTGCAGGGGAGGGAAGTTAGGGGCCAACAGGCTGGCAGGGGAGCAATTAGGCATCAATCAGGCTGGAGTGGTTAGAGGGTGATTAGGCTAGTAGGCAGAAGTGGTTACGGGCAATCAGGAAGGCAGGCAGGCGAGCAGGTGGGAGCCAGCAGTCCTGGACTGTCAGAAGGATGTCCAACTGCCTATTTAGGCCCGATCGGACATCCCTCAAGGGTGTCCTGAGAGGATGCAGGTTGGGCTGAGGGACACTGGGCCTCTAGTCTTATAAAAGTCTAATATGCAAATTGTCCCCTCCAAGTTTGACCGGGAGGGGGGCGGGGCGGGGCAGGCTGGCCGAGAGCAGGAAGGGAGGCCCAGTGGTGGTGGTGGTGGTAGCAGGCTGCTGGGGGGAGATCGTGGCCAGCAGCCGCTAGGGGCCCGAATTTCATGCACTGGGCCTCCAGTTAAATATAAGGAACATGAACAGTATGTCTCTTTGTAAGTAGAGGCCAAAGGATACCTTTTTATTGTTGTTACTGCTCAACCCAGGATATTTTTCATTGATTTTTTTTTTTTTTAAGAGAGAGTGAAGGGAGAGTGACGTGAGAGAGACACATCGATTGATTGCCTCCTGCACAAGCTCCAACTGTGGCCGGGGATCCAGCCTGTAACCGAGGCACATGGCCTTGACCAGAATCCAACCCGAGACCCTTCAGCTGGCAGGCCCACGCTCTACCCATAAAGCCACACTGGGGAGGGCCAAAAGGATACTTCTGAAGGGAGAGGAGGGCTCTCCCCAGGGTCTGAAACAGCTCAATGGAACACCTGAAAACATCCGTGTTGTCGTCAAAGGGAGGCACGATGGCGTTGGTGAGGATTTCTTTGGCCTTCTCTGCATGGTGTTTGGCCTGCAGGGATAGTCCTGGGGCAAGGAAGAGGAAGTCTCAATTTCTCTATCATCTCATTGGGCAAGAATACGGTTAGTCACTTACGGTCAGGGAATCCAGTGATGTCTCCTACTCAACTATCAAGGGGAGAGGTCCCGGGGCAACAGAAAATGCTGTCCTGACTGCAGCAACCAGAGTGTTTTATACCTAGTACTGAAGATGAAATCCATTCTCCCCCACCCCACCCCTGCTGTAGTCGAGGTAAGATCATTTCTCCCCGAAAATGGTCTTCCTGTTTATCTATTTTTCTAAAATATACTTGTATTGATTTCAGAGAGAAAGGGAGAGAGATAGAAACATCAAAGATGAGAGAGAACCAGGGATCGGCTGCCTTCTGCACGCCCCACACTGGGGATGGAGCCTGCAACCCGGGCCTGTGCCCTGACCGGGAATCGAACCCTGACCTGGTTCATAGGTCGACGCTCAACCGCTGAGCCACGCCAGCCGGGCCCAAGAACCCTACCGTTCCCTAAAAAACAAAACTCCCAGGGCCCAAATCTTCCTTCCCTTTTTTTATCCATGATATATAAAAAACTCTTAATTGATCTACATAAGGGAAATGGCTTCCCAATGTGTACAAAGGAGAATGAATAGGATGATTTAATCCCTGCAGTGACATGTTAGTCCGATTTGGGGAGGGGGGAGGGTTCGAGAGAAGAATCCAACCAACTGAGCCTCCTGGGGCTGAGCCGAGCTCACCTTTCAGATGGAGGTAGCCTTGAGCCAGATTAACGTACGCCTCTGCTAGTTTCCAATGACAGCTGCCATAGCAGATCCTGGTTAATGCTACACAGCGCACGCGCTCCTGGACTGCCTGCTTATACTGTAAGGGAAAGAAAACAGGCATACCATTAAAAAATTATTTTTAAATATATTTTTATGGATTGCAGAGAGGAATGAAGAGGGAGAGAGGGATAGAAACATCAATCCTATATAATAAAGAGAAACATGCAAATTTGACCGTACCTTCGCTCCTGATTGGCTATGCTACCAGCCAATCAGGAGCGGGGGTGGGGCCAAGTGGCGTGAGCGCCGTGGGGGGTGGGGGGTGGAGATGAAATGGAGGTGGCAGCAAGCACCCAGCCCCCAGGCGCTGTGAGTGGAAGTGGTGGTGAGCGCCCAGACCCTGGGGCCAGGTGGTCGCAGGCAGCCAGGGTTGGGCTGAGTAGGGCGATGGCTGGGTGCCCAAGGCTTCAGGCCTCGGGCAGGATGGGAGTGAGCCATCAGTTGGACATCCCCTGAGGGCTCCCAGTATCTGAGAGGGGGCAGGTTGGGTTGAGGGACCAGCCACCCTCAGTGCACAAATTTCGTGCACCAGACCCCTAGTCTATAATAATAAAAGCGTAATATGCTAATTAGACCGGATAGCTGAATGACCTCCTAGACGTCCTTCCGGACAAAGCCGGGGCTGAGGAATTTCATGCATCGGGCTTCTAGTAAGAGATAATCATCAGTCAGCTGCCTCCTGCACGTCCCCCCTGCTGAGGATGGAGCCCACAACCCAGGCATGTGCCCTGACGGAGAATCAAACAGTGATCTCCTTGTTTATAGGTCGACGTTCAACCACTGAGCCACACTGGCCAGAGCAGAATTCCCTTCTTTTTATGGCTGAATAATATTCCATTGCGTACACACCTACACATTTTCTTGGGAGTGTAACCCAAGCTATGGCCCTTTTCCATGACCCGTGTACAGACAGGGATGGAGCAGGAAGGCTCCTTACCTCGTGTCGGCTGGAGTAGGACTTTGCTTTCTCTTCACAGAGCTGGAGTTTCTCTCGGGGAGGCTGGAAGAGGACCGTCTGAGGCAGCTTGTTGGAGGACTTCCTTCTTGGTGTGATGCTGACAGCGGCCACAATTTCATCTAAGTACTTGGATATGTGGGTTTCCTGTGATTCTTCCATAGTTTTATAGGCATTATCTTCTGGTTTTTAAATGAAAAAAAAAAAAGGAGAGGTGTTAAGTGATCTTTTTAAAAATACATTTTATTGATTTTTTACAGAGAGGAAGAGAGAGGGATAGAAAGTCAGAAACATCAACAAGAGAGAAACATCGATCAGCTGCCTCTTGCACAGCCCCCACCGGGGATTTGCTCGAAACCAAGATACATGCCCTTGACTGGAATCGAACCTGGGACCTTTCAGGCCACAGGTTGACCCTCTATACACTGAGCCACACTGGATTCAGCCCGCTTCAATATTTAAATGACTCCGTTGTCACTGTCTTTTCTAGCGATCTTTCCTCACAACAGGTATTTCAGAGACCAGGTTACCGCCTCCCCTTGGGCAAGAACCTATCAGCGTGCCCTGCCGGGCCCTTCAAATCTGGCGCTCAAGCTCACTGCTTGCTCACTAACCTTGGCCATGTTGCCGAAACCCACCCAGGCTCCGTTTTTCGTCCGTCCAAGGAGTCTAACAATAGTACCTGCGCCATGGGATTGCCGTGAGGGTTAAAGAGGTAAGCTATGCACAGATCTCCGCACGCCGCCTGGAACCCAACAAGCGCTCGGCATCAATGATGGTTGTAATCCCTCCACGTACACGTTCAGTGCGTGCACGAACGGCCGGATGGATGCACGAAGGAGAGCGCAGAGTAGTCACCGCGGCCTGTGAGGTTGGAGCCTGAGAAATCACACCTTCACCCTGCAAAAGCGAAAAGCTACACCTTCCTGTCAGCGAGCGCGGAGCCGGAGCCGCAGCCGTAACCGGAAGCGAGAGTCGAAAGCGGGCGGGGCCAGTATGCCGGAAGCGATGCTCTCGACCAATGGCCACACGGCTTGGAAAACGAGCATCTCGTCCGTTCTTTTCGTGAAACCGCGACAACAGGGGGCAATTATCGCGAGATTCCGTTCTTTGGCGCCATTCCGGCTTTCCCAGCTCCCGGTAGGGAGGGCTCCGCCCCGCCCCTCACCGCCAAACCCCGCCCCCTTCCCGGCGCCCCGCCCCGCCCGGCGCCCCACGGTTGCTGCCCCACCTCAGCCTGCGCTCGGGAGCGCTGGCTCCGCCGGCGCCCAGGTGAGTGTGGCGCCTCAGTCTGAGGGGACTGGAGTGGCGAGGCCTTCTGTCCCGGCCTCGGCCTTCTGTCCCGGCCTCGGCCTCGCAGGTTGGGTCCGGCGACAGCGTCCGGGCCGCGGGGCGAGCGGGACCGGCCGGGGCCTCGGGTCCCTACAGGCGCCGGGCCCTCCGAGTCCCTGGGGGTCCGGGTACTGGGTCTGCGAAGCACCTGACTGGGCTTCGAGGAAATAACTTTCACAAATGCTTTTAACGCCCCGTTTTCTATGCTCGAATGTGCAGTGTTAGGAGGTCGGAGTGGCATTTGTTGAAGGAAGTAACGAAGTCAGTCTTAGGGGCTCCTTCCTTCCCTCGAAGGCACCCCTGCCTCAAATGGGTGAAATATTCTTAAAATGGAAGGTTTTGTTTTTTTAAGAAAGAAAGAAAGAAAACACCGCACACGCTAACGTGGGGTGGTGTTTACCTGTCAAGAAAACTCGCGTGGAGGTGCAGTTGTATGCAGTTAATACTGAGGCTGTCGCTTCCTTTTTATTTTACTTTATTTGCTATACCAGTACCTCTCTCTCTATTTTTTAAAAACCTTTATTGTTGAAAGTGTTCCCTATGGCCCTTGTCGTTTACTTTTAGCTGTAGGTGAGAGGTGGTGAAGGGAATTGGTGTAAGAAAAAAATAATCCAGGTAAAGGAGGTCTGTGGCCGATGAATGCACATTGAAAAACTATTTGCATTATTATCTTTTTAATTTTAATTTAAGTGTTTCTGTTTATATATATTTTATGGATATCAGAGAGGAAAGGAGAAAGGGGGGGGGAGAAACATCCATGATGAGAGAGAATCATTAATAGGCCGCCTCCTACCCGCCCCACACTGGGATCAAGCCTGCAACCGGGTCATGTGCCCTGACTGTGGATTGAACCCTGACCTCCTGGTTCAAAGGTCGATGCTCAACCACTGAGCCTCCACAAGCCGGACTGATGTAGCTATATTTTATATACATGTTTAAATATTCTTGACATACCTTAAGCTGAGTACAAAACTATGAGGATTTGCCATGTTTGATTATTAACTTGTTTCATTGTGAAATGGGGTCTGTTTTTTGTCTTAGGGAATCCTATCTCAATTTCAAGACTTTTTTTTTTTTCCAATTAGAGCTATTTCTACTGAGGAATAAATGTTTCCTAAACAGGGGTTGTATTTTTATTAAACGTTTATTATTCTAATTTCCTTCTAAATGTATATGACAAATGTAGTTGTTATAAAAGAAAAACGTGGGGATTCAATGTATAACCCTCTCTTTCGGATCCGCAGTAGCTCCGTATGCTAACTGGCTCACCTGGCAGTGTTGTCAGCAGAGTTATAATTATGCACTTGTCTCTTTTCTCCTTGGAGATGGACCGGTTCTGACAGGATGTAGTGCCGCCGCATGCCGGATGGGATCTGCTCAGCCATGGCGTCCGAGCTCTGCAAGACCATCTCTGTGGCAAGGCTGGAGAAGCACAAGAACTTGTTCTTAAATTACAGGAATCTCGACCACTTCCCGTTGGAGTTACTGAAAGGTGACGGGCTCCAGTTCTTGGAGAGACTCTATATGAAAAGGAACTCGCTTACCACCTTGGTACAGTATTTTGTTGCATTCTCAAAAAAAAAAAAAAAAAAACCATTTAGAACGTGGTCCCGACAAAGATACACATTCCATATCTTAAGACAGTCAGACGAACATGGGTGTCCTCTCTTACTATGTAAACAGGTACTATAAACCCACATACGGAGGGTCCTCGTGAGCGGAGAATGTGTTATTCAAGACCCTCCAATTACGGGGGGGACAGGAGGAGCTGTGGAGGAAAGCAAAATATTCGCAAACGTGCCACTTACCAAACTGCCCCCATTCCAAACCCCTCTCCACTTAGCCTGTGCCTTGGCCTGTGCCTTTTTGTGTGCATTAAGCTGCCTAGATGGTTTTTGGATGTTACAATACCGAATAGACCAAGTGGAAAGTAAAGCAGAGTCCAGCTGGTGTAGTTCAATGGTTGAGCCTCCACCTAGGAACCAGGAGGTCACGGTTCGATTCCTGGTCAGGGCACGTGCCCGGGTTTTGGGCTCCATCCCCAGTAGGGGGCGTGCAGGAGGCAGCCGATCTATGATTCTCTCTCATCATGGATGCTTCTCTCTCTGTCTCCCTTTCCCTCTCTCTCAAATCAATAAAAAAATATTTTTTTAAAAAATAAAGAAGGGAAAGACCAACAAGAATGATTTTTAAAAAAGAATGATTTGAAGATTAAAATATTAAGATGGGCATTTGGGAAGCCTGATGTAGCCCTTTGAGTGTTTTGACAAAACAGAAAGCCTTTTATGATTGCACTGGGAAAGTCAAATGGTTTTTGAACCGGCTGTCATCCCACTTGTTGGGAAAAGTTTTGCCCCAGAAGCAACATCTGATTCACTCTTTTTATGTTCTAGGAATAAGCACATAGTTATCAATATAACCTAAGTTTTATGATGTATAAGATTATAGTAAACTAGTTCTTTTCAAAAGAATGTTCAAATCAGATTTTTCATTCTCACTATTAATAAGTTTGCGTTTTAAATGGATTTGCTTTATATGAATTCGAGTTCTTACTCATTTTAGATCATTTATGATGTCTTTGTGTGTGTGTGTGAATTGATCTATTCTTCATTCCCTTCTCTGTATTGGACTTTGCTAAATATCTGAACGTATATCTTATTGACTTCATATATATGGACTGTTTTCCTGAAAAAGTTTTCTTGATCTATGGAAAATACCTACAAGGAGCAGAAAGCATTATAAAATTTGCTTGTGTTTGCTTTTTCTACAAGTAAATCAATATGTATCTTTCATTTATAGTGGTTAGCATATTACTATGTATCTTATTTTGAGTGCAGAGTTAGATTTTTAAAATAGATTTTTTTTTTTTAGTATAAACCCTATGGATCAAGATAAACTAATTTATGTGACATCCATAGTCCAGCATATGAGTTTAGTAACACAAAGCATAACTATAGTTTTTAAATGGATTTTCAGGGAGAGGAAGGGAGAGACAGAGACAGAGAGAGAGAGAAGAGAGAAATATGGATCTGTTGCCTCCTGCATGTGCCCTGACTGGGAATCGAACCCGCCCACCACCTTTTGGCATTTGTCGTTATCAATTTATAGTTATCAAGTCTCTGACTTTATTAAAACCCTATGGAAATGTATAACTTTCCCTTCATTCCTTGGCTGTATCACTAACATGTGCCAGTAGAAGTCAGAGAATGCTATTGTAGAACACCAGGAGGTGTCAGCCACAGCCTAGGCAACAGACAGCTTACCAGGCTTTTGGGGCAAAGTCTAATAAGTGCAGTTTTTTTTTCTCTCTCTCTCCAAATCCCAGTGTTGTAACAAATTGCAATTTTCCGAGGTCGCTGTGCTTATTTAAAGATGAAAACCCAACGTACGTACTTGTTAATAAAGACACAGCGGTGCACAGTTGGCAGCAGGAACTTTATTCAGTTCTCACCTGTGTGTGCAGCTCTGTGAACTCGAAACAAAATAGAACAACAGCCCAACTGGCTTGTCATGGAAAGGTCAGAATGGATGTGCAGGAGCCAGGGGGCATCTGGAGTAGAAGAGTGACCACCGGCCCTGTAAGTTAGCCCGATGAGATGTTGCTGTTGGAGCAGACAGAACTAGGTTAGGGTCAACATTGCCTGCTTTTGGACAAGTCTTCCCTTGTTGGAAGGACAGGTTCTCTAGTTTTTCTTTTCTTTTTTTTAAAATATATATTTTGATTTTTACAGAGAGGAAGGAAGAGGGATAGAAAGTCAGAAACATCAACGAGAGAGAAACATCAATCAGCTGCCTCCTGCACACGCCCCACTGGGGATGTGGCTGCAACCAAGGTACATGCCCTGGACCGGAATTGAACCTGGGACCCTTCAGTCCACAGGCCGATGCTCTATCCACTGAGCCAACCCAGTCTCGGCAGGTTCTCTAGTTTTTCTAGGATACTTTGTTGGGGTACCAATACATGGAAGCATATATTCCTCTTATTAAGGACTAGAGGCCCGGTGCACGAAATGCACAGGGGTTGGGAGGGGGGTGTCCCTCAGCTGATCTGTACCCTCTGCAGTCGGGACCCCTTGGGGGATATCTGACTGCTGGTTTAGGCCCGATCCACAGGACATCCCTCTTACAATCCGGGACTGCTGGCTCCTAACCACTCACCTGCCTGCCTGCCTCGTTGCCACTAATAGCTTCTGTCTGCCAGCCTGATGGCCCCCTAACCACTCCCCTGCCAGGCCAATCACCCCCAACTGCCCTCCCCTGCTAGGCCAATCACCGCCAACTGCCCTTCCTTGCAGGCCTGGCTGCCCCCAAGTGCCCTCCCCTGCTGACCTGATCGCCCACAACTGCCCTTCCCTGCTGGCCATATTGTGGTGGCCATCTTGTGACAATGTCATGGTGGCCGTCTTGTGATGACATCACATGATGCTACCTGCCTAGGCTTTTATTATATAGCTAATGGTGCTAATAGAAGCGTTTTGGGGATCGGGACAGATCCAGCAGTAACACCTGAGAAAAGACTTGTCATGAAGGACCTCATGGCAGACATTGACATCAGAACGTGAGGCACAGCATCACAGCTCTTGGCATTTGAAAACTAAAGGTGGTTTTATGGAAAGTGGGTTCTCAATAAATGCTTCACTCTCTTCGGGAAAATGCCCGCATGCTGCGCTATTTGGTTATCGTAAAAGGCCAAAGATGGACGATGGAAGCAGCTTGCGATACTGTTAAGTGTTTGAACAGATCGGAATCCCAGTATGACATTAACAGTGCGTATTTTGTTTTTGTTTTTGTTGTAGTGGTTGCGAATCCTCACCCGGGAATATTTTCCCCATGGATTGATTTTAGCAGAAGGGATGGAGGGGGAGGGGAGGGGAGGGAGAGAAGCATCAATGTGAGAGAGAGACATTGATCAGGGCTCTCAAAAAGATAATGGTTTGTGCTTAAGCTTCTTAGAGATATTTATACGTCTTTCACAAAATAAAGTTTAATTCTGACTTTTTAACTTTCAGCCAGAAAACCTTGCTCAGAAGCTTCCAAACCTGGTGGAACTGTGAGTGTGTTTACTCGATTTTTTAAACACCGGGATGAAAATAATTTTAAGTTACTTGAAATAGTAGGAAATATAATTTTCATGTATTGATTTTTTAGTATCATGCGCACGGTCGAGCTGTGGTCCTGTGAAACCCAGTGGTCTTAAAGTATCTTAACCATTCACATGTGTGCTGTCGATATGTCACGACAAAGGGGTGGCGATGCTGAAGAGTGCCGCTTCTCTGGGGCAGCATCTTTGTCACAGGACCGTTCCGCATAGTCCATGTCAGTGGCAACATTTGTTGTTACTGCTCCTCCATGTGATACTCGATGTAAACAGAGAAACACTAGAAGATTTCCAACGTCTGATAAAAGCTTCTTTATCTCCATATCCATGCTGTTTTATTTTTTAAAAAACACACCATGTTTTTATCGATTTTGAGAGAGAAAGGGAGATGGCGGAGCGATAGAAATGGGAGAGAAAATTCATCAGGTGGCTGCCTTCTGTTCGCCCCCCACCGGGGATCGAACAGCTGATCGATGTTTCTCATCGATGTTTCCGTCCCTCTCCCTTCCTCTCTGTAAAAAAACCAACAAAAAATATTTTAAAAAACAAAGGATAATTAATATTACAGTGGGTCCGATGTAATTAACATTACAACCCAGGCCTGTGCCCTGCCCAAGAATTGAACTGGCGACCTCTTGGTTCACAGGTCGATGCTCAACCGCTGAGCCACGCCGGCCGAGCCCGCATACCTTTCGGCCAGTTCCCCCCATTGTTGACATCTCCCAATTCCATGACCCATGTGTCAGAGCAAAAAACATGAACGTTGGCATGTCACTGTTAAGTCTATACTTAATTTCTATTTTAAAAAAACAAAAAACCCTGCCACACCGTTTTCCAAAGTGGCTGTGCTCGCTTGCATTCCCACCAGCAATGAAAGAGAGCTCCTTTGGGATGAACATGATGAACACTCATCACATCGAAAACACCATTTCAACTTCTCTGGGCTTTCAACTGCTAAGCTTATAATTACAAATGACTCACGATATAATAACAATTATCACGACAATAACAGTAGCATTCATTGAATTCCATTCAGAGAGCTTTGCATACGTTATGTCTTACAATGTCTCTGTGTGCTAACTGGTGCTAGTACCATCTGCGTCTGTAGATTGAGAAAGCGAGAGCTTGTCTTTCTGAGCACAGGGCTCTAAAGGCTCAGAGCCTGCTCTCTGGTCTACTGTAATCGTAATTATTCTCTGTTTTTTTATATATTTTTTGTTGATTTTTTCACAGAGAGGAAGGGAGAGGGATAGAAAGCTAGAAACATCGATGAGAGAGAAACATCGATCAGCTGCCTCCTGCTCACCCCCAACTGGGGATGTGCCCGCAGCCAAGGTACATGCCCTTGACCGGAATCGAACCTGGGAGCCTTCAGTCCGCAGGCCGACACTCTATCCACTGAGCCAAACTGGTTAGGGTCTTTCTTTTTTTTTTTTTTTTAATATGTTTTTATTCATTTCAGAGGAAGGGAGAGGGAGGGAGAGAAACATCAATGATGTAGGCTGGATCCCCACTAAGGGGTGTGCAGAGGCAGCTGATCAATGTATCTCTCTCATCATTGATGTTTCTAGCTCTCCCAACTCCTTTCTGAAATCAGTACAAATATACCTTTAAGGAAAAATAAAATGTGGAATCATTTTATGTACACAAAACAAGGAATAAAATGTATCATGGAATGGTGTAATTATTTAAATTGTGTTAGACCCCGCAGGTTAATACCTATTTCAAAATTAATTTAGTCTAGCATAGAATAATTTTCTTAAATTTATTAATTTTCTATATTTCTTATTCTGTGTCACACTTGATATTAGACTTTAAAATGGAGAAGAATATTTTGAAATTTTTATTTTTAAAAATTTTATGAAGATTGGTTAGTGGGTACAATAAATAAAAGGATAAGTTTGAAAATAAGATTTTTAAAAGTCTAGTTTTCTTGTCTCGAAATCAATGATATAAATTTATTTTAAAAATGATCACTGTGTGATGTCCCGTGGTCCTTACTGTTTTACTGTTAATGGGCTGCTTCTGATTGCATAAAATCTCCACCAGAGGGTGCTGCAGACACTTCGCCTGGATTTGTCAGTCTTGGTGAACTTTTTTTAAGAAAAGAATTTGATCCTTGTTTATGAAACTCATTTTGCTGTAAAATAAATTCTGAACCTTGACAGTTAAGTATTTGTACAGATAATATAAATGATGAGTACTTAATCTCTCCAGAATTCTTGGTTATCAGTAAGCATACTTGCTGACTGGAAATACCTCTGGTTTAATTATTTTGTGAACTTGTCCTTTAGAAATGAAAAGTTGCATTTTCCTGTACACAGTAAGTGCTGACTTTTCTTTACACAATAACTGTATCTCTGAAAACCTGAATAGTTTAAAACTAGTTTGTTTTATGAGGTTAAAACGATACCTCTAGTTTTTCTTTTGTGTATCTTGGATTTTAAAATAGCACTTAAAGCCCTCGCTGGTTAGCTCAGTGGATAGAGCATCAGCCTTGTGGGCCCGAGGGTTCTGGGTTCCATTCCAGTCAAGGACTCGTGCAGGAGTCAACCAGTCGATATGTTTTCTCACACTGGTATTTCTGTCTGTCTTTCCCTCCCCCACTCTCTCTAAAAATCAATGGGAAAATATCCTCGAGTGAGGATTAAAAAGAAGAAAAAAAAAGATGAAAATCCCTGCTTAGTACAGAAAATGTCAAAAATACAAACTCCTAAAAAGAAAATAAAAATACATATTAAAAAGTAAAAGAGCAATTAAATTAATACGCAGTTTTAATATTTGCAATCCCAGCATAAAGTATTTCAAAGTATTATTAGTTACCTGTGGTGACCATATATTTTGCGTTATGTACTTAGAATAGGGTATTAAAGAAAGTTTGGTCCATTTATATTTGATATATTTCTAAGTGAGCATTTCACAAACCCATTCTGAATGACAACAACTTTTTTTTGGTATTTCCCCAGGTACCTTCATTCAAATAACATAGTTGTGGTTCCAGAAGGTAAGTGAGCACACTTCCACCTTTTAGATGGGAGACACTATAGCTTAAGCTTTCCTTTATCAGTGGAACAGATAGTGTCTTTAAATCTATTGAGGTTGGTATATTAGTGGATTTTAATTATAAAGCTTCTTTAATGTATTTGTTTCAAAGATTCTTCCCTCAATTAGTAAATCCAGTTAAGAATTATGACTAAATAACATTAATAGAGTCCAAAATAGTTGTCATGATTAGATATATTATTTTTAGATATATTGTTGTTGGGTAAATAACAAAATAAGCTCCAAATTCTGTAAATCCAGTTAAGAATTTTGGTTAGATTGAAAACATCCTTATATACTGTTTGGCGAATAATTTTTTTATTCAATATTTTACATTGTTTTAAAAATGTTGATGTGCGCTTTTTTTAAAGTCATATTTTATATAGAGGTAGAAGCCTTATCGCCTCCATACAATTTAGTTTTATGTGTGTGTTTATTATTTTTAGAGCAACTCTGGTAGTAGCACATTGTGAGATGGTGATACTAGCTATGAAAATATTTTACCGTGGAGTTCTCACATTAAACATTTGGCACTTGGCTTGGGTCAAATGGATTTAGCCTTTCCCCTGCTTTTTTCTCTTTGAAGCCATCGGATCCCTTATAAAACTCCAGTGTTTGGACCTTAGTGACAATGCCTTAGAAATCGTTTGCCCAGAAATCGGCCGCCTGAGAGCTTTGCGTCATCTTCGATTAGCTAACAACCAACTGCAATTCCTACCTCCAGGTAATCCTAGTCGGGGCACACGGTCTCCTTTCTCTGACAAGTCTCTCTCCATTCCTATGTCCCCTGTGTGTCGAGGCGGTGGGCTTCGGGAAGATTTGTGAGTATGTGATTGCTCGTTTGTTTGACTGTGAAGCTAAGGAGGCTGTGTGTGGTCGGGGGTTGGGGGGAGACATAGGACGGTCTTTTCCCAGATGCGAACACAAGAAGGGGCGTTTATGTTCTTGAGCGACACTTCCCACAGCTGGGCATTGGTCTTCAGATCACTGCTCTGGCGAAATATTTTCACAAAAAGCTGCTTCAGCTCTGAATTTCCCATCGGAGAATTTTGCAGGGTGCAGTCACTTTTGCAGACATGTACAGTGTTTTCTCATTCTCTAGTGAGATAACGGATGTCCATTAACTGGGATTTGAAAGAAACCATACGGGAATGTAGCAGCACAGCTGAAGTTTGACCCAGGATGAATGGTCAGTTTTGCCTACTGAACATTCTATTAGGTCAGTGGTTCTCAAGCTTTAATACAGCTCCTCATGTTGTGGTGACCCCCACCATAAAGTTATTTTCGTTGCTACTTCATAACTGTCATTTTGCTACTGTTGTGAATAGTAATGTAAATATCTGTGTTTTCCGATGGTCTTAGGCGCATCTGCTAGCAGTTCTCAACCTGTGGGTTGCGACACAGATGTTTACATTACGATTCGTTAACAGTAGCAAAGTTACAGTTATGAGGTAGCAACGAAAATAATTTTATGGCTGGGGGTCACCGCAACATGAGGAGCTGTATTAAAGGGTCACGGCATTAGAAAGGTGGGGAACCACTGTATTAGATTGTGACGTACCTACAGACCAGGGATGGGGAACCTTTCTTCTGCCAAAGGCCATTTGAGTATTTATAACATCCTTTGCAGTCATCAACCTAAAAATTAGCCTGCCTGCTACATTTGGTCATAATATTTCTTTATAACTGAAGAAGTACTTTCTCCAAAGATTTGCAAGTACAGAAATTTCTTGATGAATACACAATACTTGATTAGTTTTGAGACTTGACGTGCTGGCCTTCACATAGAGGTTCAATATTGCTTACAAAAACGGTACTGGTATAGCAGTCAGTATGTTTAAAAAGTAATTTCTTAACTTCATATAATGTCTTTTCAGAAGTTTCTATTCAAAATATATTACATTGCTATTATTGCATATAGTTTTACTCCAAACATGCAAAGCTGTAGTTAATATAAGGATGTTCAATATAGTACCGGAATGTGGTCTTTCCTTTAGATTTTATTGTCGGTAATGAGGCCCAGTGGTGTCCCATCATTCCACCTTTGTCAGCTTCGTGCATCCAGACATTCGGGAAACTAGATTCTCTTTTGGAGATTACCTTGAAACTGTATCCTTAAAATGATACTTTAAATTTTCCTGGATGGGATTTGTAAAGATACACATTGTAGAACCACAATGCATGGATGGATATAACACTGCTTTTACACCCTTTTCATATATGTGTCAGTAACAAATGAGTAAGCCATTGTTCTTTGTATTCTCTTTTCCTGTAACGTAAGACACTTTGTGGTAGAATGTGGCCATTTCCTTCCATTATATACTCTCAGAGGTTAAGGATGTGCCGCGATAGCATTGGCTGCTTCCTCCTCACCAGCGAAGGACACAGGTTTCCTGACGCCTTTCGTGTAATTTTTTATTTATATCACACCTGTTGCTTAATAGATTGGAGGCATTTATCCCTCATTTTATCTCCTTAGCTTATTTCTGTTGTCTGTGTTTGTTTTTGCTAGTTCTGAGTAAAATTATATGCAATAATAGCAATGTATTTTGAGCCATGTATGGACTTTTTTTCTTTCTTTCTAGGCTGTCATGAATAGCAGTGGACTAGGTCTTGATTCACTTTATATCTTTCTTCATGAGGTCATTTTAATGTTATAATTTGAATGGGTGGGAGACTAGGTACTCCTCTGCAAATGTTTGATTATGTTTGAACACATACTATGGAAATATATTTTAATTATAGTTTTTAAACATGTGAGGGATGCCATGTTGTTATGTGACTGTGTGATTGATCTCCCTTCTTCCTCATCCATGCTAGTACATGTAGACTTCCTTTTTAAAAGAATATATTTTTATTGATTTCAGAGAGGAAGGGAGAATGAGAGAGAGAAACATCAATGATGAGAGAGAATCTTTGATTGGCTGCCTCCTGCATGCCCCACACCGGGTGTTGAGGCCGCAACGCAGGCCTGTGCCCCGACGGGGAATTGAACCGTGACCTCCTGGTTCCTAGGGCGACACTCGGCCACTGAGCCGTGAGTGAAATCCCCTCCAAAGACTTAACATTTTACTACGTGTATTTGTTGTGGTTCAATACACTTTGAATATAAGATTGTATTTATAACTTTAGAGCATATTTGAAAAGCTGGAAACATTTAAAATACCGAGTGGCTGTAGAGAGTTTTAAGATTGGGATCTAAAAATGCGTTACATGGGTTCATGAGCGCCCTCACTGGCTTGCATTTTGCAGAAGAGTATACAACTGGTAGTTAGTAATTTTGACCCAAAAGAGCAGTGGGAGCCAAATCCTCACACGTTGGATTAGACAGTGAGTAGCACGTTGTGAAAACTTGGTAGGCAGAGGGGCTTGGGCTAGGATAGTGCATTGTGGGACAATGCTGGGGAAGAGCAAGGTCAGCGTAACAAGGTTTGTTTGTACTGATGTCCCTTGGCCCTGAGTCCCGTCTCTGGCAATTAGAATGTCTCCTGGTTCAGGGAGCGTGCCTTTGCTTGGGGCTTTCCAGTCCCCAAAGGCAGAGCCAAGCCGCTCAGGGCGTCCCTGAGGGCCAGCCCCAGTCCCGGGGAGCAGAGCCCTGGTCCACAGACCCTGTGCTCTGTTTAGGAATGCCTCCCTTCATTTGGTCACTTACAGGGGTAGAGGGTAGGCGCAGGTCTGCTGGGACTGGAGCCACAACCCGGGCATGTGCCCGGTCTGGGATTCAAACCATGACCTCCTGCTTCATAGGTTGCTGCTCACCACTGAGCCACACCCACTGGGCATGATGATGCTTTTTAAAAAAAGGCAACAGGAGGAAAGCTGGTCCTTCAAACTTGGAAATCCTCTGCAGTCACTCATACCACTGAGGCCTGGACGGTTCCTCTGTTGAAAGGATCTAAAAACAGCTACCATAGCAGCAGAGAACCCAGTTTGAAATCTTCTTTCTGCACACCCTTCATTTTCTTCGCCGTGGGCTGTGACAGGCGTGGTGCTGTGTGGGGGCCATAGAATACTGCCCGCCGGCGTGGCTCGGGCTGAGCATCGGCCTGTGGACCGGGAGGTCAGGGTTCGATTCTCAGCCAGGGCACAGGCCTGAGTTGCATGTTTCTATACGCCACTTGTTGTTGACAACTCAGTGATTTAATGTTTATTTTTGAATCTAAATCAACTTGCAGTATTTTAGAGGTATTGTTTTACGACATAATCAGAAAATTTTAGTTTCGTGTCAGACTATACAATTGTGAAGAAAAATGAACAGGCAGGATATAGGGTATGTGCTGAAATAAGTATTTGTTAAAAAGTGTCTTCTATATGTAAAAATTTCATTTTTTATATGTTATGGGAACAGGCTTGGTGCTTACTTCATCTATAAATTATGGCTTAATCTGTTAAAGGTTTTCATTTAAATCAGACTGACTATTCTGCAAGTAATTTGGAAGTTAATGATTGTTTTAGTGAATGAAAAGCTTTATGATTTGCCAAGGGTTGATGTAATAGGAGTAATTAAACAAAATTTAGTTTGATATGGGTTGTTACCAAGTTCTCCTCCATGCTCCACACATAATTGACATCACAGTTCTTGGTTTAATACTCTTTATTATCCCCTTTCGATAATTAACATTATGTAATATACACAATATGAAAGCTCTCATACACTGTTATGTCATGCCTTTTAGAAACGGAAAGCAGATATCCAAGGCTCTCATTATGCCCTTCATAAAATCAAGCCCATTGGAGTTTACTGGAATCTCGGATGTTGGATGTTAGTGGTAAAGGCATATCACTGCCCATCAAGTTAAAATTTAGCTACCACGTTGGATAAGCAAATGGAGGCCTCGGGACTAAGTGGCAATATTTTATAGGTTTTTGCTTTATTGAACACTCACAATTCTCAAAGCTCCATTGAATTCTCAGTGTGGGAAACTTAAATATCTATCATTTGAAGAGCAGAAATTTTAAAAAATTGAGGAAGCCCAGTTTATCTGTTTGTTTGTTTTTTTTTTTAATTTATTTGCTGGAGTATGGGATTGACATCACATTTAAGAACTCTTCGCCAAAATTCACAAAAATTCTTCAATTATTGTATGGGATGTGAAGAAAGGGTTTGGATATTTTTGGATCTGGGATATTCAGTTTTTCCAGTACAATCCGTTGAAAGGCTATTTTTTCTTTGTTGAAAATCAGTTGGCTGACCATGAACACATGGGTTTATTTGAAATGTTCTGTTTCCATTAGTCTTTATGTCTGTCCTTATGGCAGTACCATATTGGCTCGATTACTGTAGCTTTATAGGAAGTTTTGAAGTGAGCTTGTGTAATTCCTTCAACTTTGTTCTCTTCCAAATTTCTTTAGGAAAAAAAATTAAATTTCATTGTTGTTGTTTTTGTGTGTGTGTGTGTGTGTGTGTGTGTGTGTGTGTGTTTTACCACCAAAGAAAGTTTATTTTTCTTCCTTCTGGGGTATCCCATCAGTGTATGTCTGTTTATGCATATAAGGTAGCAATAAGAAGGTAAAAATGGAATGGAAGACTTTATATCAAAGTGATCCATGAGGATCATTACACTAACCAGTATAATTTCTAATCACTCAACCTAGTTCTTCTTTTCTTTTTAAAAAAATATATTTTATTGATTTTTCACAGAGAGGAAGATAGAGGAATAGAGAACCAGAAACACTGATGAGAGAGAAACATCTATCAGCTGCCTCCTGCACACCCCCTACTGGGGATGTGCCCGAAACCAAGGTACATGCTCTTGACTGGAATCGAACCCGGGACCCTTCACTCCGCAAGCTGATGCTCAATCCACTGAGCCACACCGGTTTTGGTTAGTTCTTCTTTTTAAATAGTTTTTATTCATTTCAGAGAGAAAAAGGGAGAGAGTGATGAGAGAAAGTCATGGATTGGCTGCCTCCTGCAGGCCCCCTTACCCGGGCATGTGCTCTGACCGAGAGTCAAACCGTGACCTCCTGGTTCATAGGTTGGTGCTCACCACTGAGCCACCCCGGCCGGACTCAATCTGTTTTTGTATTTCTTTATGTAACTTAGAACTCTAAGCTTGGGTCTCTAATTCTGTTGTGCCTTCCACTCATAACATTGTGCCTCTTATCAGTAACACGGGGACAGTGACCAGCCAGACCAGGAGCCAGATGACACGCTCTGCATTGTATTCCTAGAGGGGGACAGTTGAAGGATAGACAGACCGGAGAAGAGGGGAGCTGTGTCTCTGTGTCCCAGCCCGTGTACCTGCTTCTGCTGTTCACGGGCCTTGGGCGCTGAGCAGGAAGACGCTGAAGGCTCTGGGTCTGACTCGCAGATGAGTGCCCCGAGTGCGCTTCGGTGTCTGGAGAGCATGTCAGTGTGCACATCAGGTGGAAGGGCCCCACACAGTCAGGATGCGTACTGGCAAGGGGTCTTCACTCTGTGGCTTCTATTTTTTATTTAGTTGTTGTTGTCACATGGATACATTGTGGTTCGTTTCTTATTGTGTCTGTGGCTTTTTTATAAACAATTTCTGTATTGCTAAAGGATATGAACATCTTTAAAAACTCGTGTTTGGTAAGTCTCAGTGCCCGTTACAGTGCTCAGACTTTGTTATTTCATTTTCTGTAATTTACATACCCTGGCATGTGGCTTTTGTAGCCAATATCCATTTATTTTTTTTAATTCTTTCATAAAACTAAAATAAATACTACTTTGAAATTTATCAATATTTAACAAAATGTTTATAAGAAGAATATTATTCAGCTATTGCTGGAACTAAAACTCTCCCAGTATCTTTAAGATTCTTTAGCTTTTAGCTTTTGATAAAGGATTGGGATATGTTCACAAATACTTTCAGGTTGTTCATTAACAACCACTGTCTTTTTAAACCTCTTGGACGTGCTAACTAGGGGCAAGTGCAATTTGGAAAGTGGAAAATTCATATTTATCCTTCTATATGTTATGTCATCTTAAGAATGACTTTGAACTTCAACACAGTGATTTTGTTCTCTTGAAATCCTATTTGTGTTTCTCCGCTTGTGCTCTTGGAACGTTCTGCCCAGTTTCTCTCACCCAGGAGGAGGGAACCTTTTTCCTGCCGAGGGCCATTTGAATATTTGTAACACCGCTTGAGGCCCGACGCATGAAATTTATGCAAGGGGCGTGGCCCTCGCAGCCTCACTGGCTTGCCTCAGCCCTCGCAGCAGCTGCTTCATCTGGAAGGTCGTCCGGAAGGATGTCCGGAAGGTCGTTTGGCTGTCCAACCTAATTAGCATAGTACACTTTTATCATTAATAGATTCTCAGGCCATCCAAACTTATCCACTTAAAAATTAGCCTCTGTATTTGGTCAGATATTTAATTAACTCACTCCAAATGCCTTGGCAGGCCAGACCCAATGATTCCGTGGACTGGATACTCCCCACCCCTGCTCTGAACAGTGGTCTGCATCAAGTATGTTAGTAAATCTTAGTGAAAATGGGGATGGATGACGGCCCGTGTTTTCCTCAGGAAAATGCTGGCAGTATTTCAGGATCAGTCACTGAGACGTTAAGCCTCAAGTGGCGGTAGTTAATTTCTTTCCAACATGATGATTAAGGCTATTTAGAAGGCTACTTTTGTGAAATGTTTTTATTTCTCCCTTTGTCTTCATTTAATTATCTCTTCGCGTTGCTTCTTATAAGGCTAAATTATTTGGGTATTTCTAATTAAAAATTAAATATCGTATAACGATCTTGCTTTTGAGAATCTGTGCGGACTAATGATGCCGAACCTTTTCTCTTCACTCCTGGCCTCGGCGTTGCCTGCTTTGGCTTCCTAATTTAGTAACAGAAATACAAGTATGCACTGCTGGGCAGGTTTGGCATGCTGGCAGCCAGCCAGCAAGCATGGCTTTCCTAAGTAAACGGACCGGTGGGGATTTGTGGAAAACACAGATGACATTACATTGCGTTACATGAGCTTTGCACTTTGCAAATCCCTAACTATTTAAAGGAACTCGGCTAACCCACGCCATCGAAATAAAAGTCAGTTTTGTGGAAACACGAATTCACCCTCAATGATGTGTTGTTTCCTTTTCCAAAATCACCCTTCCTTTTTGTAGTTTTAATTTTGTATTTGTGTAAGCACTTTTTGCCCATTGATTTTTTAAAAATATATATTTTATTGATTTTTTTCACAGAGAGGAAGGGAGAGGAATAGAGAGTCAGAAACATGGATGAGAGAGAAACATCGATCAGCTGCCTCCTACACACCCCCCACTGGGGATGAGCCCGCAGTCAAGGTACATGCCATTAATGGGAATCGAACCTGGGACCTTTCAGTCTGTAGGCTGACACTCTATCCACTGAGCCACACCGGTTTTGTGGAAGGAAGGGGGGGCAGAGGAGAGGGAGAGGGGGAGGGAGGGAGGGGGAGAGGGAGGGAGGGAGAGAGAGAGAGAGAGAGAGAAAGAAAGAGGGAGAGAGAGAAAGAAAAAGAAAGAAAGAAAGAAAGAAAGAAAAAGAAAGAAAGAAAGAAAGAAAGAAAGAAAGAAAGAAAGAAAGAAAGAAAGAAAGAAAGAAAGAAAGAAACAGAAACGTCTATGTGAGTGGCTTACATCGATCGCTTGCCTCCCACATGTGTCCCATCCGCCCCGACCAGGCCCAGGGCATTGTGTAAACTTGTAAAAAGCACTTTCTCTTTCAGTGAGTGAATAAATGCACCAAATTTACTTCACTCTGTTCAATTACTGTGCGCGTGCGTAACACCATTCCAAATAGCCTGATATAACAGAGCTGGTAATAGACAGATGTAACGTGCTTTTGTGTGAGCAGATGAAAGAAAGCTCTGACAGAGATAAACTTCACAGAAGAGAAACACACCTGGTTTTATCAGGCTGCCCCTGCCCCTGCCCGGCTGGTGGTGTGTCTCCCGCGCTGGGGGGGCATCCTTAGCGTTCGGCGTCCGTCCTGTACTCGGGGGCGGGGGGGGGGGGGGTGGGCGCCCCGGCTGCTTTCCTGTCTGCTCACACTTGTCCTTCCCGTCCATGCTTCTTGCCTGGCATATCCTTGGCTTGAGGCTCATTGCCTCTGGATTTGGAGAAGAGTTTTGAGGTCCCTTTGCTGCTGCCAGCGTCCATGTGTGTCTTCTGCCTTTTGTGGCCAGGTGAGGACCAGCTGTCCGTCCTGGTCATCTCTGAACAATTCCTTCTGCCACTCGGACAGACGCTCTGAATCACACGAGGGCAGTATGAGTCACAATATGCAAGAAAACGGATGTGATGTAAGTTTAGGAGTCAGATTATATCGACTTCAGGAGGAAGATTTTTGTGTTGCATAAATGCCACCCAAAAGTTTTAGTAAGAAACAAGACTGACCATCAAGGATTTTTTTACCAAAAGTGGTCAGGTTTTAATCCTTAAAAATAGTCTGTTCTTAAGTTGGTCTGCTCCTCACCTTTTGTAAAGAGGGCAGATGTCCAGTCCTCGTCCTGTTTCCTCCCTCTGTCCTCCCTTCCCTGGCTTAGTCCTCTGCCTCCCGGTGGATTCCAGCGCTCTTAAAAGCCACATCCCACGGAGACTGACTCAGAGTTCCTCTGCTCCTGGCCTTCCCTTGGCTTTCCTGGGGGAGAGGGCACTGACTGACAAGGTTTTGGCTGCCAAGGAGATGGGCAGAGGGGAAATCTCTGTTGTCAGAGACTCAAAATGGTATCCACTGGTCACCAGGCAACACAAAACATTTGGCGAAAACTACTATACAGATATCTTTGCAGTCAGTGAATTTAGAGAGGAAGGGAGGGGGGCGGAAAGAGAGAGAGACATCACTGATGAGAGAGGATCCTTGATCGGCTGCCTCCTGCACACCCCTCCCTCCCCACGCACATTGGGGATGGAGCCCACAACCGGGCATATAACCCTTGTCTGGGATCAGACCTGAGCCCCTTCAGTCCACAGGCCAGTGCTCCATCCACTGAGCCACACCAGCTTTGTCTCATGGGAGCTTTTCTGTTTTGGTTCATCTTCCAGGCATTTGACTATGATGTCGAGATACGGATTTCTCTGATTTCTCTGTGTTTTTCCTCCTTGGAACTCATTGAACTTCTTGGGTCTGTAGATTAATGCTTGTCATCAAAGGTAGAACATTTTCAGCCACCGTCGTTTAACGTGTTTTTTCCTCCCACTTTCTCCTTTTCCTCTCCTTCTGGAACTCCTGTTCTAGATATGATGGTCTGCCACGGGTCTCTGAGGCGCTGATCGTTTTCTGTCGGTTTGTTTTCTATTCTCCAAATTTAACAATTCCTATTGACCCGTCTTTGAGTTTACTGTTCTCTCCTCCACCGTGTCAAATCTGAGGCCCTCTAGTGACTGTTTTATCTCAATTTACTGTGTTTGCCACTTTAGAATGGGTCCGTGGCTCTTTTTATGGCTTTTCTTTTTCTATTTGGATTCTCTATTGATTGAGTCATTGTCATCATAGTTCTCTTTAGTTTTTGACATAGTTTCCTTTGCTTCTTGCTTTGAAATCTCTGCCAAGTTCAACATCTGGACCCATTCAGAGTTAGTTTCTGTTGACTGCTTCTCCCGATGCGCCCCCTTCTCCCCCCGCCCCACAACCTTGGTTATGGGTCACACTTCGCTATCTTGTATTTTTGTTATTCTGGAAAATTTAGTTAACATATTGGGACAACTTTGGGTTTTGATTTTTTTTTCTGAAAGTTGTTTTATTTTTTAAGTTCTTGTTCCTTCCTGCGGTTTAAATCTCAGCCTCTTTCCCCCTCTGTGGCATGTAGCTGCTCAGAGTTTAGTCTTGTGTCTTTTAACCTGGCTCCGGAGGGGTAGCTGCTATGTCTGTATAGCGGGGAGCAGCCATTGCTTGGGAAAGGAGTTTGCTCCCTCACTTCCAGCCTGTGAAGCTCCCGTTTTCCGCGAACTGAACCGTGCTTGGCTTGTCGAGTGCTGTCAGAGCGAGTCAGCTGTCACCTCTGCCTGCTGTTGACTCTGTGCAGTCACTCGGGCCTTCCCTGCCCGGACACGTGGCTCCTCGGTTGTGGCAGGATTTGTGGAGAGCACAGCTAGCACCTCATCTGCTCTCTCGTTTCCAGAATCGCCCAGTGAAATTTTTATGGCTGTTCAACCGCTCATTCCAACGGGGTCTGAATCCCAGGCTCGCAAAGCACATGTTTTCCTCATTCTTTCCCTCCACCATTTGCCACTTTTAGCTAAAAAAAAGTGGGGGGAAGCTGTGAGATTTTCCCCCACCCCCGAGTCAGGATGCTCTCTCTCTCTGACTGCCGGACTGCTGGCTGGCCTCGCCGTTCCTCGTCAGCCCTGCCTCGGTGAGCTCACGTTCTTGAGGTGCCGCTCAGGGCCTGGGTGGGACAGGAGCCACCCCCAGCAATAAAAGGCCGCAGACGCCCGCTGTTCTTGAATGAAGCTTTAACAGGCTTCCAAGAATTGACACTTCCCCGTCTGTCTGCCTTTGGGAGGCGTCCAGAGCCCTGAAATAGCTGGTTCTTCACAGGTTTGTCCGGGTTCCGCTCGTTTCTGGTGGCGAGACTTCGCCCGGCTCCTCACTCCGCCTTCGGCCCCACTTCTCTGAAATATTCTTAAGCTGCCGAAACCGGTGTGGCTCAGTGGATAGAGCATCGGCCTGCAGACTGAAGGGTCCCAGGCTCAATTCCGGTAGGAGGCAGCTGATTGATGTTTCTCTCTCACCCATATTTCTGACTTTCTATCCCTCTCCCTTTCTCTCTGTAAAAAAATCAATAATATATATATATATTTTTAAAATATTCTTAAGCCATTTATATATTTTATTGATTTCAGAGAGGAAGGGAGAGGGGGGGAGAGATAGAAATAGTTTTATTTGAGAAAAACATCAATCGGCTGCCTCCTGCACACCCCCTATTGGTGTTGGAGCCCGCAACCTGGGCATGTACCCTGACTGGGAATCGAACCGTTGACCTCTTGGTTCCTAGGTCGATGCTCAACCACTGAGCAACACCGGCCAAGCTCCCGACGCTAATTTGAGTTTAGAAAGCGAAATGAAAGCAGTCATTATAATGGTATTTTATTCAGATAGTGTAATATGGACTGTTTGTAATTGTTCTCTTCAAAGTAGTAAAATAAAAAATAAATTTTTATGCTGGGCTATGACATTTCTTGAGGCAGCGGCTCTAATGGTTTTATGCCAACAATGGACACCTGGTGGTCTCATTCAGTCAGAAACTCCATTGTGCCCCTCCGTGAAGAGGGAAGAAAGCCCGCCCCGAAGAAGTCTGGGGAGCGGACAGTCACTCCGATGTAACATAGGCATGAAAATCTGCCTATGTGGTCTCCACTAATCTTGCAGAATGAAGACAATAAAGGACTTTTTCTAAGTAGCCATTCGTGTATGGACACAAAGCAGTGATACAGATGCTAAGTTTCAGAATAAATGCTTTTCAGTTTCAAAGACCGGCTGTGTCTAAAGAAGAGATAGAGGCCACTTCTTCTGGCAGTGTGTTAGATTAGAGTTGGCACTCCGGAAGAGCACTTTCAAGAAACGGTTTCTTGTCTTCTACAGTAGTCTCAGGGGCATTTTGCTAGGGCCAAATCAACCATTTGGTTAGATAACCAGTAAACACCTGGGAACTTATTTTGAATGACATTGAAAGGAACTTTAGTGCATAATTAAATTGCACACAAAACTCCAGCTAAAATGTCAAACTTGTGATTTTTTATTTTTATTTATTTATTTTAAAGATAAGGTCACTTTTAAAAAATATATATTTACTGATTTTTTACAGAGAGGACGGGAGAGAGATAGACAGTTAGAAACATCAATGAGAGAGAAACATTGATCAGCTGCCTCCTGCATACTCCCCACTGGGGATGTGCCGGCAACCAAGGTATCTGCCCTTGACTGGAATGGAACCTGGGACCTTTCAACGCAGGCTGACACTCTATCCACTGAGCCAAACCGGTTTCGGCAACAGCGTGATTTTTTTAAATAGATTTTATTGATTTTTTTTACAAAGAGGAAGAGAAAGAGAGAGTTAGAAACATCAATCAGCTGTCTTCTGCACACTCCTTACTGGGTTTGTGCCCACAATCAAGGTACATGCCCTTGATCAGAATCCAACCTAGGACCCTTCAGTCTGCAATCCGCAGCTCTATTATCCACTGAGCTAAACCGGTTAGGGTAGTGATTTTTTAAGTATGTCTTTCACATTTTAAAATTTCTACTGGGAATTAGTTGCCAAGTTGGACACCCAGACATAAATATTTAAGTCCTACCAGTGTCTGTTATGTTTCTCTGATATCGGGTATTTTAGAGCATTTTATTTTAAAGCTCCCAAATAATATGTACTTGTCTTTCCTAATTAAGAGGACTTCTTAATTGCTTGTTTAATGTTCCTTCAATTAGACAAATGTATAATTAATAGATTTTTTTTTTCAATGAGCTTTCCGGTATTGTGAATTTTATTTTTTCTTGTGATTGTTTGTTATTAAACATAACCTGCCACACATTCTTATGAATATATAGCAAGATCCATGTGATTAATTTTCTTTTTTTTATTTGACCAAGGTGGTCCTACCCATTTTCTGAAAGATCATCTGCTTTCTAAGAGCTTCTTTCTCTATGTTAGCCATAACAACCATGAACATACTATATTCACAATTGATTCTGTGATAAAACTGCATCAATTAAAAAGGCACTTATATTTAGAATTTACATTTAGAATATCACGTAGTTTAATGAGCTGAATTATTAAAAATAAATCATTGTTTTCTGCCATGTCTTGTTGAATCTACGGATATTTCATTTAATCACTTTAGGTACATGCTATTCTGGTGTTTTTATAGATGATTTCTTATTTATTTTTAAAAATATACTTTTATTGATCTCAGAGAGGAACAGAGAAGAAGAGAGAGAAAAACATCAGTGGTGAGAGAGAATCTTGGATCAGCTGCCTTCTGCACGCCCCGCACTGGGGATCGCGCCTGCAACCTGAGCATGCGCCCTGACTGGGAATTGAACCATGACCTCCTGCTTCAGAGGTCGATGCTCCAGCACTGAGCCACGCCGGCCTGGCTTTGATGACTTCTTAAACATCAGACCACACCTAAATGCTTGAGTAAATACCCCAGAGTTGCACGGCTGATGAGTAATACAGTTATGCTTGAATGCCTTTCTGTGTCCCCGAGTATGGCCTTTCAGCACCGGTCTACCGTAGAGAGAGAAAATGAGCTTAAAGTGTATAAAGGACAGTGTTTCCGTGCAGAACGGAACCTGGCACTGACACGTTGTCCTTTATGTGGGACTGTGTGCTCTCCCTCACCTGGTGTGCTGGCGGCTTCCATTAGAGCCGTCTTCGTGGTACCGGAAGAAGCCGGCGCTTGAAAAACACCAAGCCTTGTATTGACTGTGCGGTCACTGCCCTGGCAGGGCGGGGTGGCTTCCTTTCCATCCCCACTTCCATCTCAGATGAGGTCAGTGTGCACCAGCGAGAACGCCGCTCCGGAGGGAGCCTGCTGCTCTTTCTCTTTAGAAACTGCGCGCTCACCTTATTTTTATGCTTCGTGAGAGTCATTAGTGCGCGGCTGCAGGGAAGCCATTTTCAGGATAGTCTGTAAGGAGCTGCCAAGTTGCAGGGTATCGTAGGTGTAGCATAAAATAAAACCACGCAGACAGCAGTGAGTTAGGATTATTCTAGGCTCACTAAGGAAACAGAGTCTGCAAGCTGATGTTTATTCCCTGGGGAATGGGGTGGCGATGGGGAGACGAGCTGGAAAGAGTTAAGATTCCACTAATATTCTAAAAAGAATGCATTGAAACTCTTTTTTTTTTTATCTTTATTGATTAAGGTATTACATATGTGTCCTTCTTCCCCCATTACCCCCCACCTCCCATTCATGCCCTCACCCCTCTGTTGTCTGTGTCCATTGATGAGGCTCATATGCATGGATGTAAGTCCTTTGGTTGATCTCTCCCCCTTACCCCCCCTGACCACCCCCTTCCCTGAGGTTTGACGTTCTGATTGATGTTTCTCTGCCTCTGGATCTATTTTTGTTCACCAGTTTATGCCGTTCATTATATTCCACAAATGAGTGAGATCATATGATAAACTTATCTTTCTCTGCCTGGCTTATTTCACTTAGCATAATGCTCTCCATCTCCATCCATGTTGTTGCAAATGGCAAGAATTCCTTTTTTTACCGTAGCATAGTATTCCATTGTGTAGATGGACCACATTTTTTAACCCACTCATCTGCTGATGGGCACTTAGGCTGTTTCCAAATCTTACCTATGGTGAATTGTGCTGCTATGAACATAGGGGGCATGTATCCTTTCTGATTCATGTTTCTAGTTTCTTGGGATGTATTCCTGGAAGTGGGATCACTAGGTCAAATGGAAGCTCCATTTTTAGTTTTTTGAGGAAACGCCATACCGTTCTCCACAGTGGCTGCCGCAGTCTGCATTCCCACCAGCGGGGCACGGGGTTCCTTTTTCTCCGCATCCTCGCCAGCACTTGTCGTCTGTTGCCTTGTTGACAATAGCCATTCTGACAAGTGTGTGATGGGACCGCATTGAAGTTTTGATTGCAACTCTTTATCAGTAACACCACACTAATTTCAAGATGACTTATCAATGGATATTTTTGTTAAAGGATAAAATGAATTATAGACAGTTTTATTAAAAAGAAACATAATACTTGCCCAGCCAGTGTTGCTCAGTAGTTGAGCATCGGCCTAGGGACCAGGAGGTCACGGTTCGATTCCTGGTCAGGGCACAGGCCCGGGACTGTGGGCTCCATCCCCAGTAGGGGGCGTGCAGGAGGCATCCGATTCATGGTTCTCTCTCATCACTGATGTTTCTATCTCTTTCCCTCTCCCTTCCTCTCTGAAATCAATAAAAATATATTAAAAAAAAAACAATTCTGGCAGGCTTGTTTAATTTTTTTATTTTTTTTAAATATATTTAATGATTTTTTACAGAGAGGAAGGGAGAGGGATAGGGAATTAGAAACATCGATGAGGGAGAAACATCGATCAGCTGCCTCCTGCACACCTCCTACTGGGGATGTGCCTGCAACCAAGGTGCATGCCCTCGACCGGAATCGAACCTGGGACCTTTCAGTCCGCAGGCCAACTCTCCATCCACCGAGCCACACCGGTTAGGGCATGGCAGGCTCCTTTAAAGACACCTGCCCAGGTTGGATGATCTGCATACTAGACCTCAGCCCCGAGCCTCCGCATTCAGATCTCTGGCAGTAGCTGCAGCCATGGGGTTTATCTGGTTGACGGGTTGCGGTGTTGATTCATTTTATTTAATCAGCCGGACTGCTGTGACGAGGCTGCGATTGATCTTCATTCTGATTTTGGTTGTAGAGGTTGGCGATTTGAAGGAGCTGCAGACACTAGACATTTCTGTCAATCGTTTGCTAGCTTTACCCGAGAGGCTTCACCTGTGCCTTTCTCTGCAGTACCTCACCGTGGACCGGAACCGGCTGTGGTGTGTGCCGCGCCACCTCTGCCAGCTGCCCAGCCTCAACGAGCTCTCCATGGCTGGAAACCGGCTCGCATTTCTGCCGCTTGGTAAGTGGGCCCGTGGCTGTGGGGAGACAGAGTAAGCTAGGACACCTCTGGGCCTTGCCTGGGAAGGAGGAGTTTGTTTCCTCCATTCTGTTGACCTTGAAGCTTCCTAAGTCCATCTGGACCATGAAGAAGGCTTCCTGCCCAAGTAACAGTTCATTTCGGGATCTGAGATGAAAAGAAAAATGAAATCTGTGCTAAAAATGTGATTAGGGCCCTGACCGGTGTGGCTCAGTGGATAGAGCGTCGGCCTGCGGACTGAAGGGCCCCGGGTTCGATTCCGGTCAAGAGCACAGGTCTGGGCTGTGGCCTCGATCCCCAGTAGAGGGCGTGCAGGAGGCAGCCAGTCAATGATTCCCTCTCATCATTGATGTTTCTATTTCTCTCCCTCTCCCTTCCTCTCTGAAATCAATACAAATATATTTAAAATTAAAAATTAAAAAGAATGTGGTTAGGGACAAAACATGTGAAATATGAGATGATTTACTCTGAGAAAGGATTGACGTATATAGGGTGTCCCAAAAAACTGTCCACACACTTGGAATAATTATAAAGGCAGTATTTATCAAAATACATTTCATTTTCAAAATGGAGCCACCAGCGGTTAAAGTGTGTAGACATTTTGGGGACACCCTGAATGTGTATGTTACACGTATGTATTGTATTTTCCATGCAGATAACATTACAGTTGGCAGGGGTTATAGAGCGACATGAAACGGTGGCCACCAGCGCAGATCTGCTTGGATGTGGGCTTCTCTGCAGAAACATTTGTACCGGGTGTCCTAATGGTTAGCATTGCCAGGGAACCAGACTAGACACTTTTAAGGACTGAGCTAGAAATGTCACTCTGGACCTGGCTGGTGCGGCTCAGTGGATAGTGCATTGGCCCGCGGACTGAAGGGTCCCAGGTTTGATACCCGTCACGGGCCTGTACCCTGGTTGTAGGCGTGATCCCAGGCCAGGGAGCCTGCGGGAGACAACCAGTCGATGTGTCTCTCTCACGTCAATGTTTCTCTTTCTCTGTCTCCCCCCTTCCTCCCGCTGTCTCTCCGAATCAATGGGAAAGTATCCTCAGGTGAAACACACACACACACACACACACGAGAGCGGTGTCACTGTAGCTAATAAGGAACATTATTCACTGCGGACTTCTGCAGTTGGCCCATTCTGGCATAATATGTGTAAACAAACATTGGCCTTTAATAAAGCAATGAATTTATTTTCACTGAGAACTGAATTATTTTAACTGGTAAGAAACAAAAGTGCCACTTAAAAGAATTTCAACATGAAGCCCCCCAGTCTGTGCTGGACCATCAGCATGAGTCTTCCCGCCTAGCATCTTCTAGAAGGAATTCCTGGGACTTACTGAAATCCCCGCCCTAAGTCCGGAAGACGGAACCGTCTCAGCGATCTGGGCTTTTAAAGGAAGCTGGACGCTTCGTTCCTCAATGGACTCTCTGGCGGTGCCTCCTGGCGTCACGCCTGGGTGCGGGCGCAGTGCCAGCCCTCGGGACACCCGCTGACTGCCCCATGCAGCCTGCTCAGCGGTGTCACTTCCTAGTTATAGGGCAGCGGTCGGCAAACTCATCAGTCAACAGAGCCAAATATCAACAGGACAACGTTTGAATTTCTTTTGAGAGCCACATTTTTTAAACGTCTTCAAACGCCACTTCTCCAACATAGACTCGCCCAGGTATTTTGTGGGAGAGCCACGCTCAAGGGGCCAAAGAGCCGCATGTGGCTCACAAGCCGTGGTTTGCTGGCCACTGTTCTAGGGGGTGACGGCCCCGCTTTTATGGAGGTTGTCTAACTCAGTGAAGCAGCAGCCCCACATTTAAATTCCCGCTCTGCCACCGAATAGCTGTGTGAGCTGGGACTTAACAAAGGCCTTTTCCTTCGTATAAGTCTCAGTAACGGCAGTGTCAGTACCCGCCTCCTGGTGCTCTGGTGGGGACTGAATAAGCTCCGTTTAAAGCACTCGTACCCCTGTAACTAAGCTCACAGTCCACGTGAGCTGTCTCCGTTGGTGCCTCGGGCTGGAAGCCAGGGTGGAGCTCTGCCTTCACTTTGGTGTCCCCAGCTTCTAGCATAGTATCGAGCCCATCGCTTGTCACAACGCCTTTGTTACCTGAACTGGGGGGCAGAATTCGACTTAGGGACACTGACACCTGCATATTTATTTATTTGTTTGTTTATTTATTTATATAATATGATTGATTTTTTACAGGGAGGAAGGGAGAGGGATAGAAAGTCAGAAACATTGAGAGAGAAACATTGATAAGGCTGCCTCCTACATACGCCCCACAAGGGATGAGCCTGCGATCAAGGTACATGCCCTTGACCGGAATCGAACCTGGGACCTTTCAGTCCGCAGGCCGATGCTCTAGCTGCTGAACCAAACCAGTTTCAGCGACACCTGCATATTTAAACCAACAGCAAAGGGGCACTTGAGTCATTCAAATTCATTCAAACCCACTTATTATAACTTACCAGTTGTTGATGTAGTCTGTACAAAGCACCTGATTAAATTATAATTCACTGTGAAATCTTACTTTGTAGAAGTTGAATAGATCGGAAAGACTATGACTGTGAAAGATTTAGTGGAGTGTGAGTATTTGAAGAAGCTAGCACTGAGAAAAGTCATTATTCTGAAAAAGTGGCTGAAAAGTTCTCTTTGTAAAAGGAATCATGTAGATGATTCGTTTATTTTTTAGTTTTTAGTATGTTTTTATTGATTTCAGAGGGAGGAGGGGAGGGGAGAAACACCAATGATGAGAGAGAATCATTGATCAGCTGCCTCCTGCACGCCCCCTCCTGGGATGGAGCCCCAAGCCTGGGCACGTGTGTGGGCTCCCCTGGTTCATGCTCACCCCCTGGGCCGCACCGCCTGGGCTCACGCAGGTAGTTAACATCAGCTTTAAAGTATTTTCCGAATAGACTACAAATTGCTCTCCATTCATTACGAAGATACCCACACTTTACATGCATTAAAAATGTAGTTATGACTAAGTGTAGATCCAATTCACCAAACTGATTACCGGTATAATACCGACAGAGCGTTCTGAACGACCTGTTTTGCTCTGCTGCCTTCGTGGCGCCGTCCCCCTTGCCCGTCCTTTTCGGGAAGAGACCCCGTCATTCGTGTTCGATGAAGGAAACAAGCAAACAGACCCCGTTGGCGCTGGCCCGGGCTGCGGTGCCCGGCTGGCTTTACGGCGCAGTGAAGCGGCGAGCACCGCACACCGGCCTTGCTCCCCGGCAGCCATGTGGCCCGCACATGCCGGGCCTTGAAGTTCAGTGGAACAGAGTCGGAGCCCGTGCGAGACCGCTAGCTCTTGCTAATTTGCAAGTCACAACGCTTTGATCTGGGCGTCTGGGGGGGAAAAAGGAAAACGTTTTGGACACTTTAGAAAGCCACATGAAGAAGTTCTTTGTGGCTTTCGCATCTGTGCAGATGTTCACTTCCTCGCTCTCTGAAGTTCACGGACTGAGCGTTTTCGCACAGGAACTAGGAAGGGTGTTACTGCGTGACATGCTTTATTGCAAGCTGCCGGTCCATTAAAATTAATAGGAGGAAGAAAACGCACCATCTCATTAGCTAGCGGGTCGCGGGCATCTGCCAGAGGAGATTGTGGCCCGGCCAGTGTGGGTCAGTGAGTGACCTGGGAGCCAGGAGGTCAGTTTGTTTCCCCGTCAGGACACAGGCCGGCTGGTGGGCTCAGGCCCTAATGATTCTCTCTCACCATCGAGGTTTCTATCTCTCTCTTCCTCTCCCTCTTCCTCCCTCTCTGAAATCATTTTGTAAAAAAAAGATTCTCAAACGCGGGGGGGAAATTTTCTGTTTCCAGAATGGAAGAAATAGGTCAGAGCTTTTCCATGCAAAAAGCACTTACACGTCAGCCTCAGGCTGGTTAGAAAGGCCACTCGGAGCGCTCGAGCTTCTGCCGGCGGACTGCTCTCCGTCCGGCTAGTGACCTCGCTGGCCGTTCGGTGTCGCAGCCTCGCCGGCTGCCGGGCTGTGTCAGCTAAGGCAGGGGCGGCCGGTTCTCTCATCCCGCACTCTTCTGTCACTTCCTCTCCAGAGAGGGGGTAAAAGAAGCGAGGATGCACTGAGCGCCCATTAGTATGCCAGGGTCGAGTTGGCATCGTGTACACTGTTGCATCTTCAGAACAGGCCTGTGGCCGGGTACTGTTGTCTCCGATTCACAGAGGAGGTGGCAGGCCCGGACCCTTGCATTCCCCCAGCAGGCCCAGTTCTGACGCCAAAGCCCACTTCATCGTGTCATTTTAGTGCCGCTTTTTTGTACTCTGTGTGAGATTGTGTAACTTGGGAGGTGTAAATATCTGTTAAAATCTCACAGCCATGTAGTGGACTGGCTAACGTAATAGATTTCAGCACAGTTGAGTCCTGTTTTCTTTCAGCTTCAGTAGAAAATAGTTCAGCTCTGGCCAGTGCTGTTCAGTGGTTAGAGTAGCAGGGTATGCACTGAAGAGGCTTGGGTTTGATTTCTGATCCAGGGCACACACCTGGGTTGCAGGTTTGCTCCCTGCCGTCGATTGGGGTGCCTGGTAGAGGCAATCATTCGTGTCTCTCACATCAATGTCTCTCTCTCTCTCCCCCTCTCTTCATTCTTCCCTTCCTCCCTTCTCTCTGAAAATTGATGAAGCTGAAACTGGTTTGGCTCAGTGGATAGAACGCTGGCCTGCGGACTGAAGGGTCCCGAATTCGATTCTGGTCAAGGGCATGTACCTTGGTTTCGGGCATATCCCCAGTGGCAGGAGGCAGCTGATCAGTGTTTCTCTCTCGTCCAGGTTTCTAACTCTCTATCCCTCTCCTTCCTCTCTGTAAGAAATCAATAAAATATAGGGTAAAAATTGATGGAAAAAAATACCCTTGAGTGAGGATTAACAATAGAAAAATTTTTTTAAAAAGAAAGTAGTTCATTCCATCACAAGTCTACTGTATAAAGTAACACCCCCAGCCGAAGAGGTGCAGAGAGAGCTCTGGAACGGAGGCCTATGAGAAGATCTAAATCTTCGACTCCTCGTTTTCCTCTCCACCCGGGACAGGAACAAGGCGGAGGCTGTCGGGAGTAGCCGTGTCAGCTTTCCCGTAGCTTCGTGCTCGGGCTTTGCACGCAGCCGCCTCTGGTCTGCACACGCTCTCCTTCCGTGTAGCTCAGAGGAGAGGCGCCGCCACCGCCGGGTCCCGCTTTGTGTCCCTGGTTCACGTGGCTGAGTCACCATCTCCAAGGCCATTGCAGCTCAAGTCCAGAGAGCGCCGTACCTTGTGCTGCATGCCAAAGAGAATTCTCTCTCTCCCTCTTCTCCCTCCCCCCCCCTCCCTCTTATTACTGGTTTCAGAGAGGAAGGGGGAGAGAAAGAAGCATCAATGATGAGAGAGAGACATCGGTTGGTTGCCTCTTGCTCGCGCCCTGACCAGGGCTGGGCATTGAGCCCACAACCAAGGAACATGCCCTTGGCTGGAATGGAACCCGGGACCCTTGGGTCTGCAGGCCCACGCTCTCCACTGAGCCACACCAGCTAGGGGGAGAATTCTCTCTTAATTGGCCCTCTCCCGGAGGGCTCACCTCCAAATATCACTTACTAGTAATCACGGGAATAGTAATAACTGCCATGTATTGGAGAAGGCTGTGTGCCAGGAATTCTGCTTAATAATTTAGGAACTCGGTTAGTAATTCCCACTGCATTTAAGAGGCAGCATTGTTCCCCCCGTTGTCCAGATGGTGACACCGAGGACACACATTTTGAAAACAGGAGAATGAGAATTCAAACCCCGGGCGTCCGACTCCAAGATGAGGTTCCCATAATGAGTATCCTACACGCCTTACCGCTGTGTCAGCTCAGGCGGGGACTCTTTCCTGGAGCCCCTAGACCAGTGGTCGGCAAACTCATTAGTCCACAGAGCCAAATATCCACAGGACAACGATTGAAATTTCATTTGAGAGCCACATTTTTTAAACTTAAACTTCTTTTAATGCCACTTCTTCAACATAGACTCGCCCAGGCCGTGGTATTTTGCCGAAGAGCCACACTCAAGGGGCCAAAGTGCTGCATGTGGCTCCAGAGCCCCAGTTTGCAGACCACTGCCCTAGGGACTCTAAAAGGCACCCCTGAGCTGAGAGCATATCTGGATGGGGTCCGTGTCGTTGCATTGGGTTTTACATTTCGTGTTGCATTGGTGCGTGGCTGTGGGAGTAACGGTGCTTTGCTTTCTGACCAGATTTAGGTCGGTCTCGGGAACTGCAGTACGTGTACGTGGATAACAACGCGCACCTGAAGGGCTTGCCGTCCTACCTGTACAACAAGGTCGTCGGCTGCAACGGGTGAGCGCTCGGCACGTTTCAGCCTGTGGCCAGCTCTTTCGCTGCCTTCGTTTCTGTTTCATCCTTCGGTCTTGATCTCACTGAGGGAGAGAGGAGCTGTTTGGTAATCGTGCTCAGTTTCTTCTCTGGCCTTAATATGCTAACCCACATACCTTCAGAAGCCAGGCATGTGGGGCAAGCAGTGTAGAGCGTCGTCGGGGTTCAGCCAGTAAGCTGGGGGTTCAGACAGGACGCGGGTGAAAAATGAATCTGCCTGTCACTCTAAGCTCGGTGTCAGGCACCGAACGGGCGGTGTCAGCGTCACGCAAGAGCCGTCCTCAGCCCTCCGCTGCGGGGCCGCTCGGATCTAGAGTTTTACCGCCTGGACTCTTTAGAACTCAGCGTCTGAGACAGCCCCTCGTGCAGAGCGTGATTCAGCAGCCAAAGCGGATGTTTCATTTACCGGGGAATGGTAGGCCTTGTTTTCAGAACAGCAATAAACTTTTCTTCTCAGTTGGACTTTTATTTATTTTTATTTTTAAATTTTTTTTTTACTTTAAATGTATTTTATTGGTTTTTTACAGAGGGGAAGGGAGCTAGAAACATGGATGAGAGAGAAACATGAATCAGCTGCCTCCTGCACACCCCCTACTGGGGATGTGCCCGCAGCCAAGGTACATGCCCTTGATTGGAATCGAACCTCCACAGGCCGACGCTCTGTCCCCCGAGCCACGCCGGTGAGGGCTCAGTCGGGCTTCTGGAAAGCTGGCTCGGTGGGCTGAGCCGTGTCCCATAGACCAGGAGGTCGCTGGTTGCATTCCTGGTCGGGCCGCGTGCCCGGGCTGCAGGCTCCATCCCCAGTAGGGGTGTGCAGGAGGCAGCCCATCCATGTGCTCTCATTGCTCTCTCTCTCTTTCCCTCCTTCTCCCCTCCTCTCCTTTCCTCTCTCTCAAAAATCAATAAAAACATTAAAAAAAATTATTAAAGACAGCTTTAGCTCCTCCCACAACAGTGGGACAGACCCACCCTAAAGTGCTCCCCAGAGGCGTTTGGGGTTAATACCGGCCACCCAACCTCCAGCACCTGCTTTGGGCCGGCTGCGCTCCTCTCGCTTAAGCAGCCAAAGGACGCTTGGGACATGTTTGACTCACAGTCCCCAACACCCTGCCTAACCTGCCTCTCACCGCCAGCAGTTCTGGCCAGAGAGGGTTTGGCGGTCAGCTTGTGCCCAGAGCGGGGCCATCCCCCTGCCGGCGTGGCTGTCCCCCTGCCGGCGTGGCTCCCGGGGGCGGGCACCCAGCGGCGATCGCTCCGAGAGCACCAGCCTTGGAGCAGCGGCCTCCCCGAGGAGAGTGACACGGCTGTGATCTTGGGAGAGCCCCGGATGGTGGGTCAGCGCCTGCGCAGGCTGAGGAAACACGAGCCGGGCGCGACCCGCAGAGCCCTCTGTGAAGCAGAGGTGACGGCATGTGCGGCCAAGTTGTGAGCTCAGCGATGCCTGTAGCTGGTGTGGCAGCTGTGACTGTCCTGTCACTGACCCCGATGCCTGTAGCTGGTGCGGCAGCTGTGACTGTCCTGCCACTGACCCCGATGAGGTCTTCCAGGACCCGCACGCTGGCCCACTTCTCCCAGGGTGGAGGGTGCCCCCCGTCACCGCCCCCGGAGGAGGCAGTGTCCCCGCACCAAGCCAGCCTTCACAGCCGGCACCGAGTTGTGTTTAGGCTGCGCGTGAGCGAGAGAGCGGGCCTTCTGCTCCGTGTTCGGATGTGGCCGTGACTGCCGGAAAGTTCTGTTGGTTCTGAGCAGGGAGAGAGGTTTCAATCCTTGACTTGGTGTCTGGGAGCAGAGAAAGTAGGTTTTCTGGGAGCTACAAAACTTTTCGGGAAATAAATAGTAGTGCAAAACGTGCAGATTTCTAGCTAGTAGCCTACATTTTATTATGAATAGTGGAGAACATTTTCCTTTGATACCAGCAGTGAGAAAACAAAATTACTGCTAGAAGGAGATCACCACACAGTCTGCTTCTCCCGTTGGTGGTTTGGGAGTGGAGGCAGCCCACGTACAAAGGCCCAAAGGCATTGTCGGTCTGTTGGCTTACCAGGAGCTCGGCCTGCATGCGTCACAGGTGCAGTTCTGGTCCTTCTGTTCCAGCGTTGCTCATTTAAAGGTCCGGCCGGCGCGGCTCAGTAACTGAGCGTCGACCTATGAACCAGGGGGTCACAGTTCGATTCCCAGTCAGGGCACAGGCCCGGGTTGCGGGCTCATCCCCAGTGTGGGGCAGACCGGAGGCAGCCGATCCATGAATCTCTCTCATCATAAATGTTTCTCTCTCTCTCTCTCTCTCTCTCTCCCCCCTTCTCCCTCTCCCTCTCCTTTTCCCTCTTCTTCTCTCTCTCCCTTTCCCTCTCCCTCTTCCTCTCCCTTCTCTGAAATCAATAAAATATACTAGAAAGAGAAAGGAAGAAAAGACCTTTTTCTCTCCTGCATCATTTTGTGGGTGTTATTTAGCCTCTGACGCGGTCAGTGGAGGTTGGCCACGGCCGGCAGAAAGGTCCCTACCCCTGTGACTTCCTCCCCCGCAGCCTGCATCCCCTGTGCCTGCTGCTCCCGTCGCGTCTCAGGCGGAGAAGGCGTTACCAGGTGGATCCTGAGCTGGGTCTAATCAGCCCCCTCCATCCCGTCACGAAGAGCAGCAACGTCTGGGACGAGACTGTCGGAGGGAAACTAGACCTTGTGCAGAAGGAGGAGCCTTTGTAGTTGTGTCAGTCAGACCCTGCCTTTCTCATTACCGGAGACCAGGAGGGCATTCGGAAAATCTGGCTTTGAGTTTTCTAAGCCTTTGTTTGTGCCTCTGTGTTATTAACTTCTTCAGGCGGGTCCGCATGGGGCCCGTCTGTAGTTGGGTCAAGGACAGCAGCTGCCCCGGCGGGAACAGCGTGAAGCAAAGACTCACGAGTGGTTGGCTCGTTTCATTGTTTTATGGTTTCGCTCAGGGTTCTCAGACTCCGGTGTGGCTGTAAAGTTTGGAAACAAATACTCTTTTACCATGTGTTCTCCATAGCAACAGAACCAATAGAATTTGGTGAGGGGTGGGCGGGGAGAGGGAGATTAATTAATTTATTTTTCCTTTTTTTTTTCTAAATATATTTTATTGATTTTTTACAGAGAGGAAGGGAGAGGGATAGCGAGTTAGAAACATCGATGGGAAAGAAACATCGGTCAGCTGCCTCCTGCACACCCCCCACTGGGGATGTACCTGCAACCAACGTACATGCCCTTGACCAGATCAAACCTGGGACCTTCCAGTCCGCAGGCTGACGCTCTATCCACTGAGCCACACCTGTCAGGGCTGGATATTAATTTATTTTAAGAGATTGGCTCACCCACCTGGTTTGGTTCAGTAGACAGAGCGTCGGCCTCTGGACTGGAGGGTCCCGGGTTCAATTCCAGTAAAGGCCACTTGTCCGGGTTTTGGGCTCGATCCCCGATAGGGGGCGTGCAGGAGGCAGCTGATCAATGATTCTCTCTCATCATTGATATTTCTATCGCTCTCTGTCCCTCTCCATGGCTCTCTGAAATCAATAAAAATAGGTTAGGAAAAGATAAAGAAAAAAGAAATTGGCTTATCTGATGGTGAAGGCTTGTAAGTCTGAAATCTGTAGGCGGCTGGAGGCCCGGGAAGAGTTGATGAGGCAGCTGGAGGCTGGAGACACTGGAGGCAGAACTCCTCTTCCCCCAGGGACCTCGTTCCTTTCCACTAAGGCCTTCAACGGCTTGCATGAGGCCCCCTCACAGCACAGAGACGGGTCAGCTTTAGTTAAAGTCTGCTGATGTATGCAGGACACAGGCCCGGGTTGCGGTCTTGATCCCCAGTGGGGCGTGCAGGAGGCAGCCGATCCGTGATTCTCTCTCGTCATTGATGATTCTGTCTCCTTTTCCCTTCCTCTCTGACATCAATAATATATATATATATACATATTTATTTTTTTTCTTTAAAAACAAAGTCTGCTGACTTATATGTTAATCTCATTTTAAGAAATACCTTCACAGCAACACCCGGACTGGTGTTTGACCAAATATCGGTACCGTGTGCCTGGCCAAGCTGACACACAAGTCTAATCACCATTGTAGCGTGTCATCAGAAGAACCCCTCACTGTGTTTTTGCCTGTTTCCAGACTTAATGGCCACCCAGTCTGATACCAGTTTGGATATGATCGTCTCATCTTCATTTCCTCCATATTAGGAAAGAAACAGGAGTTATAAAGTAAAACTGAGAATCATTTTCTCGTCTTCACAAGTGGTTCATAATGTAATAGCTTGGTAACCAACAGAAATGCTAACATAATGTCTTCTAAGATTTACTAGGGTCTAAGTCTCTGATTTATTTTCAGTTAGTTTTTGTATGATACAAGTTACAGTTGAAGGTTCTTTTTTTCTTTTTGCACGTGGACATACAGTTGTTCTGAGACCCTCTGTTTAAAATCCTATCCTTTCTCCACTGTAGTGCCTGTGCTCCTTTGTTGAAAATTAGCTGTCCATACAGGTGTGGGCCTATTTCTGGCTACTCTCTCTGCCCCATCCAGCTCTCTGTCTGTTTTGAAACCAGTCACACATTGTCTTGATTACCAGGGGGTTACTGAAGTCTGACTATTCCAGGGGCTTTGCTGTTTAGAAGAACACGCATTCTGCAGTGAATTTTATTGAACTCACAGGAGCCATCCCTTAGGAAAACTGAACTGTAATGTTAGCATGTAGAGCAGCTGTTCGCTCTGGGATACGGGTTTTGCCTGTTGGAAGGCCTCAGAGTGGGAGCTTCTCTTTCTTGAGCTGAGTGGAGAAATCGGGTGGGTGAAATCAGTTGAGTTCTAGGTCCCCTGTTCTCTCCTCTGAAAAATCTCAAAATCTTCCTTAATTCCCTGGACTGGCTCAGTCACTTTGTTTTCTCTGACGAACATTAGAATAATTGTAATCATTTCGTTTTCCAAGGAAAGGGGGTCATCTTTTTCGTTTGTTCCCTCTCTTTTTAAAAAAATAATATTTTTATTCATTTCAGAAAGGAAAGGAGAGGAGGAAAGAGAGAAACATCAGTGATGAAAGAGCATAATGGGTCAGCTGCCTCCCGCACGCCCCCTACTGGGGATGGAGCGCACAACCCGGGCCTGCGCCCTGACCGGGAATTGAACCGTGACCTCCTGGTTCCTAGGTCGATGCTCAGCCACTGAGCCACACCAGCCGGCTGTGCGTGTCTTTAAGTATCTCGATTGGTTGGCGAAGAGCGGCTTCCCTGGGAACATTTTCTAGGGGAAGGGCCTCCTAATGAACCAGCGGGCCAAGGGCTTCCTGTCCTCGCCGTGCGCTCTCCTGCATTGCCCGCTCCCCGCGGGGGTTGGAGGGCTGTCCCAGTTCTGTCTGGAGAGCCAGGTCCGTTGGCGCCTGCCCGTCATTAGGGAGGGGGCGTGTGAAGGCTCTCAGGTAGCCCCCGGTCACAGGCAGGAGGTGGAATGAGGTCAGACTCCGGAGCGCGGGCAGCCCTGCAGGGACAAGGCCTCTGTGCCTCCGGTTACGAGTGGCCGCAGGGAGCAGGGTGTGGCCTGGCTTAGTCAGGAGTTTGGCCAGGAACATCTTCACCACAAGTTTATGAAAGGCTCCAATAAAGGGATCGCCTGCTATTAAAAATCCATCCGCTCCGCAGCGTGTTTTTCCACTCCAGGAAGCTCTCCTGAACCACAGTGCTATAGCTTAACAACGTGTCCCTTTTTTCCTTTTGATTTTGAAAGTTTCAATAAACGTAAACGCGAAGAGGGTCCGAACATGAGGACAAGTAGAGCTTACATACGATCCTAGGAGGGAAAGTGCCCCCCCCCACCCCAGTCTATCCTCGCTGCAAGTGCCTGGACCTCAGCACTGGCTTAGCTGGCTTTCAACTGGCGAATGTAGATTGCTGCGCCAGGCTTCATTTATTTATTTTATTTCTAACTTTAAAATATATTTTATTGATTTTTTTACAGAGAGGAAGGGAGAGGGATAAAAAGTTAGAAACATCGATGAGAGAGAAACGTCGATCAGCTGCCTCCTGCACAACTCCCACTGGGGATGTGCCGTAACCAAGGTACATGCCTTTGACCAGAATCGAACCTGGGACCTTTCAGTCCGCAGGCTGACGCTCTATCCACTGAGTCAAACTGGTCTCGGCTAATTTTTGTTATTTTTTAAAAATATATTTTTATTGATTTCCTAGAGGAAGAAAGAAGGAGTTAGAAACATCCATGATGAGAATGATAGATCAGCTGCCTCCTGCACGCCCCCACACGGGGGATCGGGCCCACCACCCTGGGCACGTGCCCCGATCGGGAAGCGAGCTGTGACCTCCTTCCTGCCTCATGGGTTGACTGACACTCAGCCACTGAGCCACACCGGCCGGGCTGGGCCAGGTTTCATGAAGGAACCCGGGAGAGCGTCTGTTCGCTTTGCAGAGCATCCTGGCAATTCAGCGGCATCCTCGATGTTCAGTGTAGATTTTGACGAGCACATTTTTATTGGCACGTGTCTTCCTGTCCTCGCTGCTCACCCGGCCGCGAATGCATGTCTTTCCGCAGCTGTGGGGCTCCCGTCCAACTTTCCGAGGGGAAGCTGCTGTCCTTCTCGTCCGGGCCCCTGTCCGTCTTCCTCCCCGCCGAGGTGAAGGCCATTGGGACGGAGAAGGACCACATCCTGCCGCTGCAGGAGCTGGCCATGCGGCGCCTGCACCACCTCTACCACAGTCTGCTCAAAGGTACGCCCTCCCCGTCCGCCCCCGGGCGCCTGCGCCAGGTGTCTCACGCCGCCGGTGTCGCTGATTTTTTATTAGTGTGGAAAAATACACAGAAGTAAAGTTTACCATTTGATCCAGTTTTTAATTTTTATTTATTTTTTTATAATTTTCTTTAAATATTTTGTAGTTGATTTCAGAGAAGGAGAGAGAGAAACATCAGTGATGAGAGAGAATCATGGATCTGCTGCCTTCTGCATGCCCCCTACTGGGGATCGGGCCCGCAACCCAGGCCTGTGCCTTTGAACGGAATCGAACCCGGGACCCTTCGGCCAGCAGGCCAACGCTCCATCCACTGAGCCAAACAGCAAGGGGCAGTTTTTTTAAATACAAGTTTGGTTTCATTGCTTTTCATGCCTTTAAATTTTTATTTTCCCTTCTTTTATTCTTTTCAGTAAATATGATTTAACTTGATTGATTCTAAATGCCTAATAGATTTAGGAAGAACTTTTATGAAAGCCCTTTTTCATCTCCAATCCAGTCCCTTTTTTATTCTCTGTCTCTTTAGACGTTTACAAACCCTCTTGTAAAATGCACGCCTTTCTGATCTTCGTTCTTAAAGAACACTTGCTCTTATTCTTTCCATCCTCTTCCTCGGGACAGCTTCTGCTTGCTCTTAAAAGAGTCGATGTGGATTTCCTCTTAGTATCAAAAATGTAAAAGCATCTTCATTTCTAAATAATGCCCCATTTTTATTCCGCGCCTGACAGATAAAAGAATTCCCAACGTGCAGTGCTTTTAACTAACTGAACTGACTTGCTAACAAAGAGAACTATGTTTCAAAGCCTGGTACTATAAAGCACTCCGATTTTTTTATTCACGCGTGTTTTTCTCTTATGTTCCAGACCTGAACTTCCTGTCTCCCGTCTCATTACCCAGAAGTCTCCTGGAGCTGCTGCACTGCCCCCTGGGGCACTGCCACCGGTGTAGCGAGCCCATGTTTACAATCGTCTACCCCAAGCTCTTTCCCTTGAGAGAGACGCCGATGGCGGGGCTGCACCAGGGGTAATCATGGCCACGTGGGCACCAGGGTGTATTCCCGGGCAAGGGTGGGTGCTCAGGGAGGGGTGGGTGCCTCGCATGAAAGTATTGTGACGTCAGCAGCTATATAGGGGCATAGGTACTGCTCAATGAAACATGCACATTTTTAGCATCACGAGAAAACATTTTTGCTCATACACAGAACAGTTTTATTGCATATATTATTTAGAGTAGCTCATGCTTTGCAGGCATGTTTTTCTGCTATCCCCCTGTTCAAAATAGTCTTCAGGCAATAGAGAATTGCAAGAACCAGATAGTTATTATATAATGGGACCAGCCCAGCCCTTCTATCCTTCGATGTAATGGGTGTTGCTAACTGAAAGTGTGTGGCTGACCAGCGTGTGTATGTGTGTGTGTGTGTGTGTGTGTGTGTGTGTGTGTGTGAGAGAGAGAGAGAGAGAGAGAGAGAGGGAGAGAGAGAGAGAGTTCTGAATTTCTAACCCTTCCAAATGGCATTCTCTTGCCACTCTCTGTTTCTTGGCACTATGCCTTGACTTTGCTAAGAATGTTCACTAAGTAAAAAACGCCGCACTGGTAGTTTAAAAAAGAATACCAGACAATTAAAAATAGGACATCAAATAAAAAATTCCCCCATTAGCACAACCATAGCATATAGATTTTTCTAAATATAAGATTTTCTAAGTTTGCGTTTTTCAAAGTTAAAAGAAAAGGTGCTGTAATTCCTTACTTATTTATCCAGTGTGGTGTTCTGGGTTAATAACTTTTCTAGATCACTTGTTACCTCTATTCCATGTCAAGAGGTATTTCCTTTGTATTCATTTCTTTTTTATTTTGTTACTGATTTCAGAGAGGAGGGAGGGAGGGAAGGAGGGAGGGAGGGAGGGAAGGAGGGAGGGAGGGAGGGAGGGAGGAAGGAAGGAAGGAAGGAAGGAATGATGAGAGAGAATCGTTGACCAGCTGCCTCCTGCATGTTCCTTACTAGGGATTGAGCCAGAAACCCTGACCTCTCCACTGGGAGACTTTGTGCAAATTACTTAACTTCTCCGAGCTTCACCTCTTCTTCAGTAAAATGAGCATCATGATAATATCTGTTTAATAAGGTCTTTGTGAGGTTTAAGTGAGATGATTCATGTCAGGAGCCCAGGATGGTACCTGATACGTAATCAAGACTAAGTAAATGTTGACTATTTCTGTAGCTCAGAGACTTTTTCAGAATTAAATTTATTGGGGTGACATTGGTTAGTAAGACTGTGTAAGTTTCAAGTGTGCAATTCTATCATATACCATCTGTATATTGCATTGTGTGTTCACTCAAAATCTAGTCTGAGACTTTAAAAAAACAATATGTAGAAGCAAATATTAATGTCAGTATCTTTATATAAGTAAGATTGTACTAGGAAAATCAACTAATTCATTCAACTATAGTAAAATTCTAAGGCATTGTTATTGCACAATTCCCTATAGAAGGTATTTTCTTACGAAAATATGAAAATGAAAACAATTCATTATGGTCAGAATGCACTGTTAGAAGCTGAAAAAAATTTAAATACCTATTTGAAAAAAGATACACTTTCTTTTGTCATGCTAATTAATTGGTGAAAGCAAAGAGGGCCCTTCAAATGAAGTCATTTTTGTGTTATCTTTACCTGAACTTGGGAAACTTACTCAGTATTTTCAAATTCCATTTACTTCAGCTTATTCGAGAAATTCAGTATGAATAATCTCCCATTGTTTCAGAATGTAAATTTAATGGTAGTCTTTTAATAAAATGTGCGTGTCAAGTACATAGGATGTAGACAGTGGCCTCCGGTTGAGCGAAGCCATAGTGCCTGTGTTATAGCAGAGATGATACGCCGAGCTGTGAGCATGGCTTTCTGTGGCGAGTTAATGCTAGGTCTGAAATCGAGAGCTGTGGTTTTCACTCCGTCCACCAGCCTTTGCTCCTTCCCGTGTTGCTATGGAGATTGTATTAAAAGCATTGACTTCGGTTGCCACCATAGTCTCTAAAGTACACTTTTTTGGTCATTGAAAGCCAAATACTTGAATCTCAGGACCTTATTGCTCAAAGTAAAATCAATATTTCGAATGTCATAAATCCTAAAAGGTCTTGGTAATTTTATTTTTTAAGTTATCTAATATATTGAGGTCTGTTTGCACTGCTTGTCCTAAAATCATGTTATTGTTTCAGCCAAAGTCTGCATTAATATGGACATCTGGCATTATTGTGAAAGAACATATTGAATATTCTTCTTAAAATACCACGTCCCTTACAAGTGTTAGTTCTAACCTAAATTAGTGCAGTGGGAAGTAAAAAGAAATTGCTGTAATTTCACATAAATGATAAATACCCAAACCTTTAAATCTCTATCGCAGAGAAGAATGAGTGGTGTATTGATAACTTTTGGTCCTTATAGGGATAGCAAATTTTTATTCCCAAAACTTACAGTTCATTTATTAAAATGAAAGACATCAACTTAGAGGATTCTTGATCAACATAACATTGTACCTGGCTTTTCCCAGGCATATATGATTCTCACAAGTTCTGTATTTCCCAGTCTGAAATCAGGTTACCGAAAGTTTTTCAAGGGTAGTGAACAAGTTTGCTAGAGATATCGCACCAAACTACCACCCAGTGCTGACTGACAGCAGAAGTCACACAGCTCTGAAGGCTGGAGGTCAGAAACCAAGGTGCTGGCGGGGTGAGTTTCTTCTGGGGGCTGTGAGGGGAGAATCTTCCGTGAGCGCCAGTTAACGTAAGCGTACCAAGCAGATGCAATCCGTTATCAGAGGTTCTCCCCTCCGTGAGCGGTCCCCAGGCTGTCGGTTTTAACTGATCAACTCTGCCTAATAAATATTAATTTCCTTTTGCTTGAATTCCTGTATGAGTCAAAGATATGCTTTTTCATTTCTAATCAGGAAACAAATTTGTAATGAAAATACCTCATTTCTTACGGTTTCTGTGGGCTCCAGGATGTGCCAGTAGCATTGTGATTTGTTTTTTGTTCGTTTGTTTTCAGAACGGCAGCGTTTCTGTATTTCAGAAGCGAGCTGAAATGCTCTTTCTTCTGCCTCCTATAAACACGCTCGGATTCTATAGCAGCAAATGTGACGTCTGATGTTCTTTGTGGGATTTATCAGCATTTCCTTCCTCACTGTGCAGTTGATCGCTTAGCTCAAAGTGTCTCCCTTAAAACAGTTGCATCTCTGCCGAAACCGGTGTGGCTCAGTGGATAGAACGTTGGGCTGTGGACTGAAGGGTCCCGGGTTCGATTCCAGTCAAGGGGATGTACCTTGGTTGCAGGCACATTCCCAGTAGGGACTGTGCAAGAGGCAGCTGATCGATGTTTCTCTCTCATCGATGTTTCTGACTTTCTATCCCTCTCCCTTCCTCTCTGTAAAAAATCAATAAAATATATATAAAAAAATAAAATAAAACAGTTGCATCTCCAGTGCCAGGGTTCTGGCGTTTTGAAGGACCTCCCCAACACAGATCTCTCCTTAAGACAGTACACTTGTTGGTACACTGGTGATCACCTAGGTCCGTGGTCAGCAAACTGCGGCTCGCAAGCCACATGCGGCTCTTTGGCCCCTTGAGTGTGGCTGTTCTACAAATACCACGGCCTGGGCGAGTCTATGTTGAAGAAGTGGCGTTAGAAGAAGTTTAAGTTTAAAACATTTGGCTCTCCAAAGAAATTTCAATCGTACAGTTGATATTTGGCTCTGTTGACGAATGAGTTTGCCGACCACTGACCTAGATCATTAATGCAGTTATTGGTGAGTCTCCCAATAGTAAATAGCACACGCATGTGTTTTTGTAGCTTCCTTGGCATTTTCCGTGTAGACAGTCATGCCAGGCCATCTGAAAGGAGGACTGGTTTCATTTCTTCTCATCAGCGTGGCTCTGAGTTTTCTTGCTTTATCACAGTGGTCAGAGCTTCCAGGACTATGTTGACTCAGGTGGTGAAAGCAGACATCACTGCAAAGCAGAACGTTAGCAAGTCCTTTTTGTAGGTGATGTTTATGAAATTGGAAAAGAGCCCCTCTGTTTCTGGTTTGCTGCATTTTTAGTAGATGTTGTGGGTTTTTCAAATGCTTTCCTCTTGAGTCCATTGATGCCATACACAGTTTACTTTGTTAACCTGTCGATATGGTGGATAGCATTGGCTTTCAGATATTTTTTGAAATATATTTTATTGATTTTTTACAGAGAGGAAGGGAGAGGGATAGAGAGTTAGAAACATCCATGAGAGAGAAACATCCATCAGCTGCCTCCTGCACCCCCCCCCCCCCCCCACTGGGGATGTGCCCGCAGCCAAGGTCCATGCCCTTGTCCGGAACCGAACCTGGGACCCTTTAATCCAGAGGCGGATGCTCTATCCACTGAGCCAAACAGGTTAGGGCTGGCTTTCAAAAATGCAACCCGCCTTCTAGCCCCAGAATAATTCCCTTTTGATGTCAGATTTTTTGGATTTGCTGAAGGTTTCATTGCCATTCAGTTCACGTGAGGTTTTATCCTGTGAGACTTCCTCTTTCACCCACGGGAGCGTGCTCGTTTGACCAGCGGGTTAGAAAAGGGCAAAGAACTGGGGTGTTTGATTGTCGCTTTTGGAGTCTGTCCTCTGGTCTTTGTAACTGATTTCTAGTTTGATTCCATAACAGGCAGAGAACATGCGCTGTCATTTCTTACTCGCTTTCGACTTAAATGGCTCTTTATTCTCCCACTTCCTGGTGAAAACTCAGGTTACTGGCTTTTAGACCTCTTTTTTTTTTTCCTCCCTAATAAGTGTGTTTAGTGTTATAAATCTCCCTTTAGCACAGCCTTTGCTGGGAAAAGGACTCTCAAGCTCTACTCTTCAGATTCTTAAATTCCCTCTACAACCAATCTCTGTGACCACATTTATAGGGTAAATTCTTTAAAATTATGTTTTCCAGGCGCTCTGGTGTGTGTGTGTGTGTGTGTGTGTGTGTGCGCGCGCTAGCTAAATTGGTGAGGTTTTCTGTTACATGATTTAAAAAAAATTTTTTTTTTAATTTCAGAAAGGGAGGACAAGGGGGAGAGAGAGCGAAACATCAGTGAGAAGAGAGAATCGTTGATGAGCTGCCTCCTACTCGCCCCTTCCTGGGGATTCAGCCCTCACCCCGGCTTGTGTCCTGACCGGGAATTCAACCCCCGTTCATAGGCCGGTGCTCGACCACTGAGCCCCCCTGGCCGGGCTGGCCTCTGATTTCCACCACAATGTGAAAGTCTGTCCTCCCGCTGCTGGTTCTAGGAAGCAGACCTCAGACTGCAGCATGAGGAACGCTTGTTTTTCGTTTGCTGTTAACGGGAAGCTGTGATGTCATCTGCACACCACTAGTAAAAGCACAGGCACACCCTACCTGATGCCAGGGCTTGGTGCTAAAAGGAAACGGACGTTTTTAAATATATATATTTTATTGATTTTTTACAGAGAGGAAGGAAGAGGGATAGAGAGTTAGAAACATCAATGAGAGAGAGACATTGATCAGCTGTCTCCTATACACCCCCTACTGGGGATGTGCCCGCAACCAAGGTCCACGCCCTTGACCGGAATCGAACCTGGGACCCTTCAGTCCGCAGGCCGACGCTCTGTCCACTGAGCCAAACCGGTTAGGGAGGAAATGGACATTTCTGCTGCATGCCGTGTTGACCATACCTGGCCCTTTACATTGACAAAGAGATGGTCTGTAACGGGACGAATCCCGCGGCTTTCAACTTGAACTCACCGTGTCCCTCTTTCCCTCCCCCAGGAGGACAGCCGTCAGCTTTGTGGCTTACTGCTGCTCCACTCAGTGTCTGCAGACGTTCGACCTGCTCCGCTGATAGGCACTCAGGAGCCTCAGGGAGTGGCCAGCCCGACATCAAAGTTGCCTGCGTGTCGCACGCTGTCTGCAGGCGGAGGGACGGGGGCGCCCAGCCAGGCCACACAGGCCCTCACATCCTGCCCCGGCCAGTGCGGGGAGACCGAAGAACTCTCTGGAAACATGGTGATCAAGCTTCGGGGCTGAACGGCCTTCACCCTCCCCTCTTCCCCCCCCCCCCCCTTGGAATACATCCTGCCCCCAAATTAAGGACCCTTTGTCTCGTGTGTGTTTCTTTGTATGAAAGGGTCTCAGATGAAAACGGTTTGGTCTGACTGCCTCCCCAAGTCTCACAGAAAGCTCAGCTCCCCGAGGAGCTGTGATTTGACAATATTGTCAAGTGAACTTTCGAACACATTCTAATTCAATGATGCTCTTAATGTTCCCTTTCTTCCTCTCCCCAAAAACACCCCCCTCCCAGAGAATAATCCCCCCCAGAGGCTATTCTCTGTATTTATAACAAATTTCAGCAAACTCCACCGCCTCAGTAGTGTGAATAGGAAGGGGTGTGGGGGGACCCCGAGTTGGCAGGGAAGTTAGAGCCAGTGGTGATTCCTCGGGGTGCCAGTATACACCCTTTGGACAGTTATAACCTAGTTTGTAAGTCTTGCAACATGTGAAGGGACTTCTGGGAGGGATTTTAACAATAAAAACGTAGACTATAGATAAAAATACACTTATTTTGAAAGACTATTCATAGGAAAGTAATCATTGAAATGGTTGCTTTCCTGATAAGATTTTTTTAAATATATATTTTTTATTGATTTCAGAGTGGAAGGGAGAGGGAGGGAGAGAGAAACATCAATGATGGGAGAGGCCTCAATTGGCCACCTCCTGCATGCCTCCTCCTGGGGATTGAGCCCTCATTCTGGGCATGTGTCCTGACTGGGAATCGAACCGTGACCTGGTTCATAGGCTAATGCTCAGTCATTGAGCCAGACCAGTGAGGTATATATATGTATATTTTTTAAATATATTTTATTCATTTTGTACAGAGAGGAAGGGAGAAGGAGAGAGTTAGAAACATCGATGAGAGAGAAACATTGATCAGCTGCCTTCTGCACGCCCCCTACTGGGGATGTGCCCGCAACCAAGGAACATGCCCTTGACTGGAATCGAGCCCGGGACCCTTCAGTCCACAGGCCGACGCTCTATCCGCTGAGCCAACTGGTCAGGGCAAGGCATATATTTTTAAGTGTTTTAATTATATAGTGTTTTCTCTAAGTTGGGATGGAAAGGGGGAACCAAGAAGATTTACTTGGCAGGAAAAGTATTTTCAAAAAAAACGTCAGACTTGTCTAAAATCCCTCCATGGAACGTTGTGCACTGCCCTAAATCTGTCGCGCTCGGCTCTAACCGTGCTAAAAATCCTACCTAGTTACTGACAACCGTGTGATCTTTCCACAGTCACACCCCCCGCTGCCCGGAAAGCAGACTCTCCGCGCAGAACGCTGAAGGCAGAGCGTTAGCATGTCCCGGCCGCCTTGCCACTGTTCTCGCCTCCCCTCGTCCCTTTCGTGACTTGGCCTGTTCCGCCTTCAGAGGCGTAGAGTATAATAGACACTGAAGGTCGACATCAAAACATAGCACTTCTCTCATCCGGGGAATAATTGACGTTCTAGCGGAACCTCTCCCCGCCTGGAAGTTGGCAGGTGAAAAAATGGCGTGAACCCTCGCAGATGTGATTCCGGCCCACACGGCTGCTGCCTGTCACCGAGGTGACAGTCCCCGTATCGCAGCGCCTCCCTCCCTCGCCTTCTTTACAGTCCTGTCGTAAAATGACATGTGCTAAGCTGATACTCAGGATTCTCATTGGGATCCGGCTATGTGCCACTTTTATTTCTTTTTAAATGGAATTTTACCGATTTCGGAGAGGAAGGGAGAGAGAAGGAGAAACACCAATGATGAGAGAGAATCACCGATCCGCTGCCTCCTGCGCACCCCACACTGGGGATGGAGCCACGACCTGGGTATGCGCCCTGACCGGCAATCGAACCCTGACCTCCTGGTTGACAAGTGGACGATCACTGAGCCACCAGGCTGGTTTGAACGTTTACAAAGACAGAACCCAAGTGTCCTCTCTGTACCTATCACAAACCGCGAGAGGCCTGATGCACGATATTCACGCAAGGGGCTTGGCCCTCACAGCCCCAGCTTAATCTGGAAAGGCGTCCGGAAGGTCGTCTGGCTGTCCGGTCTAATTAGCATATTACACTTTCATCATTATAGGTCTGTATTGAGCACCAGCAGTGGGCAACCTTGGGGCAGACTCAACCTCGACACTCTGGTGCAGCACCCAGCTTGATTGATGGAAAATGCAATTTATAATTTGGCTTTCCTCCCAGCTTGATTGATGGAAAATGCAATTTATAATTTGGCTTTCCTGGTGCTGTTATTTTTTAAAAGTTATACTAGATTCACTGTTGTCATTCTTAAAGCTTTTGGTATTATGTGAGAGCATTGGAGACTGAAGAAAATTTGCCTACATGCTATATGTTTTTGAGTTGTGTGCAGTACTTTGCAGAAAATTCTAAAGTTGTTATATCGTGTCTCCTTGATTAACAGTTATGCTACGTAGAGAAATATTTCATAATAGTGCAAAAAAAGCGAGTCACTTGGAAAAGAGTCTCTTCAGGTAAGTTTATATCAATAATCTGATGTGGTTCGTGGTAAATTTTATGATTCGGAATCGCCTGTTCGGCAGGGGCCGCCTTATGACAGAGTGTGAAAGACAATCCATTTGAACTGGATTGCCCTGTCAGTGCCATTCAAGATGCGTGCTTGTTATACCAAATTCCTGGGTTACAGAACATGGTGTAGATAAAATGTTGCCTCTTTCATGAAAGAAAACACACATACACACACACATATATATGTTGTGCCCTGGCTGGTTTGGCTCAGTGGATAGAGCATCGGTTGCAGAATGAGGGTCCCAGGTTTGATTCCGGTCAAGGACAAGTAAGCCTCAGTAGGGGGCGTGCAGGAGGCAGGCAATCAATGATTCCCTCTCATGGATGTTTTCCTCCCTCTCCCTCCCTCTCTGAAATCAATAAAAATATATTTAAAATACATATGTATATATATTTTAAGCACACAACACATTTTTTAAATGATCAATATGCAAGAGAGCACTCTGGTGGGAGATCTGCCCTGCTTAACAGTGAAGAGTCTCCTGGCCCTCTTCCATAAAGCGAGGTGCACCTTCAACATTTTTTGGTTGACATGCTCGACACAACTTTCACACTCTGGCATGTCCAACTAGTTGAATGTACATCTCACTTTTCTTCCACATTTTGCATTATGAGTTAAAATGTCTACTGTCTACGAATAAAGGCTTCCATGCCAATGGGGCTTCTGAGGTTCGAATGTAGTATTCCCTAATACATATATACACTAGAGGCCCGGTGCACGAAATTCATGCACAGGGGTTGGGGGTGGGGGTGTGTCCCTCAGCCCAGTCTGCACTCTCTCCAATCTGGGCCCTCGCGAGGGATGTCCGACTGCCCATATAGACCCGATCCCAATCCCTCTCACAATCCAACTGCTCCCCTGCCTGCCTTCCTGATTGTCCCTAACCGCTACTGCCTGCCAGCCTAATCACCCCCTAACTATTCCCCTGCCAACCTGATGGATGCCTAACTGCTCCCCTACCAACCTGTTTGCCCCTAACTGCCCTCCCCTGCAGGCCTGGTCACCCCTAACTGCCCTCCCCTGCAGGCCTGGTACCCCCAAACTGCTCTTCCCTGCAGACCTGGGTCCCCTCTAACTCCTCTTCCCTGAAGGCCCAGTCACCCCCAACTTCCCTCCTCTGCCAGCCTGGTCACCCCTAACTGCTCTCCCCTGCAGGCTTAATCACCCCCAACTGCCCTCCCTTGCAAGCCTGGTCCCTCCCAACAGCCCTCCCCTGCTGGCCATCTTGTGGTAACCATCTTGTGTCTACATGGGGGCAACTGTCTTGTGTGTTGAAGTGATGGTCAATCTGCATATTACTCTTTTATTAGGAGGATAGAGGCCTGGTGCATACGTGGGTGGGGGCCAGCTGGTTTGCCCTGAAGGGTGCCCTGGATCAGGGTGAAGGTTCCCTTGGGGCGTGGGCTGAGAGACCTGTGGTGGTTTGCAGGCTGGCCACACCCCACAGCGATCCAAGTGGAGGCCCTGATATCTGGGACTTATTTATCTTCTACAATTGAAACTTTGTAGCCTGGAGCCTTCTCGCTCTGTGGCAGCAGCCATTTCTGTTGGGATTTATGTGTCTTCTATAATTGAAACTTTGTAGCCTGGAGTGGAGGCCTAGGCCAGCTTGGCTTCCTCCATTGCCAGGGGCAACCCTAGCCTCCTGCTTCTCTCCAGCTCTGTGGCTGTTGCCATTTCTCTTGGGATTCCATAATTAAAACTTTGTAACCTACTGTGGAGGCCTGAGTTGCAAGGGCAGGCAGAAAGTTTGGCTTCCTTCATTGCTGGGGAAACCCAAGCCTTCCTCCTGCTCTCCATTGCTGCAGCTATCTTGGTTGGGTTTATTTGCATATTCGCTCCTGATTGGCTAGTGGGTGTGGCTGGTGGGCATGGCTTGTGGATGTAGTGGAAGTGTGGTCAATTTGCATATTACTCTTTTATTAGATGGGATATTTATATATATATACACACCTATTTTGGAATCACTGGGGACTCTCAAAGCTGGTTTGCAAAAGTATTAATAGTAAGATTAGGTTTCTGTGTCCTATATTTAAAAAATCAGGCATTTTTATCTGTACTATTAAAAGCCTAAACACAATACGTTGCTTCAGAAATCAAAATATTTGTATTCAGATGATTTATGGACATGGATTACTAACTGGGCCAACCATAATACAACCTGATGTAATGTAACGTTAAGATATAAATGTTCTTACATCCCTGGACATTTAAAAAATACATACATATTTATTGATTTCAGGAAGAGGGCGAGAGAGATAAAAACATCCTACTGGGAATCGAACCTTCAACCCGGACATGTACCCTGACCGAGAATCAAACCAGGGCCTCCTGGTTCATGGGCTGATGTCCAACCACTGAGCCACACTGGCCAGGCAAGGTTTGTTCCTTATAGCAATTTTGAGACTATAATAATTCAAGACGAATTCATTTACTTTTTTATTTTTTTTGTATACTGAAAGGATTTTCTAAAACTCAGAATCTGCATACTGAGAAATGATGGCAACATTTATTTGAAGTGCGGACGTTTTCCAAAGCTCATACTGGATCCAATGATTGTCTTTTGCAGCTGCTGCTGTTTATAGCACAGTCGAGCTTGAACCATGTGAATGCTTAGAAATGTCGATGGTGGTGGCTTTATTCTTTTACCCAGATGCATTTGGTTAAGAAAAATAAGAGGGTGTTAAATAGTTAAAGCCAGAAAACAATGGTAGAGTGAAGACATTGAAAATCTGCCCTTCACACACAGCAAGGAGAAAATGGGCAGAACGATGGACATTAATCAGAGGCCCGCAGCAATCCACGGGCTACCTCCTCAAGAAATCACTGAATCTCAGGGCAGTGAGCTCGGTGGCATTTCCACTTGTCCCGTTTCCAATCCCTCCCTCCCTCCCCTTTCCAGCTCTCTTGTACCCTTGAAAACAGCCGCCCACAGTCAAGGTAGAAGCCACAGTGCAGAAGCCAATGGAGGAGTGAATGGCATTGGAGCCCTTTAAAACTCTTATTACCGGAGAATCATCATTATTGGACTTGTCTGGGGGCGCCCTGGAAGACATCACTTGCAAGGCTCTCTCTATTTCTTTTTAAATGTAATTTTACTGATTTCAGAGAGGAAGGGAGAGAGAAAGAGAAACATCAATGATGAGAAAAGAATCACTGATCAGCTGCCTCCTGCACGCCCCATCTGGGGATGGAGCCCACAACCCGGGTATGTGCCCTGATCAAAGTTTGCCAGAGAGGAAAGCTGTTTTCGCAGGGACATTGATTGAAGAAGAAGAAAAATCAGAGGCAGTCATAGTGCCCGAAAGCAGTGAGTAAGCATCAGAGCAGACAATAGGCTAACCAGAACCTTGAAAAGGTTGAGGAATGAGGTATCTGTAGGGGCTTGGTACGGTTCTGACCTTCCTGGGAATTGACATGTGCAGGCCTGTGCACAGGGCTTGTCGCAAGCCGAGCGTGGTCTGTCTGATGAGGGAAGGCCCGTGAGCATCATGTCTTCACCTCACATTGACCTTGAGGATTTGCACAAGCAGAAAGCGAAGCATTAGGCAGAGCAGCCAACTTCCTGGTCCAGTGCTGAAGGGTGTTCCAGCATGCACACAAAACCCTCCACCAAGTCTGGGAGAGTTACTGGGTTCGGGTGATTAAGGAAATCCCTGTCCAATTATTAATTCGCCACAGAGCTATCTGAGCAAGACATCGGTGTCTGCACATCACAAAGAATATGGGCTTTAAGAATGAGTTCAGGTGATTCACTCAACAAACAAAAACCAGCAACTGCATCGAACCCTTGCAAAGGGGGTAAGTCAATTTAATTTTCAGATTTTCCCCTTATTATTTGAAATGTTCAGTTTTCCTAAAAAAAAAAAAAATTACATTAAAAGAAACAAGAGAATACATCCCATACACAGGGGAAAAAAAGCTGTCAGTTGTACCTAAAGGAAGTCCAGACAATGGACTTCATAGAAGACTTTAAATCAGCTATTTTTTATATCCAAAGAAATAAAGTATCAAAATGATGCCTCGCTATCATTTATTAGTTAAAAGATAGAACTTATTTTATTTTATTTTTTTTTTTAAATATTTTTATTGATTTTTTACAGAGTGGAAGGGAGAGGGATAGAAAGTCAGAAACATCGATGAGAGAGAGACATCGATCAGCTGCCTCTTGCACTCCCCCTACTGGGGATGTGCCCGCAGCCAAGGTACATGCCCTTGCCGGAATCGAACCCAGGACCCTTCAGTCTGAAGTCCGACGCTCTATCCATTGAGCCAAACCGGTCTTGGCAAGATAGAACTTATTTTAAAATACAGAGATTCCATAGTTGAAATACAATTAACTGAAATAAAAATTTCAGTGCTCAGCCTCGGATTTGAGCAGGGAGAAGAAAGAATCCGCAAACTGGAATTTTGACATTCTTTCACTGGAGGAACAGAAAGGAAAAAGGACCAAGAAAAATGAATAGAGCCTTAGACCTATGGGACACCATCAAGCGTACCAACATATGCATCATGGGAGTCCCACGCGAGCAGAAGAGAAAGAGGCAGAAAGAATATTTTAAAAAATAATGGTGAGCTCTGGTTGGTGTTGCTCAGTGGTTAGAGTGTCAGCCCCTACACAAAGGGTCAGGGGTTCAATCCCTGCTCAAGGGTTGCAGGCTTGCTCCCACTGCCAGTTAGGATGTGTGAGTCGATGAGTCTCTCCCATCGATGTTTCTCTCTCCTCCCTCCCACTGTTTTCGAAAAGCAATGGAAAAAAATATCCTCAGGTTGGGGTTAACAACGATAAAAAATGGTGAAAGTCTTTAAAACTTGGTGAAAACCTAGTTTACATACCCATGCAAAGGCGCTCAAGATCACTGTCACCAGCAGAAGTGCAAATCAAAATGACAATGAGATCCCACTTTATACTCATGAGAAACAAAACCGTGGGACAATAGCAAGTGCTGACAAGGACAGGAAGAATCCCAATTCTGGTGGGACATATGAGCTATCAATACCAACACTGTCTCACTGTCTTGTGAAAAACAGACTAGCAGTTTCTCAAGAACTTAAACCTAGAGTTAGCATATGACCCAGCAATTCCACTTGTAGGTATCTGAGGGGATGGAAAATATGTCCATGCAACCCTCACTGGTTTGGCTCAGTGGATAGAGCATAGGCCTGAGGACTGAAGGGTCCCCAGGTTCGATTCCAGTCAAGGGCATGTACCTTGGTTGCAGGCACATCCCCAGTGCGGGGTGTGCAGGAGGCACCTGATCGATATTTCTCTCTCACTGATGTTTCTGACTAATGAGAGGGCGCAGTCCTCTCGTGGCCACATGCAAGTCCCAGTTTGGAGGGCAGAGCCTCCCAGCACAGCGACAGCCAACAGCTGGAGCTGTCAGCTCGGACCTCTGAACATGTGGCCCCACGTGCCTGAGTGGCGTGGGTGTGATGAAGCTCTGGTGCATGCAACTGAGTAGGCTCGAAACCCACGAGAACCTTGCAAACATCTCGACCACGCCCTTCCTTTGCCTCGTGGCATCTGCTCTACAATAAAGACACGGCGTGTCGTCCGTGGCGCTGTCGCTGGCTCTCCGTCAGAGAGGACAGCGTCCCACCGAGACCCAGCTTTCATTCTCTGTCTGTCTGTTCTCCACCCTTCACCGCCCGCCCCCACTCAGGCTCACCCTGGGCCGTGCTGGCTATGATCCTAGTTAGTATCCCTGTTTGGTACCATTCTTCCACCAGAACAAAAATGTAAAGGGAGGTTATTATTTACTGAAGGTCCTATCTCCTCAGCATGATTATTAAATATTTGTGCTATTTTTATCAGGTATCCCAAACATACCTCAGTTCAAGGCTTTTCATCATTTTCTGAAACGGATCAAAGTAAGTATTATGATATACTGGCCAAACAGTTACACCCCCTGTGTAGATGTGCAGTCAAATTTGGTCAGTCAGTAGACCAAATCGGTGGCTAGATTTTATATAAAATGCAGGGATTTAAAAGTTGTGTAGTACTTATGTCTTTCTCTCTTCAGATATTATATACTTTATTTTCAGTTCTTTGGGCTGGTAAAAAAAATGTTTAAGAGAAAAATATAAAATCTAGTTGTATTAGAATGGCCTTCTATTCAAAATAATCCAGCTAAAACATTATTAGTTGTATTGCTTTTAGAGTGGAAGGAAGGGAGAGGGAGAGAGATATAGAAACATCACTGATGGGAGAGAATCAGAGATCGGCTGCCTCCTGCACACCCCCTACTGGGGATGGAGCCCGCAACCCGGGCCTGTGCCCTGACCGGGAATCGAACCCATGACCCTTTGGTGCTAACCACTGAGCCCCAGCCAGGGCAATTTGGCATAGATTTTTAAATCACCAACAAAACATGAGCTGGGATTTGATCAATTAAGTTTCTGTGTAATATGAAATTCACAACATCGATGTACAACCAGATTCACAACCAACATATTGATGGCTAACGTAGTCGTCTGGAGTCCCTGCAGACGGAAGATCTGGGAGCGAGCTCTGAAACAAAGTGCTCATGCCAGGGAGAGGACGGCAAGGACAGGGGTGGGGAGCCAAGGAGAGGCTCGAGTCAGCAGCTGCAGAGCGAGCCGCACCCTTTGGGGGAGTTTTCCTGGCTCACCTCCAGGTGGCCAGCCCACTCTGCAGGCTTCAGAAGTGTGCAGCGGGAGGAGGTGAGAGTAACAAGCCAAGAAGAAAGGGTGGGCGAGGAACAGCACCTCCTTAACTGAAACAAAAGTGAGGACCCATGTCTGCGTTAACGATGGGCACCCCCTCGGTGCAAGAGACCCCAAACGTGAGGAGAGAAGTGTGTGAACTTACTCACGTTGGTGTGCTCTGTTCTAGCAACCCACCTTCCTAGGTACTCCCAGCACCCTGCTGGTGCGGGTACCAGGCCCGCTCCTCCAGGCAGGCGGCTGGGATTGCTCATAGGCCAGCGGGTGGGAGCCCCGAAAGAGGTTCTTCTGAAGGGGAAGTTAAGCGCAGAATTTAGGAAATCTAGACTGAGCACATCTCTGTTTTCCCTGTAGGAGGCAACGCTGGGTACCCGAGGATGAAGAGAGGCCCTACATAAGTTTCAGGAGAAATGGTGCATGCGCCTCTATCCAAAGTCCCCGGATCTGCTGTGCTTGGCAGAGGAAACGCTGGGGGGAAACACGGCCGCTCACTCTGAAGGTAAACATGGGAAGCTGAGATTAGCCGAAACCGGTGTAGCTCAGTGGATAGAGCGTCAGCCTGCGGACTGAGGGGTCCCAAGTTCGATTCCGGTCAAGGGCATGTAGCTTGGTTGCGGGCACATCCCCAGTGGGAGGTGTGCAGCTGATCGATGTTTCTCTCTAATTGACCTTTCTAACTCTCTATCCCTCTCCTTTCCTCTCTGTGAGAAATCAGTAAAATACATTTTTTTAAAAAGCTGAGATTAGGGGGCAGAATCATCTGATACCACACGTATGAAAAAAGAAAGCAAGAAGTGACTTGATGTTGGCCCGTGCCTGTGGCCACCCCGGGGAGCTGCCTTCGCACGCCACCTTCCCTTGGGACAGTCTCCCCCCCGCCCCCTAATCCTGTATCTTTGCGTGGATCTCACAGAGCTATCTGAGTTGGCAAACTCATCCGGGGCGGGGAGGGGGGGGGATTCCTTAAATAGAATCCATCACGCCCCACCCCACCCTCGGGTTTCTCACACGTTCCTTCTCCGCCCCTTTGCCAAACGTGTACATTTGTGCAAACGTGGCTCATTCCTACATCAGATGGTTAATTCTGGTCTATTCTATTCTATTTTATTCTATTCATTATTTTATTTATTTATTTATTTACTTATTTTATTAGATGATGTCCATTATTCACATAGAAACATCTTAGTGGTCTTACCAGGAGTTATAGCTTCTATGCTATTCAAACAACATTTCCCACGTTATTACAACCATCTTGGTTCTAAAGAACCAAGAACCGTCTAGGAACATCTGAAAGTTTCGTTTGGGTTGTGTTTTCCACTGGAGTCGTAAGCAGCCCGTCCAGCTAGAGCCTTCACTGGAAAACATGCCGCCTCGTGCTTGGTCACCACAAGGTGCTGACACATCACCCATCCTCTTCCCAGCTATAGTTCAGCGGTTGCTATCTTTTTCTTTTTAATCCTCACCCAAAAGAGTGATAATACCCACCCCCAATAGATTTTTAGAGAGAGAAACATCAATCTGAGAGACACCTTGGTTGCCTCCCACACGCTTCCCAGGGCAGGTCTTGAACTTGCAACCCAGGTGTGCCCCAAATCAAACCCAGGACCCTCCCATACTCATGCCGACACTCTGCCTACCGAGCCACACCACGCTGACCAAGGGCACCTGCTATCTTTTTTAACCCCTAGCTTCCTCCTAACAAAACTTTTTCTTGTTATTTTTACTATTTGAAGTGACGTACAAACCGCTGACCTTGAACTGATAATCTTGCCTCCTCTCAATAAAAGAAAAAATTCCAAATGCAACAGCAACCCAGGAGGGGAGCTCACTCAGACCAGCAGAACAATGGCATTCGGTGCCTGCAGAGTGTCATTTCCACTGTCCCCCCGGCCCTGGCCGGTGTGGCTCAGTGGATAGAGCGTCGGCCTACAAACTGAAGGGTCCCCAATTTGATTCCCAGTCAGAGAACTCTTCTAGAAAAAGAAAAACACACACTATTCCTAGAGTCCTACAGTCCAGTTGCGAGAAACAAATAGCATAATACATATGTGTGTGTATATATATATATATATATATATATATAAAATTTCAGAGAGGAAGGAAAAGGGAGAGAGAGACAGAAACATCAATGATGAGAGAGAGTCATTGATTTCCTGCCACCTGCACACCCCTACTGGGGATGTGCCCACAACCAAAGTACATGCCCTTGACTGGAATCAAACCCGATACCCCTCAGTTTCTCAGGCCGACGCTCTATCCACTGAGCCACACCGGCAAGGGCAAAGGGTGGTTTCCTGCTCTTGCTTAGGATGAGGCCATGGGATGGGGTTTCCATTGAGCAACCCCAGGCTGCTGGGCCACTGGTGAGAACGTTCTGGCAGCGACATCAGCCCCACCAGAGGGGAATTGAGGGGAGGCCAGATCCCCTCAGGAAATCTGGGACGAGTTGAAACCTCCCTTCCCCACCTTGCTTTGATGGTGTCGATGATAATGTCTTCATTTTCCAGCACCTGGTGCTCACAACCCAGGCTGCAGGCTTCCCAGCTCCCAGACAGCAACAGAGCAGGTGCCGAGGCATCACCCGCAGCCGGGCCGCGTCAAGGGCATGGACCTTGGTTGCAGGCACATCCCCAGCGGGAGGTGTGCAGGAGGCGGCTGATCAATGTTTCTCTCTCACCGTAGTTTCAAACTCTCTATCTCTCTCTCTTCCTCTCTGTAAAAAATCAATAGAATATATTTTTTTAAAAAGAAGAACAGCCCAATCACAGTTAACAGAGCACGATCCTCACTCCTCACAGCTACAGCTGGTCTCCAGGTTGTATTTCTACCCCTGTCATTGGGAGGCTGTCACATGGGTCTAAGGCACACGCATGGGGAGGAGCGGGCAAGGGGCTCCATACAATAGTGCCCCCCGCCCCCGGGCCCTCAGAACATCTCACCACTCTCCCTGTGCAGCCTGGGTGTGCCTGCTGCGACCTGTCCAACACTCAGCCGTTCCTGTCCCAGCCCGCGCTGGCTCTTTGTCTCTCCGAATGTCTCCTGCCTCCTGATCCCTTATTTTCTCCCACTCACACTTCCTCATTGCCTCCAGTTGTCAGCACCTGCTTGCCTCCTCCCTATGCCTTCCGCATGCAGGAGCAGGGCCTCTCGAACCTGGGGGTCATTCTGGCTCGCTCGGACATTGAGCCGGCTGGAACCCGAGCCTCCTTCTTCCCATGAGGGGGTCCGTGCCCAGTCCCCAGGCTCGGCCTCCCAGGGGTTCGGGTTTTTGTTTTTGTTTTTTGCTAATTTCCGGGGCCTCAGGGCTCCTCTGTGGCCAGGCAGCTGGAGTTCCCGGCCAACTAACTCTTACAAACAGCTGGCATCACCAACCAGACTTCCTGGCACCACGCGGCCTGGGCATTCCCCCGGTGATGGGGCTGCCTATAAAAAGGGAGAATGCCGAAACCAGTTTGGCTCAGTGGATAGAGCATCGGCCTGCGAACTGAAAGGTCCCAGGTTCGATTCCGGTCAAGGGCATATACCTTGGTTGCAGACACATCCCCAGTAGGGAGTGTGCAAGAGGCAGCTGATCAGTGTTTCTGACTTTCTATCCCTCTCCCTTCCTCTCTATAAAAAATCAATAAAATATATTTAAAAAGGGAGAATAACATAGGCCAGAGCCTTCCACCTGCCAGGCCTGCCCGCCCACTCTCCACAGGATGCAGGAGGATGGGGGCCTGTCCCCCCCCTCTAGCTGATCCTGTGACAGTCCCTCACCCATGACAGTGACCATGTGGAGCCCCACCTGAGCCCGGGGAGGCCACTCTGTGTTCCTCTTTGCTCTCTGGATCTTTGCCTTTGACCTCCTCGCTTCCCTCTCCTCAGGGCAGGCGACCCTGCTCCTCAGCGCTGGTCCAGCAAGCTCTGCCCTCCCTGGCCTTGAGGAGGTCCTGCTGGTAGTTCTCCCAGGACAGAGATGACAGCCTTCTTCATGGGTAGGTGAGCCCTCTTCCCATGCGGTCCATGATGTGTGCCTGTCTGAGCTGAGTTCAGGTCCTGTCGTTCTAGAATTATTACTGAGTATCTGTGATAATCAAGATATTATTCTAGCCCTGGCTGTTGTAGCTCAGTGGTTAGAGCAGTGGTCGGCAAACTCAGTAGTCAACAGAGCCAAAAAGCAACAGGACAACGATTGAAATTTCTTTTGAGAGCCACATTTTTTCAACTTAAACTTCTTCTAATGCCACTTCTTCGAAATAGACTTGCCCAGGCCGTGGTATTTTGTGGAAGAGCCACATTCAAGGGGCCAAAGAGCCGCATGTGGCTCTTGAGCCGCAGTTGGCCGACCACTGGGTTAGAATGTTGACCCTTGTACCAAAAGGTAATGGGTTCGATTCCTTGTCAAGGGCACGTACCTGGGTTGCAGGTTCCATCCCCGCCCCCAGTTGTGGGGCGAGTGCAGGAGATAACCAATCGATGAGTCTCTCTCACATCGATGTTTCCCTCCCTCTGTCTCTTCCCCTCCCATCCACTCTCTCTAACAGTCAGTGGGAAAATATTCTCAGATGAGGATTAACAACGACAAAAAGATATTATTCTAGGCTCTGCGGATGTACATGCCCACAGAACATGGGCGTGGCCCGTCTCTCTGAGAAGTTTATAATATGCTCATTTATTGGAGTAAAAAGGTATCAGGAGAAAAGGAAAATGAAGAGAGAGACGTGATCGTACTGATCATCAAACAAGGATGTGAGTGGTCATCCCATGGTCAGCCTCACCCTGTCCAGCTTGTTGTAGGAAGGGGCATGCTGACACGGTGACGAGTCCAGGAGGCTGGGTGCTGGCCAGAGCAGACCTTCCCAGGACCTGTCCCCAGCGCAGCAAGGGTCACGCCCACCCTTCGGGTCTGCGGAGGTCCCGTGCGAAGGTCCCCTCATCTCCCCTCTGCTGCTGGACTGGAGAGAGCGGTTCGCTTGGGGAGGAAAGGGTGGGTCCATGAGATCCTGTGGTCTCCACTTCCTATTTTCTCAAATGGGGGCCACTTTTGGCCATGAGAAGAGGAAGACCCAATTGCCCCTTCTCCAGGGTCCCTTACGGTCTGCCAGAGTTGGGAGGAGAAAAGGTTCTTCCAGGAAACAGAGCCTTGGGAAAGAAGAAACCCCGGGAGGAGACCACATGCCCAAGCAGACAAGTCTCCTCTAAAGTGGGGGGATGGATGGGTGCATGAGTGCATGGGTGGATGGATGAATGAGTGAATGAATGAATGAGTGAATGAATGAGTGGATGGGTGGACGAATGAATGAATGAATGAGTGGATGGGTGGGTGAGTGAATGAATGAGTGAATGGAGGGATGGGTGAGTGAATGAATGAATGAGTGGATGAGTGGATGAATGAGTGAAGGAATGAAGGAGTGGATGGATGGATGGATGAGTGGATGGGTGGATGGGTGGATGGATGAGTGAATGAATGAATGAGTGGATGGGTGGGTGAGTGAATGAATGAATGAGTGGATGGGTGGATGGATGAGTGAAGGAATGAAGGAGTGGATGGATGAATGGATGAGTGGATGGGTGGATGAGTGAGTGAATGAATGAATGAGTAGATGGGTGAGTGAATGAATGAATAAGTGAGTGAATGAATGAATGGGGTAGTAAGTCAAGTGCTGCCCTCCGTGGCAGTGCAGGCGCTTGGGCTTGTGGCTCTCCACCTCTCGCTGTGCAGTGTCACTTCCTCATGGCGGAAAAGGATGGCCCAGGGCCAGGAGGGGGAGGAGGTTCCCAGGAGCCTGCTTCTCTGTTCTCCTTTGGCAAACCGCCACTTCCCGCTGAGGGGCCCTGGGCGGGCTGCGGCTGCAGTAAGCGGCACCGCATGGTCAGGGGGCAAAGGGCACCTGTGCTCATGGCGGGGAAGTGAGAAAGCATAGATCTGATGTCGGAATGAGGGCCATTACCTCCCTGTGCTTCCCAGGGCGGTCTCAGGACAGGCCCGTGGGAAACTGGGCCTGCAGGGGGCGCCAATGCGGAGGGGACGGAGGGTGTCGGGGCTCTGCAGAGATTGCCAGGGTTCAGGCCGGTCACACGCAGTGTCTCAGCTGTCACCTCTCAGGGGTGGGACGTTTGTCTTGCTACCAGCTCTAGGGAATAATCTATATCATCTTGGCCACCTGCCACTAGAGGAGCACTGGTGTGTGACTGGTCACATCAGAGAAAGTAGGTCTGGAATGAAGGGTGCTGTGGACTCCATGTTTGTGTTCCCGCTCCCCCAAACTCATATGTTAAAGCCTAGTCCCCAGTGTGATGCTATTGGGGGGGGGGGGCGCTTTGGAAGGTGATTAAGAGCCCTGGTGCATGGGATCGGTGCACTCATGAGCCAGTTTAGGACCCCAGAGAACGCCTCCCCCCTCCCGCCAAGCCAGGACAGTTTCCGCCTCCAGCTAGACCCTGAGCCATGCAGGTCAAGGGCACGCACTCTAATCTCATCTCGAGATCCTCTCCCAGGCTCCCAGGGCAGCCTGGTGACCCATAGGATGAATGAACTACCTCACTCAAGGTCACACAGCTGCAAGGTCACCCACGGCCGGCCCCTCCTGCAGGCATTCCCTGCACGGAGGAGGAAGTGGCAATTTAGGACTCCAGCCTTGAGTTGCTCCCACATTCTCAAGCGTGCTTCAGTCTGGGAGGACAGGGAGCTGGAAACTCTTTAAAGGGGGAGCTGAGGCCTGGAAGTCTTGGCTGGGGTGGAGGAAGGGATAGAAATGTGTCCTGTGCCATCAGGGCCCCCCTCCCCCTCCCGCCCTGGCCGCCAGCTCAGCCGTCTAAGGACACGGGCGAGCAGCCAGGCCAAAGCGGCCCCGTGGGCAGGACACCCAGCTCGCTGGAGAAGGCCTCGGAACACGCTTCCGTTCAGATCCGTTCCACACATTAGCATGTTTACTCATGTAAGACGGCTTGATGCTGTTTACGCACCGCTTAACCGCAGCCCGTGGCTCCCCGTCCCCAGAAAGGCCGGGAGAGGATTGGCTGTTTCTGAGCGTCTCCGTGTGGCCTGTCCGTGGCGTTTGTCGCGGCCTCGCCTTTGCGCACAGCCAGGGAAGGCTGGTGGGAACTCGGTCTCCTGTCTTCCCTCGCCGGCACCCGGGCTGTCTTCACGGTTCTGGGCAGGGGCCCCGGATGAGCCCCAGGATGATGCTCTCTGGACGGTGTCCAGCGCGGATGTGCGGCCAGAACTGTCCTAGCCATCGGCTACACTCCCGGGGGAGGGGCCAGAGCAGGAGCCGCAGGCAAACCCACCTGCAGCCCCTCTCCGGGCTCCAGGGGCACCGACTTAGACCGCTGTCAGTGGGACTTCCGGTCCCTGAGCTCACGGCATCCTGAACACCACAGTTCCACGCAACGTCTGGGCCCCCTTCAGCGGGTGAAAGGTGAAAAGTTTTCCCTGTGCGTGGCGGCGGCTTCCCTCATCCCTGTCGGACTCTGAATCGAACCCTGGTGTTCATTCACTTACCCATCCACTCATTCATTCATTCACTCATCCATCCACCCATCCACTCATTCACCACCGTCCTGCCCAGGATGCCATTCCTCTCTGTCTCCCTGTGGGTGTCCCCCTAAGCAGACCCTACGACCAGTGTTTGATTGTGGGTAAGGAAGATGGGGTGGGGAGGGAGGAAGGCCGTGAACAGGGCTGAAATGGGGTTCCCCCTGCCAGCGATGGGCTCCAGCGGCTGGGCCCTGGAGAGATGGGGGACCCAGGCTTCCAGGGAGGCTGTATCCCTAGGCTCCCATCCCTGGGGGCTGAGAGGCCCTGAGGGGCACAGACTCCCCCTGGCACTTCTGGGCTGTGCCCGTAGGGGAGGCAGCACTTTCCCCAGGTGGCGGGAGAGGTGGATAGTCTGCTCGCTACCTGATGACAGAAGCCTCGGTTTCCTGACCTGTAAAATGGGTACTCACATGGCAGAGCTCATGCAAAGGGTAACAGCAAATGCACTTCCTGGCGTGAGAAGGGCTCTGCTAATGCTGGCTCTGAAGTGTGGCTCCTTCAGCAAGGACCGTCATCTCGCCCAAGGCAGTGACTCCTGGGGTCTGCCTCCCCCCCGTCCCCCCTGCACTCCACTCCCTGGTCCTGCATCTGCATCGGCGGGCAGCCTGGGGCTCGGGGAACTTCTGACTTGAACACACCGAATGGCTGCTGGCCGAGGGCCTGGGGCAGTGGTGGGGCCCGCCAGTCAGCCCGGGGGGCGTGGTGCCGCCTACTCGGTGTCAGAGCTGGGGCCCAGGCTGATCTATGGGCCACGCCACTCGCCTGTGCCCGCAAGCCCTGCCACTTGGCCCTCTGGCCCAGCAGCCACCTGCTCAGGCCCACAGGAGGCCCAGCGCTTGACCTTTCCCTCTCAGCATCATTTTCCGTTCGGCCGCGTCCTGGCCAGGCCTGCGATGGCCTGCGACGACGGGGGAGCCCAGTTCCCAGGCTGTCATTGTTCCAGGAGCAGGTCGCTCCAGGCTCAAGGATCTCACAGAAACCAGAACTTCCTGAGTCGCCCACACCCACCGTGGGGCCACGGACGGAGGATGGACAGCAGGGCTGGCAGAGCTGGTGGAGGCCGTGGCTTTCTTGCCCCTCAGCGGGCCCGGCTGCTTTAGCGGCGCCCTCCCTGCCCGGGGAGCTGGGACCGTGTAGCTCAGGCCCAGTGCCAAATTGGCCTGAGGGTCTGGCCCCTCGCCTGGGCCTGGCTCTGCCTCAGCCAAGTCCCCTGGGAAGGTGGCGGCCCCCCCCCTCCCCCCCCAGGAATGCTCAGTGCTAAGGAGGGAGCTGAGAGGTATGTGTGTAACCTTGCAGGCCCAGCCCTGCCTCCCCCTGGTCTGTCTGAACCCCACACACTTGGCGGGGACCAGCCCCCAGTGTCCTGGGCTGGGCAGGCCCCGAAGCGAGCCCCTCCCGGGCCCCGGCCAGCGGCAGGCTCGATGGGGAGGTGGTTTTTAACAGCCTCCTGCGTATCGATTTCTGGGTGGTGCGGCCAACGCCAGCCCACTCCCGCTGGGGGCCGGCCGCGAACCCAGGCTGCCCTGTCCCATCTGTTTCCTGCAGGCTTCCTGGAGCGCGGCCAGCTCCCTGCTGGCTACGTGACCTTGGGCACGTCACCTCGCTGTGGTCCAGTGGCTCCGAACCTGTGTCATCGGGTGACTCCATGTGCTGGAAAGGCCACTTTTCCAGGCAGCCTCCCTGCACAGGTGTGACTCGGCCTTTCCCGACTCGCCAGGGAAGGAATGAGGCTGTGGCCGCAGGGGACAAGACATGGGCAAGAAGGCAGTTGGCCCACCCGAGGGAGGCCGGGGACCGGATTAACGCAGCATCAAAAGGTAGGACCGGCCGAAACTGGTTTGGCTCAGTGGATAGAGCATTGGCCTGTAGACTGAAAGGCTTTGAGTTCGATTCCAGTCAAGGGCATGTACCTTGGCTGCGGGCACATCCCCAGTGGGGGGTGTGCAAGAGGCAGCTGATCGATGTTTCTCTCTCATCGATGTTTCTGACTTTCTATCCCTCTCCTTCTCTCTGTAAAAAATCAATTTTATATATATATATACTTTTTTTTTTAAAGGTAGGACCAGCCCTAGCCAGTTTGACTTAGTGGATAGAACATCTGCCTACAGACTAAAGGGTCCCGGGTTCGATTTGGGTCAAGGACACGTATCTGGGTTGCAGGCTCCTCCCTGGCTCGGGCCCTGGTAGCGGCTCATGCAGGAGGCAACCCATTGGTGTGTTTCTCTCACATCGATGTTTCTCTCTGTCTCTCCCTCTCTCTTCCACTCTCTCTGAAAACCGGTGAGGGTTAACGACAACAAAAAGGCAGGACTAGAGTTTTCTCCAACAACCTACCCTGTACCCCACACTGAACCCCTGCAACCGATTTGACCCCAGCAGCAGCTCCCGGGAGGGTCTTGAGTACCTACTTGGTGCCAACCTCCAGACAGTGCTAGGGAGACAGTACCAGCCCTCCAGGGGTCTGGGTCAGGCAGGGGTGACACACCGAGGCGGGGTCCCCCTTAGGGAGGGACCTGTGATCTCCCAGCCACGAGGAGGAGGGGCATCCATGGGGTCCCTGGATTCATCCTCAGGACCCAGCCCGGTGGGTATCACCCTGCTCAGGACAGTGTGTGTGGCAGGGGGGACCCTGTCCGGCTCTCTGGGGTCCTTCTCCCCGTCCCCTAAGCCACCACATGGGCTAATAATAGGAGATTCTGGTCAATTCCACCTTCTCAGGCGGCACCCCAGCAGGACGCTGCTGTCCCCTCCCAGCGGTTCGGTGGAGGACAGTGGAAGGAAACAGGCAGAGATGGGGTGGGGACCTCCCTGCGCCCCAGGCTCCTGGGCCAGCGCCTGAGTCTGTCTGAGAAATCCCCTTGGCCCAGCCCGGCGGACGGACGGACGGAGCGACCACGCCCAGCCCCGTGGGTGAGCGGCCTTCAGCGGCACCGCGCCCTCCGCCCCCTGAGAGCTATTTCTGCCGCTTCCTGGCCGGTCTCTCTCCTCCCCCCACTTCTGTCTGGGTTAGACAGAGAGGCCACCCGCAGGGCAGGCCCTGGCAAGGAGGGGAGACCAGCCTGGCTGGGGCGGGAGGGGGGAGGGGTGCGGGGGGAGGGGGGAGGGTGCGGGGGGAGGGGGGAGGGGTGCGGGGGAGGGGGGCTACAGGCCCTTTGCCAGGTGAAGGGCAGATTTAACCCCTGGGACTCCAGTTAAAATGGAAAATTTGGAAAACGAGAACAATCGTGGCTCACTCCTGAAAGGGAGAGGGAGTCAGAAACATCGATGAGAGAGAAACATCCATCAGCTGCCTCCTGCACACCCTCCACTGGGGATGTGCCCGCAACCAAGATACATGCCCTTGACCGGAATCGAACCTGGGACCCTTCAGTCCGCAGGCTAATGCTCTATCCACTGAGCCACACCGGTCAGGGCGTGGGGCTTCCCGTCCCTGTCCGAGAAGAACCTGGTAGTGCTCCCCGCCAGGCTTGGGGGGCTTCTGGTAACTGTCCCCATGGCAGGAGCCCTCGAGAGCTGTGGGGGCCACAACCGCATGTAGTCACTTTCTCTGGTTGGAGGGCTCAGGAGTCTGTGACAACCTCTATCTTCCTTCCCTAGAACAGGGCGGGGTGGGGGGTGGTAGGAAAGCACCCCATTGCCAAGGGGAGAGGCTGCGCAGAGCCCTGTGGGCGCTCTCAGGGCACAGCGGGTGCAGAGCTGGCAGCCCAGAGCGTGTCTCCCGTCTGACACTGTCACCGCCCCACAGCGCCCCGTGGCGGCCGCCTTGCTGCTCCCGGGGGCCGAGCCAGGGAAGAGCGAGACCCATCACGGAGGGCTTCGTATTCCGGTCACACATTCGGAAATGACCTCTTTCCCCTTTTTAATAACGGTTTATTTATGTTTGGGTCATAAATAAGCCATCTTCTCAAAGTCCACCTGGGACCCTCCGATCAGCTCAGGGCCACCGTGTTCAAGATTACACCCCCTCGCCCGGCCAGCCTGGGTCAGTATGGAGCGGTGACCTATGAACCTGGAGGTCACGGTTCGATTCCCGGCCAGGGCACAGGCCCGGGTTGCAGGCTCCATTTCCACCCAGTAGGGGGCGTGCAGGAGGCAGCCCATCCATGATTCCCTCTCATCATGGATGTTTCTCTCCCTCTCTCTTCCTCTCTGAAATTAATAAAAATATATTTTGTTTTAAAAATCACACCCCTCCTCACCTGTCCAGATTCACTACCAACCTCTCCTGCCCCGTCTTTCTCCACAGCGTTCACTGCCAAAACTGCACTCTGTATGTCCTGATTTGTCTTGCTTTGCATCTCTTCCCACCCCAACCCCAGTAGAAAGGAAGCTCCATGCTCTAGCTGGTTTGGCTCAATGGATAAAGCATCCACCTGCAGACTGAAGGGTCCCGGGTTCGATTCCAGTCAAGGGCATGTACCTTGGCTGCGGGCACATCCCCAGTAGGGGGTGTGCGGGAGGCAGCTGATCGGTGTTTCTCTTATTGATGTTTCTGACTCTCTATCCCTCTCGCTTCCTGTCTGTGAAAATCAATAAAATATATTTAAGAAAAAAAGAAAGGAAGCCCCATGAGGAAGTGACGCGTGAGAGGGAGTTACTCTACATCACAACCCACACTGTGCCTGGCAGGCCACAGGCACGCAGTAAGTGTTTCTGGAATGAACCGAGAGGAGCCCTCTCTCGGGAGAGAGGCACCTTTCTCCGCAGGCTGGGAAGCGGGGATCCCAGGGTCCCCGTGGCTCCCGGGAGCCTCCTGGCGGCAGCTTTCTGGCAAAGAACCAAGACCACCCCCTTTCCGGTCCTCACGGCAGCCAGGAAGGCCCTGCTCCACGCTGACCGGCAAGTCCCGGCTTCCCAGCGTCCACTGTGCTCTTCTCGCCCCTCATCCTCACACAGAGGCCCGCAGACCGCCCCGCAGCCGGTCAGACATGCGGAGCCTCCAGCCCCACCTGGGCCCGCGGGCCAGCATCTGTGCCCTTATTGCTATTTTTTGTTGTTGCTAATCCTCCCCGGTGGATATTTTCCCATTGATTTTTATTTTTTAAAATATATATATTTTATTGATTTTTTTTATAGCGAGGAACGGAGAGGGATAGAAAGTCAGAAACATCGATGAGAGAGAAACATTGATCCGCTGCCTCCTGCACAGCCCCCACTGGGGATGTGCCCGCAGCCAAGGTCCATGCCCTTGACCGGAATCGAACCTGGGACCTTGCAGTCCACAGGCCGATGCTCTATCCACTGAGCCAAACTGGTTTCGGCTCCCATTGATTTTTAGAGAGACAGGGAGAGACAGAGAGAAACATCGATGAGAGACACATCCATTAGTTGCCTCCTGCACGTACCCAGACCAGAGCCAAGGATCAAGCCTGCAACCAAGGTACATGCCCTTGACCGGAATCGAACCCAGGACCCTTCAGTCCGAGCGCTCATGCTCTGTCCACTGAGCCACACCAGCTAGGGCGCAGAGTCAGTAGTTCAACAAAGTCCTGGGTCCTGCAGTACGTGTGGATGGCCGGCCCACACGCTCCCTTCTCCCGGGCTCAGAGAAATGCTTTGCTGGAACCATCCTGGTTTCTTTCTCTCCGGCCTCTGCAGCTCCTGAAAGAGCCAGCGAGGGGCTGGGGGGGCCGGGCCTTCATGTTCCTGCGGGGAAATGGGAAACAGTGAAGGCCGAACCCAGCAATTAGCCTGGGAGAGTGGGGAGGCGAGGCAGGCACGCTGGAGAGCCAGGGAAGCAGCAGCCCTAATTGCGGGGTGTGCCAGCCTGAGGCCTGTGTTGGGGGGGGGGGAGCATTGAGACAGTAGCCACCTCTGTATGAGGGCCTGTCAGGGTGTGTGTGTGTGTGTGTGTGTGTGTGTGTCTGTGTGTGTGAGTGCCTGTCAGAGTGTGTGTGTGTCTGTCAGAGTGTGTGTGTGTGAGTGCCTGTCAGAGTGTGTGTGTGTGTGTGTGTGCCTGTCAGAGTGTGTGTGTGTGTGTGTGTGTGTGCCTGTCAGAGTGTGTGTGTGTGTGTGTGTGCCTGTCAGAGTGTGTGTGTGTGTGTGTGTGTGTGCCTGTCAGAGTGTGTGTGTGTGTGAGTGCCTGTCAGTGTGTGTGTGTCTGTGTGTGTGTGAGTGCCTGTCAGAGTGTGTGTGTGTGTGAGTGCCTGTCAGTGTGTGTGTGTGTGCCTGTCAGAGTGTGTGTCTGTCAGAGTGTGTGTGTGTGTGTGAGTGCCTGTCAGAGTGTGTGTGTGTGTGTGCCTGTCAGAGTGTGTGTGTGTGTGTGTGTGTGTGCCTGTCAGAGTGTGTGTGTGTGTGAGTGCCTGTCAGTGTGTGTGTGTCTGTGTGTGTGTGAGTGCCTGTCAGAGTGTGTGTGTGTGTGAGTGCCTGTCAGTGTGTGTGTGTGTGCCTGTCAGAGTGTGTGTCTGTCAGAGTGTGTGTGTGTGTGTGAGTGCCTGTCAGAGTGTGTGTGTGTGTGTGCCTGTCAGAGTGTGTGTGTGTGTGTGTGTGAGTGCCTGTCAGTGTGTGTGTGTCTGTGTGTGTGTGAGTGCCTGTCAGAGTGTGTGTGTGTGTGAGTGCCTGTCAGTGTGTGTGTGTGTGCCTGTCAGAGTGTGTGTCTGTCAGAGTGTGTGTGTGTGTGTGAGTGCCTGTCAGAGTGTGTGTGTGTGTGAGTGCCTGTCAGTGTGTGTGTGTGTGCCTGTCAGAGTGTGTGTCTGTCAGAGTGTGTGTGTGTGTGTGAGTGCCTGTCAGAGTGTGTGTGTGTGTGTGCCTGTCAGAGTGTGTGTGTGTGTGTGTGTGCCTGTCAGAGTGTGTGTGTGTGTGTGTGCCTGTCAGAGTGTGTGTGTGTGTGTGTGTGCCTGTCAGAGTGTGTGTGTGTGTGTGTGTGCCTGTCAGAGTGTGTGTGTGTGTGTGTGTGTGTGCCTGTCAGAGTGTGTGTGTGTGTGTGTGCCTGTCAGAGTGTGTGTGTGTGCCTGTCAGTGTGTGTGTGTGTGTGTGTGTGTGTGTGTGCGCCTGTCAGAGTGTGTGTGTGTGTGTATGAGTGCCTGTCAGAGTGTGTGTGTCTGTGTGTGTGTGTGTGCCTGTCAGAGTGGAGGGGAGGACAGCAGGGGAGAAGTAGGGTGACAGGGATGCAGAGAACTGGAAACCTAGCTGCTGGGGGCCCTCTGCAGGCCTGCACCCACCCTCCCCAGACCTGCACCCACCCTCCCCGGGTCTGTACCCCCCCCCCAGGGCCTGCACCCACCTATCCCGGTTCTGCACCCACCCTCCCAGGGTTTGCACCCACCCCACCCAGGGCTTGCACCCACCCTCCCCAGGCCTGCATCCACCCTCCCTGGGTCTGCACCTACTCTTCCCAGGCCTGCAGGTCGGCCCGGCTTGCTGAGCTTTTAGGCCAGACCCCTCATTGCCCCCCATGCCCCCCCACCGGATGCTGCCCCAGGTTACTAACTGCAGGGGCCTGCACCCCGCTCCTTGGCCCCTGGAGGCCCGGGCCTTCTGCTCACAGCTCCATTCACCGCTTCGGAATAAGGTCTAAAGAGGTGTAGGCCTTCAGAGTGATGCTCAAACTGGGGTTCCTAGAACCCTGGGGCACCATGGAGGGGCGAGGGGAGGAATCAGATGGCTTGCTGTCCCTCGCCCAACCCCATCCGTGCACCCCAACTGTCACCAGGCGGCTGGGTTCCTGTCTGTTTTATAGATTAGAACTCTGAATGAGACGGCACTTCAGAAATGAGTTTAAATATATATATATATTTCTTTTTAGTGATTTTTTTACAGAGAGGAAGGGAGAGGGATAGAGAGTTAGAAACATCGATGAGAGAGAAACATCCATTAGCTGCCTCCTACACACTCCCCACTGGGGATGTGCCCCCAACCAAGGTCCATGTCCTTGACCGGAATCCAACCTGGGACCCTTCAGTCCGCAGGCCGACGCTCTATCCACTGAGCCACACCGGTTAGGGCGTTGCTACTTTTTTGGAAAAAGGGAAGGAAAATGTTTTCATCTGACATAACCATGATTTTCCTGGACTTATCTTATCCCGCGCTGCCCGGATAAAAGCAGAGTCCTCCTCACCCCCCAAACCTCCAAGACCAAGTGTCCCCACACCCAGGCCATAGCTCCCCACCTGCACGGATGGGGTTGGGGCGAGAGGCAGCAAGCCATCTGATTCCTCTCTCACCCCTCCATGGTGCCCCAGGTCCTCCCCTGGCCTGTGAGATCTGAAATGAAGAAAGGCACCGGGGAGAGGCACCCAAAATAAAGGCCGCTGAGGATGAAAGCCAGTCTTTCCCCCGAAAAAAAGGCTCCCATTTGTTCTCAGGGAGAGTTGAAAGAAGAGAGAGTATTGTCCTCATGAAACGGTTTCATCTGAAGCCTTCACTTTGGGGGTTTGTGCTGGTTTTGTGCCTCCGCTCCTCCCGTGGCTGCCGCACATGAAAGGGGGGGTCAGGCAGGCAGGTGGGGGGCGCGAGCGGCCAGTTTGGCTTTGATTTTCCCCCAGAGCAGCAGCGGGGGCTCTTCCTACCTGGGTGTCTGGCTGTCTCCTTCAGGCCAGTCCCAGTCCGGGCAGAGAATAATTCCTCCTCAAACACACACATAACAATTCCCGACCGACGTTTCAAACGCTCCGCGCCTCCCTCAAAGCTCAGAGAGGGGCCTTTGAGGGCTTTTCACGGAACAGAAATAAAACCTCCACAGAAGCTGGGAAAATGGGCTGAGGTCCCCCCCCCACCCCCCGCCCCAGGTGTGTGCCTTTCGACTGACATGTGAGGGGCAGAAAAACAGCCCGGGGTGCTGGTGAGGAAGGTTTGACTGACAAACGGAGAGAGGCCGTTTCCTGGGCGATTTCAGGCATTTTGTTGTTGTTGTTGTTGTTGTTAAAAAATATTTGTACTGATATCAGAGAGGAAGAGAGAAGGAGAGAGAAACATCAATGGTGAGAAAGAATCACTGATCACTGAATCCTGCATGCCCCCTCCTGGGGATGGAGCCCGAAACACAGGCTTATGCCCTGACTGGGAATCGAACCGTGGTTCATAGGTCAGAGCTCAACCACTGAGCCACACCGGCCGGGCTATTTCAGGCGCTTTTATGATGTGAGCCAACACGGGGGCAATGTGACCCCTGCTGGTTACTTCCTCTGAGGGAGGAGGTGGATAACCCCAAACGATGGGCAATCCCCACGGCAGAGACACCTTTCGCTCCCTCCCGCCTTCCAATAGGCAGCTCTGAGCCTAGAACCTTAATCAGAGGGACCCAAATTCATTCATTCATTGGTCCATTCATTCATTCAATCCTTCATCCATTCATCCATTCATTTATTCATCCATCCATCCATTCATTCAGCCATTCATTCATTCATTCATTCATCCGTCCATTCGCTCAGTGAACACTGTACACAGTCCCTGTTCCAGGTGCTAGGTCTACAGCAGGAAACCAAAGGACTTCAGCCGCAGGGACTGAGAAACCCAGGCAGGACATAAGCAGCTCTCTGGGGCTCCCATCCCAACCCCGAGCACAACCTGGGACCTTGTTAGAAGTCGCATTGGAACCGGAGCAGGAGTCAGCAGGGGCCTGAGGCTCTGCATTTTTAACAAGCTCCCCGAGGGGCGGGGGGAGTCACCGCCGCCGGCCCCAGGTGAGAGCGCCACGCCGTCTGGGTCCCCTCCCACTCCGTCATCGGCCCCAGGAGTCCGGGCAGGCGTTCCAACCACATTCTGCCTCAATCTCGTCTTCAAGGAGAGGCCGACGCAGCTCCCACCACACAAAGATGACTGATGGAAAGTAGTGTTATTATTCTGCTTGGCCTGAGCCTGTTTGAAGTGAGGTTTTCCATCCCTTGCTCAGAGTCTCAGCGATACATTTTTAAAACATAAATTGTTTTCTTGATTTCAGAGAGGTAGGGATAGGGAGGCGGGGAGAGGGAGAGAGAGAGAGACAGAGAGAGAGAAACATTGATGGTGAGAGAGAATCATGATCAGCTGCCTCCTGCATGCCCCCTACATTTCAACTTGGGACTTCCACCTCCTGAGTGGGTAGGGTCCTGACTTAGACCAGTGGTCAGCAAACTGCGGCTCACGAGCCTCGGTTTGCTGACCACTGACTTAGTCACTTCTAGTGGAGAGGTTGTAGGGACTGACACCAAGCTCAGATCCAACGGTCCAACTGAGTGTCAAATGTCTCCATAGGTGATATGTCTTTTTTAAAAAATATATATTTTATTGATTTTTTACAGAGAGGAGGGAGAGGGATAGAGTTAGCAACATCGATGAGAGAGAAACATCCATCAGCTGCCTCCTGCACACCCCCTATTGGGGATATGCCTGCAACCAAGGTACATGCCCTTGACTGGAATCGAACCCGGGACCCTCAGTCTGCAGGCCGATGCTCTATCCACTGAGCCACACCGGTCAGGGCCATAGGCGATACTTCCGAAGGCAGAGGAGTGAAAAGGAACCTAATGCTGTGGCCCACCGGGCAGGGCAGGGGCCTCAGAGACCCCCGAGCATGCTCATCTGAGCAGCAAGAGCCCAAGGACCCCGAGCCGGGCTCAGGCCCAGGGAGCCACGGCCACATCCCCGGCCTCCTCCAGGGACCACAGCAGCAGCAGCCCCCCTGTGTCTCCGTGGGAACCGGACCTGCCCCTCACCAGGTGGGCAACTGCAGAGACGCCGGGCCATTCACCCAGGCCTCGGGGTCCCCGTGTTTCTCCCATAAAACTAGGGCATTGGGGTGATGGGGCACACCAGTCCCTTGGGAACAAGGGGGTGGAATATCATAGTAGCCATGGAGTGGAGGGAGGAGAGGGGCTTCCCCTTGGTCCAGTTTCCTCCAAAATGAGGCTGACCACCAGGGAGAAGGTGGGGTGTGCGGCCTTGAGGAAAGGAGCAGTGCAGGGCTGAGCGCTGTGAGACACCTTCTCTCCGCACAACCGGCCCAGGAGGGGAGGGAGCGGGCTCTCCTGTGGGTGCGGTGGGGAAAGAGGGAGTCACTCTGGGGACCGGAGCGGGGGTGGGGATGAGGGGAGGATGAGGCTTAATGTCCTATGTTCTCAGGGTATCTTGTTTGGAGTTGGGCTGTGTGCGTTAATGCAGTTCCTTTAAATATGTGTAATAATTGCTCAGTTCATTTTGGAGTAGGAAATGCATGTCCTTGTTTCTAACACAGAGTGGGGTTGAGTGACACTCACTCCTTCCCCACCCCCAAGGCCTTAGTTTACTCCCAGAGGGGGGACCCAGAAGCGCATCCCTGGGCGGTCTGTCCTTCCCCCGGTGTCTGGGTGTGTCCTGTGGACAGGCTGCAGCTGCCAGCGGACACTGCCTGCTTCCTCCCTCACCTCCCGTCTTCCCCCTTCCCCCCGCTTCTCCCCCTCCTCCTCCTCCTCCCCCTCCTCCTCCTCCTCCTCCTCCTCCTCCTCCTCCTTCTCCTCCTCCTCCTTCTCTTTCTCCTCCTCCTCCTCCTCCTCCTTCTCCTCCTTCTTCTCCTCCTCTTTCCCCTCCTCCTCCTCCTCCTCTTCCTCCTCCTCCTCCTTCTTCTTCTTTGTTTGAATCCTCAGCCCAGGATATTATTAGAGAGTAGAAGGGAGGGAGGAAAGGGAGAGAGAGAGAGAGAGAGGGAGGAAGAGAAACATGGATGTGTGTGTGTGTGTGAGAGAGAGAGAGAGAGAGAGAGGAGGGAGAGAGACATCAACTGGTTGCCTCCCGCACAAGCCCAACCAGGCCCAGAGATCGAACCTGCAACCGAAGTATGCGTGCCCTTGACTGGAAATCGAACCAGAGACTCTATTTAAAAATATATATTTTTTATTGATTTTTTTTACAGAGAGGTAGGGAAAGAGAGAGTTAGAAACATCGATGAGAGAGAAACCTCGATCAGCTGCCTCCTGCACACTCCCTACTGGGATGTGCCCGCAACCAAGGTACATGCCCTTGACCTTCGGAATCGAACCCGGAACCTTTCAGTCCGCAGACTGACGCTCTATCCACTGAGCACCACCAGCCAGGGCTGAACCCGAGACTCTTTAGTCCCAGGGCCGACGCTCTAACCACTGAGCAACCAGCCAGAGCTCACCCTCCTGTCTTAGCGAATGTTCCAGACCCACCATCAGAGGTCGCCTTCAGCTGGGTCACCCCAGGCAGCGGGAGAGGCGGCCCAGCGTCGGCTGCAGGAGGGGGGCCTGGCACCTGACCTTGGTGGCACACTCGGCTGGTCCCTGGGAATGCCGCCTCCTCCAGGAGCTCCTGGCGCAGATCGCTGATTTAAATTCACGATTTGAAGTCTGACTTAGCGTTTGGGGGACAGGCCTCCCCCCCTCCCCGGTGCCACGGATCTGAGAGTGCACCTGACCTTTGTTGACGAACTCGGTGCCCTTTTCCTCCCCTGCTCGTTAGTGGCCATGTGCCAACTTCTGCCTCCCCCCACCCTTGACTGTCGCCCACCCAAGCATCTCCCCGGACTAACCAGATCCTATCTTTGTGACTGGCCATGGAGAAACTTCCGCTGCTTCCCCCTCACCCCGGCATCTCCGGAGCTGATCTTTTTTCCTTGGCCAGGAGCTCTCTCCCTGGAGCTTGAATACTAAAAGGAATGTGAGAACTGCTGATGGCCGATTCAAACGATCCTGCTGTCATTCGCTCCACATGTAAAGATCGAAAGCGGTAACAGCCGCCCTGGCCAGTTTGGCTCAGTGGTTAGAGCGTCGGCCCCAGGACTGAAGGGCCCTGAGTTTGATTCTGGTCGAGGGGTCATAGCACAGCTGGCAGGCTCGACCCCCGGCCCCGGGCGGGTGTGTGCGGAAGGCAACCAATCCATGTGTCTCTCTCACATTAATGTTCCTCTCTCTGTCTCTCTCCTTTCCACTCTCTCTAAAAATCAATGGGAAACTGTCCTCCGGTGAGGGTTAACAACAAAAAGGGAATAATAACCGTGTGTCCCCCTCTCCTGCTTCTGAGAAAGGCAACTGGAGGAGGCCACCCCCTCCCACCCACCTTCACCACGTGTGCCCTTCCCCGAGGCTGTTGGCATGGAAAAGATGAGTAAGCCATGTCAGAGGCCAGGGGCCAAAACTCACGCCGGGCCCTGGCCAGGGAAGCAGTCTCTCCTCCAGCCGCAACCTCTCCCACCGGCTCGACAGCCGGGTGCCAGGCACGAAGCCCCTGAGCAGGACGGGGGGTGCTTTTGGTGGCCAACTGCCCCCTTCGGGACATTCCCTTCAATACTGACTGTTCCTCCCTTTGGAGGACGACGAAACTGAGCTTCTTCAAGGCAGATGGCCTTCGGGAATCTTCCTGGGGATGGAGCCCAGCAGCTGGGAATCAAACCGTGACCTCCTGGTTCACGGGTTGATGCTCAGCCACTGAGCCACACCAGCCGGACTGCACATCTGTCTTTTTTTGTTTGTTTGTCTTGTTTTGTTTTGTTTTTAATGCATTTTATTGATTTTTCACAGAGAGGAAGGGAAAGGGATAGAAAGTCAGAAACATCGATGAGAGGGAAACATCCATCAGCTGCCTCCTGCACACCTCCCACAGGGGATGTGCCTGCAGCCAAGGTACATGCCCCTAACCTGGGACCTTTCAGTCCACAGGCCGGCGCTCTACCCACTGAGCCAAACCGGTTTCGACGACATCTGTCTTTTGGACAAGCCCCGGATGGTGATGATGGGCGCCAGGGAAGCCACGGAATGTCCCCGGATGGACTTCAGAGGAGCCATGACCTCTTGATATCGAAAACATTCATGGGCACGGATGTTTTTCCGGGGAGTAGCTCCGACCGGGATCTGCACGGTGGCATTGCATCCAAAACAGATTGCTGACCGCTGGGAAGAATGACCAAGGTGAGGAGACTCGAGTTAGGCCCCGCAGCAGACACCGGCCACCACATAGCCCAGGGTCAAGCGTAGCATCTGCGGCTCCAAGCCTCCCTGTGCTGTCAGATGTCGGCAGCTCATTCTTCCACCCCTGAGTGTGCAGGCGACAGGAGAACGGAGCTCGGAGAGAAGAGAGAGGGTGACAGGATGGCCTGGGCCACGGCTCTGCCCAGCAGAGGGGGGCTCACCTGGCCCCTGTAGGAGGGGATACAGCCCGAGCTCTAGCATGGAGGTGGCAGGAGCCAGGCACGGGCCTACGAGCCCAGAGAGCACTGCCCGCCAGTCCATCTTCTGGGCCACCATGCCCAGTCTCTGCGCCCAGCCCTCCGCACTGAGAGCTCGGTCCCATCTGTACCTGGAGCAGGTGACAGCCCTGCCCCGGCGTGGAGGGAGCAGGGAGACCTCCCGTGACCGCCTCCCTGTATGATGGCTCATGACATCACGTCTGCCTGCTGGGCAGAGGCGATTACCCTGCCGCGCCGGGTTATTACCCTTCACAGGCGGCGCTCGGCCGGCCCAGCCGTCTGCCCGCCCCGGGCCGTGCACACCTGGCCGGGCCGGGCCAGCTGCTGGCAGCCGCTTCTTGGCAACGTGCTCATTAGCAGACTCGGCCTGCCCAGCGGGCACCCGGGCCACATCACAGGAGCGGTACACCCCACCATGGCACGCCCAGCCTGGCTCAGTGCTGGGGTGGCAGGCGGGGAGTGGGGAGGCACTGAAGGAAGTCTGGGAGTCTTCGAGGGGAGCCCCCCTTTTATGGAAGGGCCATGAGGTCCCTGCCCTGCATGGGCCCAAGTGAATAGCAAGGGGAGGCGCCAACAGTCCCCGTGAAGGGCCTTCTCCTGGCGGGGCCAGCAGCTGGTCCTGGTCGGGGCCTCCGCCAGCACGCTGCGGTCCTGAGCCCCGAGCAAAGCCTCCCTCTCCATCGGCACCCCGCCTTCCAGATTCCCCAGCCCGTCCTGTCATTTCCAGTGGCTCGACCCCTCCCGGCCTGGCGTCAGGGCCCCCAGCTTGCAGCGAACAGAGGAAGGGGTCCCCAGGAGTGCTGAGCGGGGTGTAGAGGGAGGTGGTCCTAACTGTGAAAATGCAAAGCAAGAAAGATTCCCCGCGTGGCTCAGGCTCAGGGGTGGAGCATCGACCTCGAACCAGGAGGTCAGGGTTTGATTCCGGCTGCAGGCTCCATCCCCAGTGTGGGGCGTGCAGGAGGCCGCCCATCGGAGATTCTCTCTCATCAGTGATGTTTCTATTTACCCTTCTCTTCCTGTTTCTGACATCAATAACAAAAAGTTTTTTAAAAAACAAACGAAAGATTCTCTCAGGGCTGAGAAGATGTTTATCTGCCAGGATCTCCTTTCTTCTCTGTGTCTGAGGTGCAGCAGGGGCCCCCGGGAGGGTCTCATTCACCACAGCATGCTGGGCGTGCCCCCGAGTGTCTGATTGACAGGTCTAGGGAGGGCTTCCTCCAAGTGTCTGATTGACAGGTCTAGGGAGGGCTGCCAGTCACTCAAGACCAGGCGGATGCCTGCACACCCTCAGCCAGCAGTCACCTCAGATGCACCCCCCAGCCTCCCAGGGGGCCGCCCCCAGCCCCCCCCCCCAAGTGCCGGGCTCTGCTCTCCCTTGCCCTCTCTCCACCCCGCCCCCTCAGCCGTGACCTCTCTTGGTCCTCTGCATCCTCCCTCCATTTCTGCTTTCAAAAGGGGGAAACAGCGTTTTGATGACGCAGCATTTCCAGGGCTGTTTAGGTTGGCCAAGCGCTGGGACTTTTGTTTGCGTTCCCTCCCCGCCCCGCCTGAGTGGAGGTAAGGCCATTATGTCCTCCTGACAGGTAAGAAAGTGCTGACCGAGAGGCCCGCAACTGGCCAAGGTCAGACGCCCCGCAGGCCGGGACACAGCGGGGGCCCGTCCTCGCCACGCGTGGAGGCTGGGCCAGTGTTCAGGGCAGAGACGAGGGAACAGAGACCCCGGCCCACAGGGTCCAGGAACTGGTCGAGGGGGACGCCAGCACCCACTGGAAGCAGCAGATGCGAGGAGGACGTGGGCGCGGATCCTGGGCGCAGAGGGGTGAGGCCGGCATTGAGTGAGTATGAGGAGCATGGAGACAGCAAGCCAGGGTGTCTGTCAGGTCTGCCAGACTTTAACCTTCCATTCTGCCCCGGTCTGGTCCTCATTTGATTCTTTTTTTATTTTAAATTGTTTAATTTTAATATATAGATAGATAGATAGATAGATAGATATAGATATAGATATTTGATCTTTTACAGAGAGCAAGGGAGAGAGATAGACAGTTAGAAACATCGATGAGAGACATTGATCAGCTGCCTCCTGCCCACTCCCCACTGGGGATGTGCCCACAACTGAGGTCCATGCCCTTGACAGGAATCGAACCTGGGACCCTTCAGTCTGCAGGCGGATGCTCTATCCATTGAGCCAGACCAGTCAGGGCTAAATTGTTTAATTTTTATTGGTTTCAGAGAGGAAGGAGAGGGACAGAGAGATGGAAGCATCCATGATGAGAATGACGGATCAGCTGCCTCCTGCACGCCCCACACTGGGGATGGAGCCTACAACCTGGGCCTGTGCCCTTGACCGGAAATCAAACCGTGACCTCCTGGTTCAGAGGTCAAAGCTCAACCACAGAGCGACACTGGCCAGGCCTCTTTGATTCTTAAAAGCACTAGTGGGTGGTCAGGGAATGCCACTGACACCAAGGCTCTGGCCACAGGGATGTGTCCCTCACGGCCTCTCTCCCTAGAGCACAGCCTCCTGGGAAGTGTCCTGGGCTCTATGGGCCAGGGCACAGGGCAGGGAGGACCAGGAGGCCCTGTTGTGACCTGGGAAGGCCCGTGGTAGTGTGAGTCACCCCACTGTAAAGTGGCCAACGAGAGATGGGATGGCAGGTCCCACCCTTTCTGCCTCACCACCTGGACTGGGTTTCGGGCCGCCCCGCTCCCCAGCTTCCCCGGCAGCTGGCACCTCACGTGATCGAGTTCACCAATGAGTGGCACATGGCAGCGTGCCGGCTTCAGGGGAAGGACAGGCTCCAGACATGGTCACCACCCTGTCTCCTGCTCTTCCTGCTCCTCCTGCCTCAAGTGCAGAAGCGAGGCCCAGCCAGGGGCGGCCTTGGGGGGCCTGAGCATGGCAGAGCCCGGAGCTCAGAGCAGCCTGCCTCCCCGGGCCCCTCCCTCAGCCCCCCAGCCCCGTCTGCTGCAGCCTGGCTCTGTGCGGAAGCGAAACCCCTATGAGTGGCTGTGGTCGGCTGTGGTCAGGGCCAGCCGAGTCCAATCCCAGGTCCCAACGGTCGTGGAGCCGTCAGGAGGGGCCCCCTGAGATGGAGGTCTCTGGGGCTCAGACCTGGCTTCCAGGTCCTGGGGACAGGCCCCTTACCCGGCACACACTCACCCCACAGACCCTCCCAGGGGCCTGGTGTTCCCACCACTCTGTCTTCACCCCGCCAGGCTCAGCTGTGAGGCAGGCAGCTGGAAAACCCAGCAATTCCCTTTAAAAAATATATTTTCTTTATTGATTTCAGAGAGGAAGGGAAAGGGAGTGAGAGATAGAAACATCGATCAGCTGCCTCCTGCACACCCCCCACTGGGGATGTGCCCGCAGCCAAGGTACATGCCCTTGACCAGAATCGAACCCAGGACCCTTCAGTCCGCAGGCCGGTGCTCTATCCACTGAGCCAAACCGGTTTCAGCCAGTCCTATTTTCTTAGGTGTTACAGGGGGTTCTCCCAAATGCCCGTGCCGAGAGTGGGAACCCGTCTCTTGTCACATAATTGCCGCCACCCAGATGGAGAACCGGGGCTAGCATCCGGGCCCCAGGGTGGCTGGGCAGGTGCACAGACACCTCCAGGGGCCACCAAGACCCACACTGGGGTCCAGCCTGCACCCCCAACATGTGCCAAGCCCCCAGGCTTCCCGCTCAGCGTCACCATGGAGATTTTCACACGGTGCCCCGGAAACTGTGCGCCTGAGTCTGCCGCAACTTGTCTACCCCTCCCCGTTTCTGCAGGAGCTCCACCTCCCCCATCTCCCCCGCGGCCACCAGCCCCAGGGCAATGCGGGCTCACGGTGTGGGGGTCTCTCCCCTGCACGGCCCCCCAGAGCCTCCATCCCGAGATTGGTACTCCCTGTCCTCTGTCCCCTGTCCACCTCACCCAGCTGACCCGGGCCCAGGCAGGAGCACATGGCCTCCCTCCTCTGTCACCTCTGGCCGCTGACTCTCCTCCTCTGGGAGGAGATAAACCGCTGGGGGACTTTGTTTTCGGTGACAGCACGTGGGGGCCGCGCCAAACAGAAGTAAGGGCTGAGTCACTGGGGCTGGTTTCCTCTGCCCCCCGCCCCGCCGCCCCCGCCTCCCCCGCCCACCCTTCCCCCTCTCCCCATTGCTTATTCGGGCTTCTCCCTCTCAGGAGGCGCTTCCCTGCCTGACAAACATGTCCGGTGACTCTGGCCCAGCTGCCACCGCATTCCTGCTGGGACACTTGGCCGGTGTGGGTGGGTGGCCCTGAGTGGGCTGGGGGTGAGGAACGGGGGGGGGACTGTTATTAGACTTCTGTTCGAGGCCCAAATCCAGAGACAGCTCGCCAGCCCAGGGGCCCAACTGGTGGGGGCAGAGCACACAGCCTGCCCACCTGCTTGTGTCTGAAGGAGAGAGGGCGGGTGGGCAGGAGACCCAGAGGAGTGAGCATCTGCCCCCCCCCATCTCCCTCCCCCCCCCCGCCCCCGGGCAGCCCGGCCTCTGCCAGGTATGAAGTAGCTGGGGAAGGAATGTCCCGGCCAGCTGATGCCTCCCACTTTGCATCCCAGTCTGGCCCTCTGCCCTGGACTCCGGGCCCATAAATCCAGCTGCCTCCTCTCCAAACCATCAATCCCGATGTCCACCCCCAAAAGCTACTCCTCCCAGTACCTTAGCTGCTCCATCCCTTCTCAGCTCAGACCCAACGCCATGGTGACATCCTTTATTTCTTTAAATTTTAAAATATGCTTGCATTGAGCCCTGACCGGTTTGGCTCAGTGGGTAGAGCATAGTAGGCCTGTGGACTGAAGGGTCCCAGGTTCGATTCTGGTCAAGGGCATGTACCTTGATTGTAGGCACATCCACATTAGAGGGTGTGCAGGAGGCAGCTGATCTATGTATCTCTCCCATTGATGTTTCTTTCTTTCTTTTTTTAAAATACATTTTTATTGAATTTTTTTACAGAGAGGAAGAGAAAGTCAGAAATATCTATGAGAGAGAAACATTGATCTGCTGCCTCTTGCATACCTCCCACTGGGGATGTGCCCACAGCCAAAGTACATGCCCTTGACAGGAATCGAACCTGGGACCCTTCAGTCCGCAGGCTGACGCTCTATCCACTGAGCCAAACCGGTTTCGGCTCCCATCGATGTTTCTAAATCTCTACTCCTCTCCCTTCCTCTCTGTAAAAAATCAATTAAAAAAAAAAAGATGTCTATGTTAATGAGCTTTGTTATAAATCTGATGCTGATTCCACCAGCCCATGGGGCTCAGGGGTTGAGCATCAACCTAGGAACCAGGAGGTCACAGTTCGATTCCCGGTCGGGGCACAGGCCCGGGTTGTGGGCTCGATCCCAGTAGGGGGCGTGCGGGAGGCAGCCGATCCATGATCCTCTCTCATCATGGATGTTCTGATCTTCCTCTCCCTTTCCCTTCCTCTCTCTGAAATGAATAAAAACGTATTTAAAACAGGTTTACCTAAGATTCTTCATAGGAAGAGACTGGTTGAATGGGAGTTTCCCTTTCCACAAACCTGTACTGAACACAAACACCCTTTATTTTCCAGATTAAAGGAACCAAGGCTGAACCGAGGTGAAAGCCACGGCCAAGGTCACGGAGCTGAGAAGAGATTCGAAGCTTGGCTGCCAGCTCCGATCTCCTGCCTGGAACCGAGAGCGGCCGAGGCAGGAAACCGGCAGGACAGCCCCTCCGGCCGCTGCTCCGCGCCGGACCGGCCTCAGATAAGAAGCTCCCGGGAGAGGAAGGGTCTGGGACAAAGAAGATCTGAGCGGAGCGGGAGGACAGGAAGTTCTGCCGGTTGGGATTTTCCCTGCCACTGGGAGCCCAGCGGAGGGGCAGGACGGGCCAGCGCGCCAGGGTTTCAGGAGACGCCCAGTCCCGGTGCCGGGCTCCACAGGGGGCCCGGGTAGGCCCAGTCCCTGCCCCCTAGGATCTCACCATCTAGGCAGTCAGATCCCCAGGGTGCAAGGAGATCCTGCCAATCACAGCTGCCGAGGTGGGGGGAGGGGGTGCAGGGCAGGCAGTGTGTGTGTGGGGGGACTGCTCAGAGAAGAAAGGGTGCGGAAGAGAGGGCTGGGTAGAGCAAGAACAGGTGATTTTCTTTTAAATAATTTTATTTATTTCAGAGAAGAAGAGAAAAGGAGAGAGAGATAAAGAAACATCTAGGATGAGAATCATTGATTGGCTGCCTTGGGCACGACCCCACACTGGGGATCGAGCCCGCAACCCGGGCCTGTGTCCTGACCGGGAATCGAACCCTGACCTCCTGGTTCATGGGTCGATGCTCAACCACTGAGCCATGCCAGCCGGGCAAGATGAGGTGCTTTTCCAAGTGAAAGAATCAGCATGGACCATGGCATGGAGGGAAGTGGGGGCGTGAGGCCAGGCAGCGAGCTCAGGGCCCCATGTTGTGTCGACATGCTCTTGCTCTGCAGGTGGTCAGGAGCCGTCGGAAGTCTCTGCACTGGACAATCCCAAGGTCAGTGTGTGTTTCTGGCAGTGAGTCCTGGGCGGAGGGGAAGGGGCAGGGGAGGAGGTGGAGGAAATGTGGATGCCCGCTGCTGTGGCGGGTAAGACACCACGGGATGAGGTAGAGGCCAGGGAACCAGAAAGGCAGGACTGGTTTTAAGAAATATATTTAAAATATATCTGGCCCAGGTATGTGCCTCTGTGTGTGTGTGTGTGTGTGTGTGTGTGTGTGTGTGGTGTATGTATGTATATACTAGCAGCCCTGTGCACAAAATTGGTACATGAGGAGCTGTCCCTCAGCCCGGCCTGCACCCTCGCCAATCTGGAATTCCTTGGGGGATATCCGACTGCTCAAACCAGCAGTCGGACATCCTTCTCACAATCCTTGACAGCTGGCTCCTAACCACTCACTGCCTGCCTGCCTGATTACCCCTAACCACTCTGCCCGCCGGCCTGATCCCTCCCAACAGCCCCCTGTTGCCGGCCTGATCACCCCCAACTTCCCTCCCCTCCTGGCCTGATCGCCCCTAAACGCCTCTCCCTTTGTCCGGAAGGACATCTGGAAGGTCTCCCGGTCTAATTAACATGTTACCCTTTTGTTAGTGTAGATATATGTTGTAGGCAGAATGACCAGGACTTGGAGTGGGGCAGATGGGGGGATTTTTGGTTACCCAATAGCCAGTGCCCAGTTTCCTCCTAGCAATGTGATAGGCTTTTGGAGTGAGTGTCTGGTCATACATGCCCAAAGTGTCCTGACGATGCACACCTTTGAAACACCGGACTTTTGCTCCCAAGGACCCTCCCGAAAGGTCCCGGATGGGCTGGGGAGAGAAGGGACCGGTCCACTCACACCCGGTTGAGGTTGAAACCCTCATTCTGACAGCAGCTGAAATGAAAGAGTTAAACTCCAAGGGCGTTTATCACAGTAATTAAGCCCTCTCAGAATTAAGCAGGCATTCCTCTCCTCCTGGATAACTGAACCTTTCAATGTCAACCCCAAGGACATACACACATGCACTCGGCTTCTGGGTATAATTCATCTGTCGAGCCGGCTCTGCATTAACCCACTAATCTACGTGTGGCTAATGACTCTCAAAGCCACATCTTGACCTTGACCTCACTCGACATTAGGGCTGCCTCACCCCCCCCTTCTCCCATCAAAGGGTAAAGATCGCAGATGGCTGGCTTGTCATATACTAGTACTCCCTGTGTCTCCCCCCACCCCCCAAAACTTGACTCAATATGTAAAGCATTCTGTTTTATACTTTGCCCAGGATTCTACACTCCTCTCGGGGAACCCGTTATCTCTGGTACCGGCTCCAGGGGTCCCCTCCCTTCTGGGGTCCCCAACTCCCCAGAGCCCCACTGCTTCTAGAACCACGTGCCCCGAATGGGGACAGGCACACCAACCTTCCCCTGGCTTCCTGGGGGGGGGGCCTGCCAAGACCCCCCCCCAGACTCCCCAGTACTGAGGGAAGTCCTGGGGATGCCCATGGTGGCAAGATGGTGTGGGGAACGGGGGAAAGGGGGGTGAGGTCAGGTCAAGGTGGTTCTTCCCTCTTTTCCAGAGGGGTGACCAAGGGGGCATGCTCGCTGCTGGTGGCAAGGAGCTGTCTGTCTCCCTCTGGCTGGGGACAGAGTTGGCCAGGGAAAGACGGCCCCAGCAGCTGCCCGTGTCAGGTGTGTGGTGTGTGTGTGTATGATGTGTGTGTGTGTGGTGTGTGTGTGGTGTGTGTGTGTATGATGTGTGAGTGGTGTGGTGTGTGTGTGTGGTGTGGTGTGTGTGGTGTGTGTGTGGT